>PTEX01000144.1:1703332-2065720 GCA_003342815.1 Eudromia elegans | reverse complement strand
TTCCCCATGCACAGCCAAGGAGCGTCGGGGCCCAGAGTGACCCGCGTGCCCTCCCTGCGGCTCCTCGTGCAGCTTGTCGGCTTCTCGGGGCCTGTAAGTGAGCGCACGGCCCCTACGGCCCCTGGGAGCCGCTCGGCTTCCCCAGGCCGCCCCACAGGGCCGAGGGTTCCTCACGGGGCCTCCTGGTTCTCTCGCTCAGGGCCCGGCGCTGACTGCTGACGCCATCGAGGCCTTGGTGTCRGCAGAGGTGAGCGGGGCTGTTTGTGCCCGGCCATGGCTGGCTCTGGCCAGGAGGTGTCTCAGCACAGCAGGGCTGGCTCCATGGGGCTGCCAAGGGACACGAGCCCCATGCTGGGGAGAGCGCGACGATGCAGCTGCAGTAAGTCGCAGGGAGTCCTCGCTGTGCAGCAGCGKCTCTGCAGYGTGACCCTGTTTCTTGCAGGCCAGCGCCAAGGAAAGAGCCCGGACAGGCCCTGCAGCCGCTGAAGTGGGACCCAGCCCACCGGCTGGTGAGTGCGAGAAAGAGCAGCCAAGGGGCTGCCTCCTTCCCTTGCAAATGGGGGCTTCAGCAAGGCCATTTACTGCCCTGAGCACCCTCGGGAGGGGAGATGGAGCCCTCACAGGCTGCTCATTCCCCATGGCCGCTTTCCAGCGGCAGCGGGGACGGCAGAGCAAAGCACAGAGCTGGTGAATGGGCCTGCTGCTCGCTCACCATGCACAAGCTCTGCCCCTGTGAAAGCTCACCCCAACACAGCAGACCTTGCAGCACATGGCGCTGCACACAGGCAGCAGGCAGCAGGCAGCATGGCTGTCTCTGCCTGCTTTCTGGAAGTGATCCTTGCTTTCCTTTGACCTGCAGCACCTGAAGCCAAGGCAAGGAAGGGGGTCGTYTCCTGGCTGCGGGCGTGGAGAAGATCCTCTCCCAGTGGGGCCTGCGCAGAGCAGCCAGGCTCTGCTGGCCAGCGGGCTCTCTTTGGGCAGCCCCTGGAGCTCATCTGCGGGCCCGATGGCAGCCTGCCCTCGGCCGTGCAGGTRAGCAAGGGACGGCACAGGGAGAGCCCTCCTGCTGGGGGCTCCTCGTGCCCGGCAGCAGCCGCAGCTTTTGTGCTGGGGCTCTGAGCACGGAGTCAGCGCTGAGGCGTCCCCTCCACACACACAGCCTGCTGCCAGGCACAGCCTGAAGGGCAGCTCTCGTGCCAGGGGGAAAGGGCTGTGGTGAGGGCCTTTGCTCCAGCCCATGCAACTCCCTCAGCATCCTGCSCRRGGAAYGAGTCTACATAGAGCAAGAACCAGCTGGAGAAAAACGAGGAGAGCAGAGCGCAGCCTGAGGGCCAAATGTGTCTCTTCCCTGCTGCAGGAGCTCCTGGCTCTTCTCCATGAGACAGGCCCTGCCACGGAGGGCATCTTCAGGCTTGCTGCCAGTGAGAAGGCGCGCAGGGAGTTGAGAGAGTCCCTCAACTCCGGCGAGCACGTGGACCTGGCAAGCAAGCCAGCGCGCCTCTTGGCCGTGGTGCTCAAGGTGGGTTCTGCTGATGTGGCGAAGGGAGGGCACACGGTTCATAGGCATGGGCCCCCTTCAGTGCCCACACCAAGCTCRGTGGCACTGCCAAAGGCAAAAGCCACCTGAAGACACCCTCACTGCTTCCTGCTGTGCCCAGCTTGTCTTTTTTCTCGGCTGACGGTTTTGGTGTTCCCCTGGTTCTGCCCCTGATTGCCTGCATGCCCCTGGGAAAGTCTCTGCCTCTGCCCCCTCCTCGGATGCCCCTGTGGGAGGAATTCTGGCATGGAGGTCAGGAGCACAGGCTGAGAGCAGCTGGCTTTCCCTCCTGCCCTGAGCGCGGCGCTCTTGGCATGCCGTGGTGCAGTCCCCTGCTCTGGCAGTGCTCAGGAGCAGCTTTGAGGGCTCCTCACTCAAAGCTCTCTGCTTYCTAATGAGCCCCCACCACCGGGGGACACTGCCTCTGTGCTTCTTGCTAGTGTCGAGAGGTTCATCCAAGGGCCTTGTCCTTGCAGGACTTTGTGAGGAACATCCCTGGCAAGCTYATGGTGGCAGACCTCTATGACAAGTGGCTGCTTGCGCTGGAGAGGTCGAGCCACGAGGAAAGACTTGCAGGACTGAAAGAGTAAGGCTCCAAGGGGCTCCAAGGGGCTCCAAGGAAGGAGAAGCTGCTTCTGCTGCCTGCCTTGCTCTTACCTTTGTCTTGTGCTCCCTTAGAGTGGCTGAAGAACTGCATCAAGCCAACATCCTCCTGCTCCAGCGCTTGCTCTCGCTGCTCCACCACATCAGYGAGAGCGCTGAGAGCAACCACATGCATGCCAGAAACCTGGCGATCTGCGTGGGGCCAAGCATGCTGAGCCTAGACACCGACAGCATGCTGCCCCTGGACGTGCAGACAGAGAGAAACGAGAAGGTAGGCTCAAGTCAGCACCTGGCAGACTGTGCCCAGAGCTGAGGCTAAGGCTGTCTTCTGGGTATGGCACCAGCTGAGGCTCTGAGCTGCAGCAATGCAGCTGGGGCTACTCAAATGAGTTTGTGGAGCACAAAAGGCTCCTCAGGGCCTTTGCAGCAGCCTCCCATGCTGAACTCAAAGTCTTTGTGTGTGCAGGTCACACAGCTGGTGGAGTTCCTAATTTGCCACCATGCAGACCTGTTCAGGGAGGAGGTCACCTTGCCCTGCCCTCCCTTGGCCGAAGAGGATTCTGGGCACGCAGAGAGTTGCACAGGTAGGAGGGTGCATAGGGGATTGTGCTGGGCTGGGACTGCTGGTTCACAGGCTTGAACTGCAGAGTGGAAGGCAACTGTCCAAATGCAGGCAGGATTCAATAGGGCATGGCTGCCTTTTTCTCCTGCAGCTGTCCTTCTTTCCAGCAGCTCAGAAGGACAACCCTCACAAAACAACTGTACTGCTATTGGGGAAGCACCTGCCGAGCTCTGCTCTTCCCCTAGAGGCTAACTCTGGCCCCCAAGAGCATTGCATGGCTGTGGGTGGGACTTGGCTTTCCTTAATTCCATAGCTCAAGGAGCAGCTCCTGGGCAGGAGCTATAGAATGACCACAGGGTAGCTGTGGGTGCTGTCTCTCACTGAGAAAGTGATTCCTTGTGGGATCTTTCCCTGGTCCCTGCAAGTTGCCTAAGGGTCTCTTTCTCCCCACACAACAAACAGGRACTACTCAACAGGACGCTGCTGCTGGCCAGAGCCTYGAGGCAGCAGCTGAAGGCAGCGGCCCAGCCTGGGGCACGGAGCAGTGCAACGGGGCACAYGTTCTCRCCAGCAGCACYTCTGCAGCCTGCGCATCAGCCCCTCCGCTCACCGGTGTGAAGAACGATCTCTGCAGGCTGCGCAGGAGCTTCTCAGAGCCCCTCGTCTCCACCTTGAGCAAGCGCGAAGGCCAGAGATTGCTGCCAGAGGAGAGCACAGCGGAGGACAAGCTGATGTTGGGGAAGGCAGCAGCAGAGAAAAGAYYTGCCCATCTTGACTTCGAGATTGCCAGATCCCACTCGCTGCCCCAGATATCCTCCGGCTGCTTCCTGGAGAGTTCCTTTTGTGCTCGGAGGGCGCACTCCTCTCCATCTCTGCTCTTGTTTCCCCTGCTCATGGTGCCCCCTCAATAATATTTCCATGGGATCAAAAGAGGTGTCTTGCTCGTCTTTTGTAAACCTTGACTCTGCYGGGACCAACAAGCATCTTGGACTATTGYTTTCTTCTTGGTGGGGCAGGAAYGTCCCYAGCAGGYCTTGTGAGCTTGCCAWGTRCATTTCCTGYAGCAGAGACACATCCAACRGATAGGTTCTTCCACTGCTGACCAGGGCCTTCCTAAAAGGGAAGTCTGTGTCCTCCCTGGATGCCGGGTCAAGGATATTGTTAGAAAGCTCGCAGGTCTTTCTTTCTGACACAGCCCCCTGAGTATTATGGGTTTTCGGCCTTCCAGGTTGGCAGCTATGAGGTTGCCGAGAGAAGTCTGAAGTCTGTGGAATGGGGCTTCAGGGCACTGGGGAGATGRGTTGAGGGAGYGGGAGCRCAGGGGCTGTTCTTGTCCATCCCCTCAGTGTCAGGAGGGGAGGACCCTGAGTGGAAGAGGAAAAGCCACATGTTCAACACATGGCTGAGAGGTGGGTGTCAGCAGTTGAATTTTGGGTTCCTCAACCATGGTGCAGTCTATACAGCGCGGGACCTCCTGGCAGGACATGGGGTTCACTTGTGTTGCATTGGGGAAAGAATCGTGCAGGAGTTGGCAGGGCTGTCTCACTGAGAGGGCTTTAATGTAGGTATGAAGGGAAGGGGGATGAAAGCAGGATGGATAGGGACGAGCGTAGGGGCAGCATGACARGGTTGAAGGAGAGCTCAGTAACGCAGCTGCAGTGCATCTGCAGCAATGCACAGAGCCTGGACAGCCAGTAGGAGAATCTAGAGTTCGCGATGCATGAGGAAAACTATGACATGGATGCGATTGCTGAAATGTGGTGGGACCACTGTCCTGACTGGAGTGCTCTAATGGATGGCTATAGGGTTTTTAAAGGGGCTGGGCTGAGCAGGAAAGGACCATAGAAGGAGTGGTGGGAGAGGTGTGGTTGGAGGCTGTCTAGGGCATAGGGACCTGGATCAGGCTTCAGTAAAAGACTGGTCTGAATGAGAAACTGTCACTGAAACTCGTGGCAAAAAAGGAGACTTTTGGAGGATGGGGCAGGAACCTGGGGAAGAGTACAAGACTGTCGCTAGGAAATGTAGAGAGGAAATTAGAAAGGCGAGAGCTTGTCTGGAACTCAGTCTGGCCACGGTTGTGAAAGACAACAAAAATGCTTTTGCTAATACATTTAGAAGACGAGGAAGCAGAAGAGTCTCTCTCATTTATTTGATGTGGTGGGGAACACAGGCACCAAGGCAGAGGATAAGGCTGAGGCACTTAATGCCTTCTTTGCGTCAGTCTTTAATATGCAGACCAGTTGTCCTCAAGGTACAAAAAAAGTGTAAAAGTGCATAAAAGTGCAAGAATGTGAAAATTGTTTTTTATGCTAATTTGTTGATTGTAGAAATTCCTGCTACATTCTGCATCGTAAAGAACACCATCAGTGTGACTTCTGATGGAGCTACTGCTCCAGAATGAGAGGCAATAAAGCAGATGTCCAGGTGGCCACCGTGTGCCAAGTTCCTGCCTGCAGAGCAACAAGCTCTCCAACTTAGAGACTACTATTCCCAGATCCTTGCCAAAAGTGACTTTATTTTGTTGTTGTTGTTGAAGACCGGTGAGATCAGATTTTCTTTGGAATTGCTTTTCCCTTTGCTCCACCTCTGTAGAAATTCATCAAGAGAGGAAAGGAAATCTCCTGATGAGAAAAAAAAAGGTGAAAATAGTAGTTTCCTACATTACAGAACTATTCATCAAAACTACATGTTGTTAGAGATTCTGTCTTCTAATGCCAAATTATTATTTTATTAGGAAAGGTAAAACTGCCCTTAATCCAAGCAAAAATGTCATCACTAGGTTACTACTTTTAGGCATGATATTAAACCTTCCAACAATCTTCCTTCTTCATTGTCCTAGATTCTTGTGAAATCTAAAGTGTTCAAGAAGCTTTCTTTTTTTGCTATGTACATGGAGATGAAGTAGGGATTTCTGGGGAATATGTTTTAGTTTAATTTCTGGCAGTTATGAACTTTCACTCTATTTTCTATATAAGCACCATTTTGGCTCCTTATGCCATGAACAAGTTTCAGGGAAATTACTGAATCTGATTTTTTAGCTAATGAACTCCATCATTCCTAATTCTTCAGTATGCCCATTGTATTGAGATAAAATCACTAGAGAAACTAGACACTTGATGAATTATGCTATAGAAGTATTTTATTTCTTATTGTATAGAAGTATTTTGATACAATAGGTCAAGAATGCCCAACTCTTGAAAATATGTCCATTCATATATCCATTTGAGGGACCTGAGTGTCATGGTGGATGACAAGTTGATCATGAGGCAGCAGTGTGCCCTCGTGGCCAAGAAGGCTGATGGGATCCTGAGGTGTATTAAGAACAATGTCTCCAGCAGGTCGAAGGAGTTGATCGTCCCCCTCTACTCAGCCCTGGTGCGGCCTCACCTCGAGTACTGTGTGCAGTTCTGGGCTCCCCAGTGCAGGAGGGACGTGGGGCTGCTAGAGAGAGTCCAGTGCAGGGCTACAAAGATGATCAGGGACCTGGAACATCTTCCCTATGAGCAAAGGCTGAGAGAGCTGGGCCTCTTCAGTTGGGAGAAGGCTGAGAGAGGACCTGATTAGTGTGTATAAGTACCTCAAAGGAGAGAACAAGGAGAATGGGACCAGCCTCTTCTCAGTAGTGGCCAGCGATAGGACTAGAGAAAATGGCCACAGATTGAGGCACAAAAGGTTCCACAGGAACTTAAGAAAGAATTTCTTAACAGTGAGGGTGACGGAGCACTGAAACAGGTTGCCCAGAGAGGTGGTGGAGTCTCCTTCTCTGGAGATCTTCAAAACCTGCTTGGACACAATCCTGTGCCACATGCTCTAGATGACCCTGCATGTGCAGGGGGGTTGGACTAGATGACTTCTGGAGAACCCTTCCCACCTTAAGTATTCTATGATTCATAACTTTACAATATTTCTTAATTAAAAATCAGCTACCTACCTCATACACATTTAGCACTACTCGTTATGTAAAATAATTGAGTTCATAGGGACTGAAGGACACAGGGAAGACAACTTATTTTTCGCTTGTTTTGAGTTCTATTCTTTTACCTTATAATATGTTTAAAAATTGTTAGAGAACTGCTATTTGTTAAAATTAGGAAACCAGGGTTGTTCTCAAAGGTGTTTATTGTGGAATAGACAACTAGCAGAAAAGAAATATTTAATTTTGTTTGCAAGTGTATGGCATAAAAACTTTCTGAAAATTAACAATTCTACTGTGCTCCATGAAGTATTATGTTTTTGGTAATGATGGCTAAAAGAAAAATCAGTGTAAGTTTCTGTCAAGTGCTGTCTAGAACTGCTAACTTACCTTTCCATCCTCAAGAATATGAGTCCAAGACCTCAAATCAATATAAAATCTTGAAACAATCAATCATGGAAACAGCATCTAATTGCAGAAAACTATTTCAAAATCAATTTGTCATGCTTCTGTACGATGTAATGCTTTACTTGCTTTTACATTTCTCATTTGTTAAATGCTACTGTAGTTTCTCTCTTCTGTGTTATAAACTAGAATGCTGGCTTACCATTTCTTTTTTCCTTTAAGCTGCATATGCAATTGTTTAATTCTATTTCTTCTCTGTTATATTTCTTTTGTGATGCCTCAGCAATTATGCTGATTTTCATCCTCAAATCCTTTCAGATGCACAATTCCCATCACAAAATTTCACTAAAAATGGCTTGGACAACACAAATAGCTTTTAAAACATACTTGCAAAGAAGAAATAACTTGAAATTGCTTCTAATGTTAAATTTCACAAAGGAGAGTATTGGATTTTGGTTCAGATCTCTGTGCAGTTACTACAAAGGCATGCTGTTTTATATGTCTTGTTTAAAAGGACTTATTTGGGGGAAGTTGCTTTATAACATGAATGCATGCAGTGAACTAGGTATCAGTTACTTGGAAGGCAGTATGTAACATTGCTATATATGCAAGTGGTAGGCCAGTGGTCATCATCTTCCAAGAAAGGTTCAACTTTTATTTGCTACTCAGCATTGATATTTGATTTGGATGAGTGAAATAGTGAAAAATATTAAGATTGAATAATATGTCCATTTTAATTACTTCAGCTTTTAAAATGTTCTAACGTGGGAACCTAATGCTAAGCACTGGGATATTCTGATTTTATGTATTTAATTTTTGCTTCAAAGAGGTTTTGACATTCTTCATTCCAGGAGCATTCAGTATGAGTTAGAGTACCTATGTATTTGCTTGGAAAGTTATTTAATGTCTGTGGATTATATTGCAGTAGTAACAAACTTTCTTCCACCTAACCGTAAGATATGTTTGGCACTATTTCAAAGAGTATTACTATCTGCATCAGTCATCTGTAGTTTGGGGTCACATTCTTTGGAAGACTTTGCTTTTGAGAGTTTAGGTTTGACAGGAGAGTAACCTAAATGTTTGTTGAACACGTCTTCCACAACTGGCTGATTTTTTTTTTGATACAAATTTGCAGGCCAGAGTTTTGTTTGTTTGGTTGTTTGTTTGAGAGATTAAACTTCGGAATACTTGAACAGTGTCCTTTCTATGTGTGTCCTTTCTATAGGAATTTGGCACAATCACCATATTCTGGCTAAAATTGCATATGTCCTCTTTTGTGTGAAGTGGTGAGGTGCCTTCTTCCAATTCTGATTAGTGCTATACAGGATTTCAGGATGCCTTCTAGTAACACAGCTGAAGGGCTCTGGTGAGCATATGCTTAACAATTTAATAAGGATATTGTTAGGTTTGATTTTAGGTACCTTGCTTAGCCATGTGGATGAATCAGCTAAATTTCTGAGACAACTAAAACTCCAGGTAATCTCTTTTGGACTCCATCCCAGGAAGACCTATTCAGTCATCCAGTTAGTTGCTAGTGCATCTTCATTTGTGTTCCTCTATTGATTTTAATCTCAGATGATTTATGCAATACCATAAGCAGGTAACAAGAGAAACCAATGACATTTTGCTGGTGATGGAGATAGTTATAAATTATCTTAATTTGTCCAGTTCTGGCTCATACATACAAGGCACCTCTTGCTGTGGTTGTATGTTTAAAGTTTGTACTTATGCCTTCTCAGATAAACTTTTACAGTCATTCTCCTTCCTTTTATAGATTTACACACTGTTCTCCCTTATTTTAAAAATAAAATATGTTGCCATTTTACTTCAAGGAACCTTATAGCCTAATACTAATTCTTTTTTTTTTATTATTTCATTCTATCTATTCATCAACCAAACAACATTCCTGAATGTGGGTAGGATTCATTTGGCCTGACTTCAAGTGCCTGTATGATAAAGTCCTCTGACTAATTATGAATGATGGACTATCACTGGCTTCATTTCACAGAGAGAAAATTAAGTGCTTTCAGAGCAAGATTCATCTAACCTATTTAGAACTTTCTTCAGAAAGGAGTGAGTTCTAGACAATACCATTGTCTTTAAAAGGGTATATTTGTCCCTGTGGTTTCTCAGGAACCTGTGACAGAATGAAGGATGCGCATGCTGCTAGCAGGCTGTGGGGCTGCTGTTCCCTTGAATCTATTTCCAGGAAGTCCTGGAGCAAGATTAAATCTCAACTCAAATGATCCTGCATATACTTGCAGCACACTTCAAATAGCTCCTCAAAAGTGTTTTAAACTAATAAATTAGTCTTCGCTATTCCCATGTTTGCATGTTAGCATAAATAGCTTTTTTTTTCCTCACCCTACTACAATCAAAACAAGAGAGATTAACATTACCCAGATAAGATATCCTATAGCTACTTAAGCTGTCATTGACTCAGTATTTTGTGTTTTGTAACTTTGTTGCAAAGTATTATGTGGTATGAGAAATCATCCTTGTTAAATAAATCCAATCCTACTTTAATTTTCCATTTCAAAACACAACTGCTATGTATTACTCACTCCTTATCACTTTTCTGACTATATTCTCCTGATGTAAAACAGGTGTTTTGTGCAGAGTGGCTAAAACATGAAAATAAACTATCATTTTTCATATAGTTCAGATATCCTTCACTATGGGAAATAATCATATAAGGGAAGAGAGTCACAGTTACTGAAAAAAAATTAAGTTAATTTTCAGAGACAATGGGGATCTGGCCATTTCTTTCCACAATCAGGCTGCTAAGTCTGGGCAGTGGAAGGAGGAAATGCTAGATTCAAGTGGGAAGTAGTTCAGAGGAGGAAGGTGTCATTATAATTCTTAGGTTAGATACTTGTATCCCAAGTTTTGAAGTTTACTTAAAACAACATTTACTGCTTGTGCTAAAGTGAGGTCTTGGATGACTTTGGGAATAACTTGCACGCAGAAAAGATCTTTGGCATAGATTTGTGATAGAGTTCAATACTGGTACTTGACTAATAGGTTCTTAAGCATGAAATATTTTTTTTAATCAAGAAGTCTATGAGTTATAATTTTAGAAAAAATAACCATCTCTTGTGTCAGAAATTGCTTTCTAATTATATAGGCTACTGCATTCCTTAGGCAAGCAATTGGGGGAAAAGCAAGAACTAATGTGATTCACTCAGCTTAAGGTTTGAAGGTTTAGTTTCATACTGAATTAGTTCTTGTAAAATGTACAGGTCTCTGTTGTGCATTTAGATTATTTAAGGCTGAAGAGATAACTTGAACAGAATGAAGCTTATTGAAAGCTGAGTAGGGCAATGTTTTTTGCAGAAGCGTGGTTATGCTGTTTCTCTGATAAATTATGGAACAGCCCATGCAAACACTTGCTGTAATGATGCTGAAGAAAGATGAGCAGCTATCCAATAAATACAGAAGTATTGAAAACACTTAAAAATGCTGCCTGAAAAATATTATTATCTTCTAGGTCTACTACTTAAATGTGATGCTTTGGAATAGTGTGTATTATTATCAAGTATGATATTGAATTTGTGGTGAGATTACAAGCACTTTATAGTAAAGATTAAAAAACAGAAGCATTAAAGAATAAAACATGTAAACTATCAGTTCTTCACCTGTGTCACAAATTAGATTATCCAAACTGAAAAAAACCCCTAACTTGTTATTAGCTCAATGAAGGTCATGTTATAGAATGGCTATATTAAATTGAAAATAATTATCATAAATCACTGTGGTCAAAATGTATTTACTGTACACTGTGAAGATCAGATAAGTGAGGTTAAAATGTATTGTTAAAACAACATAATTATCTTCTGAGCTTTGGAAAAGTAATAGGCTGTTTTTATCTTTGATGTGCAAGGATCATCTTCATTAGACTTAAATATGGCTCACTTCTGGAAAAGAAGGTTTTCCTTTAGGATATCTTTCTGTAGGGGGTCTTTTAGAAGAAGAAATGAATGAAACCTTTAGAAGAAGAAGATTTGAGACAAACTGCCATTAAAGTATTTCAGAAAGGGAAATGTGAATAGTGATACAGTCTTATATGATGCAAATATTTTTTCACTTACTTAATACTGCTGTTGGTGCTTTGGGTTTCTCCAGTACGTTCTTGTGTTATTTGGTATGGTTCTTGTATTGAAAGTACTGTGAAATATTTCAAGCGGCAGAATTAGTCAATCTCACTAAAGCTCTGACTTTTCTAGAAGATGAATACAGCCAGTTCTCATGTTCCAGCTGACAGCATTGCAACTGAAGCTAAAAGAATAGTTCCTTCCTAACCTGTTCCAATTTAATCACTTGAGATTTTGTGATCATCCCCCAGGTGCTTTCCAGTTCTGTGTTGAGCCAGTTTTTCATTTCCCTTAACTTAGCTATTGGTCTAAGATTCCTTTTATCTCCTGGAAAGAAAATAGTAACCCAAGGCATGCTGTGAATCACCACATACTTCTCTGGACTGACCACAGAGAGAGCATAGATTGTTAATTTTAGGTTAGATATCAAATTGTTTGTCTAATTAAGATAAATTTTGATGTAAGTATAAATTTAACACTTTGTTGAATCAAGTTGATTGATGAATATTAACACAAGTTCCTTCTTAAATGTAGATTTTTTTTTACTTTAGGACAAATTTTCAAAGAAAATCAAGGAAAATCACTCTCACTACCTGGATGAATATTAGAGTTTGCATCAAATTAAATAGAAAAATTATGTTACTGTTTTCTTGGGCACTCAGTGACTCAATTAAACTGAACTCAATGGCTTAATAAAACTGATACAGCTTTGTGGGAGCTCTTGAGCACATAATTCATCTGATCACAGTTGAAATCTTTATACTATCAGCTTGACCTCATTATTTGGGAAAGCATTGAAATTTTTCAGTATTAGTGCTTTATAACATTAGCACTAACATGCCTGGATGAGAAGTAGTTTGAGAAGTGCTTTTTTTTTTTTTTTGTCTGCTGGTGTATTGCTGTATAACTAATCATACTCTTAAATGTGAGGTTTTAAGAATAATAGTTTGAAAGACCCCTGCATGCAATCTTTTGAGTCTACATCTACCATCTGTATACAAGGAACGATACCAATGGAGGCTGAATACTGTAATATTGTCATTTTTAGATTAAGCACAGCTTCAGTGCCTTGTGTGCATATTTGGTGTTTGTACAGCACTTAATATAGTGAGAATGAGGGCCATGTTTAGAAGTCAAATGTAGTACAAATAAACACAGACTATCTATACAGCCCTATCTATACAGTTAAGACTGCATCTCTTCCACTAGCTGTGACAAATTCTTTTCAGACTAATCCACGAATCCCATTACCATGAATCTCTGTCTAGGTTTTTTGCATCATGCTCACTGTGATGTTAGTGGAATGCCTTAATAAGAGTTGCATGCATAGGGAAAGGAGACTGTACTCATTAGTATCTAATGTATTGTTCAAGGTTATACATAGGGTATAGAAGTTTAATGAGAACTTAATGAGACTTCTTCTACTACTGATTAAGTGTATCTATCATTTTGAGGATGTGGATAAAGCTGCTTAACACTGTAAAGTTAAGGAAAAATGAGTGCCCACTATGTCACTCCCTCATGTCATTAATCACATTCATTAAATGCATTCTAGTGACAATATTCTGACCCGTTACTAGTAAAGTTCTGGCAGCACCCCTACCAGTGCACTGCTGAATTAAAAGGTAATTAATCACATTAACTACCGTGACTGTTTTTGTTCTTTCTGTCATATATAGTTTGTATATAGTATATAGCTTGTGACAAAAATGAGAGTTGAGTCCTTTACTGTAAATTTATCATTCATGGTGCCTTTCAGAAACCCAGATTCTAAAGCAGGAGACCCAGAGCACATCTCCTATGGAGCCTTTCTTCCTTAGAGAGGCAGCTACAGGAAAAAACAGTGCATGGTGCCTCTGCTTAAGAGGGCCTGGAGGAGGTATTTACTCCGGGTAGGAGTGCTACATCTAGAGTAGTCCCCCAGCTACTGCATCTGCAATTATGATTTAATAAGTCCTGATTTACCTAATTTGGCTTTAAGCATTTCCTTATATTTAATTATTTCTTGGCTTGATGCCAATAAGACAAGATAATTATCCATGATGACGCCACATAGGTGAGGTCCTTCACATCCATTTGTCATGGAGATCAAGGTGATCTGGCTTGAGAGGTTTGCAATGAGAAAAGTCAGAACCAAAGTGGACTTCTCTTCTTCTTTTGTTTTCCTTGCTTATGGTTCTTGATTCTCTCTGCTCCTGATAAAATTTATTTTATTTTCATTTTGCCAGTAACCTTGTATATTTGGGTGGTTGTCCTACCTTTTTTTTTTTTCCCCCACCTTTTTTTTTTTAACCTCTTTTTTTTCTTACCTTTCGTCTGGCAGCTTTGTTACTGGGATCTTCCAACGTACAGCACACTTTTTCGGCTCCCTTTAGGCAGTAAAATTGCTTGCATACTTATGTAAAATGCTTGTACATTGTATAAGTATCTCCATGTCTTTCTTGAGCTGGGCAACCCAGTGCTGCCCACAGCGCTCCAGATGTGGTTTGAACAGAAGTGAGTAGAGGAGATAGATCATCTTCCTTGACCTGTTGGCAATGCTCTCCCTAATGCAGCCCAGAATATCATTGGTCTTTTCCACAAGGGCACACTCTTGCCTCATGGTCCTCCAGGGCCCCAGGTCTTTTTCTGCAGAGTTGCTCTCCAGCTGGTTGACTGCAGCTTACATTTGTATATGCAGTTATTTCTGGAACAGGACCACAATCTTCCTTTTGTTGAACGTCTTGAGATTCCTGTTTGCCGTCTTTTCAGCCTCTCGAGGCAGCACAGTCCTCGGGTGTATCAGTCACTCCCAATTTTGTATCATCAGCAAACTTGCTAAGGCTGCACTCAGTCCATTAATCCGTGTCATTGATGTACAAATCAAATGGGATTGGACTCAGTACTGATCTCTGGAATACACTGCCAGCTACAGGTCTCCAGTTAGACTTTGCACCTCTGATCACAACGTCTGCACAGTTAGTTTTCAGTCATGTCACTGCTTGTCTAGACCACACTTCCTGAGCTTTCCTGTAAGGCTGTTATAGGAGACAGTGTTTTAAGATTTACTGAAGTCAAGGTAGACAACATCCACGGCCAATCATTCCATTACTGAAGGTTATGAGATTGGCTAAACAAGAATTCCATCATTAGGAGGCAGAGAATTTTACGTTTAGTTTTGGATCACTCATTATCTGTTGAATTTTTGTTTGCTTCTCTTTTCTGCATCTTCATAATCAGATTAAATATATTTAGATATCTTTTATTTTCACACATGCAGCTCTGGAGGACTTGCTCCTATCAAAGGCAATTAGGTGACTGCATTAATGTTCAATGGCATGGAGTATTTATTTGCACTCTAAATGGCCAAGGTCCTACACCTGGGGAGGAATAACCCTACGCACCACTACAGGGTGGGGACTGATGTGCTGGGGACTGATGTTTTGGAGATCAGCTCTGCAGAGAGGGACCTGGGTGTCATGGTGGACGACAAGTTGACCATGAGGCAGCAGTGTGCCCTCGTGGCCAAGAAGGCCAATGGGATCTTGGGGTGCATTAAGCAGAGCGTCTCCAACAGGTCGAGGGAGGTGATCGTCCTCTACTCAGCCCTGGTGAGGCCGCACCTCGAGTACTGTGTGCAGTTCTGGGCTCCCCAGTGCAGGAGGGATGTGGAGCTGCTAGAGAGAGTCCAGCGCAGGACTACAACGATGATCAGAAGCCTGGAATATCTTCCCTATGAGCAAAGGCTGAGAGAGCTGGGCCTGTTCAGCCTGGAGAAGGCTGAGAAGGGATTTTATTAGTGTGTATAAGCACCTCAAGGGAGGGAACAAGGAGGAATGTATCGGCCTCTTTTCAGTGGTGGCCACTGATAGGACTAGAGGAAACAGCCACAAACTGAAGCACCAAAAGTTCCACAGGAGAGGCTGTGGAGTCTCCTTCTCTGGAGATCTTCAAAATCCGCTTGGATGCCACCCTGTGCCATGTGCTCTTGGTGACCCTGCTTGTACAGGGGGGTTGGACTAGACGACCTCTAGAGATCCTTTCCAACCATAAGCATTCTATGATTCTATGAGGCTATGAAACGCTTTTGCCTTTGAGTCCAAATCTGCCTTCTCAGAAAACCTGATGGAGAAAATTCCATTTTCTGGAATGTCAGCTTCTTGAGCATTGTAGCAGTAGTTGAGTGCGTCTCTCATGCTTTTAAAAGTATTAAAAAAAAAAAGTCGCCCTTTTTCATTTTTCTTTTTGATCTTATTTTTCAGTCTTCTCCTTTATATGTGATGTCCAAGTCATGGAGCTGTGCTGCTTGTTCCATCCTCTACCTGCTGTAGGAAAGTGGGAAATCTTTTATCAGTTAAGCACACATATCTGTTTTCCTTTGTGCCCAAATGATCTACCCTTGGGCTTCTTGACTTTTCAGTGGATGTATACATATTACAAGTCAATATGCAGCAAATTCAGCTGTGCAGGGTTGTAGTTTAATCAAACTTACTCTTGAATAAATGGTGACTAAATCTGTCATGCCCAAAAGTACTCTTCCTCAATGCACTGCTTCCCCTCTTGTGCTCTCAGAAGCTCAAGGAGCAGTTCAGGTGCAGTTGTCACAGTGTGAGTTGCTTCAAGCTTTTGGTTTCAAGTTTCATCACTTTGTTCATGCATTTGTAGACTCTGTGACTTCAAAGACCCAGGTGTAATACCTGACTTTTCTCTTGCTTCTGTGGACAATGCTGCTCTTCTATGTGCTCTTCCATAGGTAAAGTTGTCTGGACTTAAAGTACCATTTTTTAAATAGTTGACTCTATTAGAATATTTTCTCATATGTGAGACTCCTACAGGTTTAAAGACACTGCTGTCTCTTTCTCAGGAGATATTTAATCTTTAAAAGACAAGGAGTGTTGCAAGATACAAGAAACTAATTTTCCAACTAGATATGTGGAATATGGATGGGTTGGCCATCTGTATTGTTGCAATGAAAAAAACTTTTTAAAACAACATTTTTCTTTTTTGACAGTAAGCAGAGACACAATTTCAAGGTTATATAAGACCTGAAGATTCCTCTGGAGGAGTATACCTTTCCCCACAGACTCTACAGAGAACATACAATGACTACCTAGTTTCTGTACATCACTTTGAAACCCCGGCTTAGATGAAGCAATTTGAAGGCACCTGCTATCAAAACCTTAGGAAGGCTAGGTAAAACCCTGAGGCTGTTGGCTAATAACATAGGTTCCAAAGTTGAATTTCTAAAATTAGAGGGATGTCTCTAAACATCATTTGATCAAAATGCATTTATTTAAACTCATTAATTTTTCAGTAAGTCTGTTCAAGTGGGTAAGGACCTTATTTGTAATATGTTTTGGGCTTAATGTTTTTTATGGCTTTAAAAGGGTTTAATAGCTTCCATTAGGAAGAGGTCAGTGTAATATACAATGCTGGAGAAAACAGGAAGATGTAGAAAGGAAATGTTGACAGTACTACAAGATGTTGTCCGTAGTGTACATATGAATGTGTCTGTACACAAATTCCATGAAATGGGGTGTTCTTAAAAAATGTGATTCCTTGTGTTGTTTGATTCTTATAAAAAGCGATTCAACTCTTAAGTTTTATAGCTTTTTAAGGGCATTTTTGTAAGATCATTTCTAATTAAAGCAGACGGTATCCTCTTCAGCCCTTCTATTAAATATTGTTCAGTGTTGCTTTTGCTCTCTGTGTTTTTCTACTTAATCATACATAGCAGGAGCCCTGCAGATGTTTCTTGACGTACCTGGAGGAGAAGAATGGCATGCATAGACTACAAATTGTGTGGTGTTCATAAAAGTTAAGAGGAAAGACTTTTTTCTTTTCCACATTACTAATACAGTAGTGTATTTCTGTGTAAATAAACATAAAGTTCTAATTAACTTATGCCAACTGTTCTCTAGGAGGTTAAAGACAGTAGACATAAACATCAAAAACATCAGTCCCAAACACTCATGTAAAGATGGCTTCTTTTTCTGCCAGTTTTCTGTATTCTTAACCTGAGACAATTGTTCATGCATACCAATCATGATGCCATAGAGCGCCAAGAGTTTGGACTCTCTGAAGTTAATCAAACTTATAGCTTACTTTCCTATGGGAAAGCACAATTTCACTAGGCTTGGCAGTTACTTCCATATAGAGAAAACTAGAGATTTTGGGAAAAAAAAAATATCTCTTACTTAACTTTTATGTTGTCTTTAAGGTCTTTATCACAATTCCTGATATGTTTTCAATAGCTCTCCTTCCTATCTATTGTTAAAAATAATGTTTTAACTAAATCTGCAGTTTGTCAGACTGCTTTATGCATGACATTATTAACCCCTTGTTTGGCGTTGAAGAAATTACAGGCTTCTGATTTTTACTTTTTTCTCTAGAAATGATTGCAGCATTCATCTTAATATCTCCTGGGCACAGAAAACTGTTCCAGTAGACAGAAGGACATCAATTACAGATGTGAAGCATGACCCCAGGCATATGGGTCTCATGTTAGCAGCCTGCTCGATGAATTAAGTAGTGAGGAACCAAGACACTCCAGATGTTATAAACTTCTGTCAGAGGCAACTGCAGCATGAAATTTCATGCAATTTTCACTTCTTGGAATCATTCAAGGTGAGTTATATAACAAACCTCATAAATTATTGTTATCAAGACAGGATTAATGAGTGATTAGCAAGAAAATTGAAGGATTAATTAACTTGAAATCTCACAGAGCAGCAAAGAGTCAGAGTTTTTATTTAAAGACAACATCTTGGCTTATATGCAAGCGGTCATCCTAACTCCTCAGTGACATAATTTGATTTTACAAATCTCTCTGATGGTAAGAATGGCTGGAATATAGAGTGTGTAAATCTTACAGCAGAAATGTGCCTTAAGCATTTTAGTGTTATGGTTTAAACTGTCTGACCTCTATATTTCACCTAAGGAAAGAATTGATGTTCAGAGATGAAACTTTTAAGAGATCAGTTGAATTTTATGTTTATGAATCGAAAAATAAGGAATATATTAAATTCCTAATATTCTGTGCCTAGTTCAGAGTTGGTAGCACTTCTGTGACAAATACTTATCAAAGTCTGTGGAAGCATTTGAATATTATGGATTAAACCCTCCTTCATGGAAATAGTGACAAAAGAGATTTCTCAGTTGACTGAATATTTTTTTTGATGTCTCTTATAATGGGTGATGAAATTATGGAGCAGAATGTTTACTGATGCTTAACAAAAGAGATGTTACCATAAATAGTTGTTACCATAAATAGTACCTGTAAGCACTTTGACACAAATCACCAAAATATAAAATATAATGTTGAATGAAATAAATTCGAAACTGGGAGTCAAGAATTTGTTTTATTTAATTTTATTTTGCATTTTATTTAATTATTTATTTTTTAGAAATTAATCTTTATTGCTGTGGTTGATGATTTCTGCTACTGTAATGAACTAGATTTATATACAATGTAAATAGGAAATGTAAATAAGGGGAGGATATTGGGAATTTACTGGATGGACCAAAACCATAGAAGAAACTAACTGAAACACTAGGGAATGGAAAAAATTGAAATAAATTTCTGGCTTTAGAGAGTAAATAGGAGCCTAAGTTCTTTGCAGAGAGTTGAGTAAATATTCTCTGAAAAAATAATAGGTAGATGACTCATATAGCTCAGAAACTTAAGGGGATTTAATTTAAGGAAGAAGAAAAAAATATTGGTAAGAATATCGAAATTGTTATGCTTTGGTATAGTGTTGCCAGTGGTAAGGTTTGATAATGCTGGATAGTTCTGGAATTCCTTCAAAGTTGTTTCTTTCATGTGATTTTTATCCATAAATGAGTCTGCTACTTGAAAGCAAGCATGATTAATATTTGTTGCTTGCTGGGAATATGGCAAATACAGTGCAATATAATTTTACTCCTCTTTTTGAGTCATTTGACATTTCAGATGTGGGGTGCCTGAATTTCCACACAAATTTTAAAGACTATATTGTTAATTAAAGTCATGTTATAAAACAGTCATCTTATTAGAAATGCATCTCTTTTAAATCTCATGTTTTGAGTTTTGTTTTATGTAGGTAATCTCTCCACCTTCCTACTACTGAAGAAGTAGACAAGAAGAGAAATTACATGAAAATAGGTGATTTTTTTTTTATGTGCACCAAACTTGCATTGAACTTCAGCAATCAAATGTATGACTAGACAAAATACATGAAAGCAAAAGACTGTGTGAAAACTTCTGAAGTGATACTTTTACTACAGCTGGTGAAAACTGACTTTCTCATCAATGTGAGCTGTTGTCGTTTGGTACCACTATCCTTCTTCTTGACAGCGACTGTGACAGCAGCTCCAGTTCAGACAGGAGATTTCTGGCAGTCAGGGAAGCCTTCACCCTGAAGGAGACCAAGGACACTTTAGAACCATCTCTGCTCTGGTAGTTTTACTCCAAATTGATATTGAGATGAGACATGCAAATTTTATTTACTTGAGCCTTTCTAGTCAGGTCATGTGTGTAAAGTACAATAGAGAGAAAATTTTGTTGTGTAGAGCATTGTTTTTAAACAAAAAGTATTTTCTTCATGAAAAATCCCTCTTTTTTTTTCACTTCTGGAAATTTGCAATGTGATATAATCAACATTCTTCTGCAACAAATACTGAAATTAAGTAATGACCCAATCATGAGAGACTTTGATACGAAATATAGATTATATAGTTTTTTTCCTAAAGGTTGCTATAAAAAAGGGGTTTTTTTGGTTGAAATTTTAATTAAACTTTAATGTCAAAAAAATTACTACTCAGTTCAGCCACACTGCTAAGATTATTCCTGTCAAAGAAGTTGGAAAGTTGATGATGTGAACACAGACGTGCATTTTGTCCGCACGAGAAGATGTACTGATGAAATCCAAACACATGCCAGCTAAACCCCTCTAAATCATAAAAAATGAAATTATAAAATTCCTGTGACTCCTAAATATGGGATATACTGCCTTTGTCAGAGTGGTCTTTTGATTAATGCAGACTACTGGAAAGACATTTCTTTCTCATACATACACTACCACTTCTTAAAGCATGCTAAACTGTTATATGACAGAATAGGTTGCTACTTTGGAGGATATGTATTGGTATTTTGGTTACCATCGTATTATTCGAGTATCTTGTTTATTTAAGGATAGTCAGACTTCAGGATTGGAGTAGTATGCTGCTTGCTAATGACATTGAAATTACCTTTAACAAGAGTTAAGGTCAGTTGGAAGTGAACACAGGGATCCATTTTAAATATCCAAAATGCACGAAGAGAATAACAACTGCTTGTAAATAATTGAAATATTAAGATCCAAGGCTAATGGGATGCAGACAACTTCTGTATTCCCAAATTTAAGAATAGCTGTTTCCCTCCAAGAATTTTTTCATGTCTAAGACATGTGTACCATTTCTATATGAAGCACTCAATCCTTATGTTTCATTATAATGAAATATTTAGTTTATTTTTCATTTTTATGTAACTACTATTATTTGTCACTGCATTGATAACTCTATTTCATACAAATAGACACTCAAGACTGATGCCTTGGCTGCTGGATGAGATCAGATTCAAAGGCAACCATCCATTCTGGAGTGACAGTGGGTTGAGGTGACTGACCTGTCACTCCTATAGCCTTCCCTTTGAGAATTACTGCTACAATCATTATACACAGAACTATACACAGATTTTGATGTATGCTGTGACTAGGAGTCATGGAATATGACCCTCATTAGGGTTTTGTTTTACAGAGTCTCTTGGTATATCAAAAAAATTGCAAACAAGTACTCCACAGACCAAGTCCAAGAGTGTCAGCAATAATAAAAGGAGTAAATATTTCTAAGGTAAAATCAGTTTGCCTGGCTCAGCAGCAATAAATCTGCTGCCTATCCTATTCAGAAATTTTACTGTGCACTCTCATGGCCTATGCAGCAGATAAAACTTACCGATTATTGGTCTATGTGATATCTTTGTTGTTATTCCTGTCTTTATGAGTACATTTTTTTGGTTAAGATATTAAAATCAAATTTTGGTAGGTTTTCAATCTTATAAAGTTTGAATTTCTGCAAAAAAAGGCATCTTTCAGAACTGTTCTTGGAGGAAGGCTGTTCTTGGAGTCCTGCATTAGGAAGCCTTCAACTACTGTGCATATATTACATGCTACAATTACTTTTTAGAGGATGCCATTTTCAGGATTGGTTAACACAAAGAATAATATACTTATCAGTGTGGCTGTGGAAAATTCCAGATTGTTCTTTGAAGGTGTTTGAGGGGAAGTTTAGCTATATAGATTTGAGTTGTGCTTAACTTTCAGTATTTCCTCTCTTTGAATTGCAAGCTGAGGCTCTCTTCCACATTTGCATTTCTTCATGTAATATCCTTAGAAATAATTCAGTTTTGTTCATAGGAAAGGTGGTGATTGGACAAATTGCTTGCAGAAATTTGGCTTTCTTGCCTGTGATAACGAAGGGATTGGTGGATCCTGAGGAACCTTGGAGGACATTCAAGTAGCAAGTATTTTGCCATGTTCTGTTTTTATTTAAAAATATATCTATATATGAATGTAACTCAGTTTGAATTTTTGGGATATGAAATATACTGGTCCAATGCCAAATAAACAATAAAATAAAATAAATATAAGACACCTTTAATTACTATGCATTACACAAAAATGCACACAACTGTAAAGGACTTAATTCATTCTTAGTCTAATCTTATTTATTCAATTAGCTATAATGTATTGCTAACCATGCATTAATTTGCCCAATTACTGTTTACATCTTTGTTGTTAATGTAACAGTTGTAATATATCTTTTCATCACCTGGAACGTGTAAAATAATAGCGAGAAAAAAAAAGAAAATATGTGTTTGAAATGCTCTTCGTTTCCTGATTAATAATATGAAAAGTCAATATAAGAATCCAATTGGTGCTCAAAAACCAAAATTATGGAAACAACATCTGTTATTTGGCAAGCTCATATTCACAAGCAACATGTTTTTAATATCATTCTCATTTAATAAAAATTGAAAACTTTTATGAAATATAGTAAAATGTAATAAACTGCATGTTCATCTGCTAATAACAATCTTACTTTTGCTACAAGCTTATAAATAAAATCAATGAGATAATCAGATTTTGAGTGATCTAGACATTCATGCTGGAAATTATGAATTGAAACACAACGGGGCAATTGCTGTGTACTTTTATTCCTCTAGCGTCTGAGGGACCTCACAGGGTGCCATTAAAAAGTCAGATCCTATCAGGAGTTAACCACATGATGCTTGTTGAGAAATTACAGAGCAATCCCAAAGACTGGAGTACTGCAGTGCATTAACTGTTAAACAAGTGGTAAGTGTTTGTCTGCTCCATCTGTTTCCCCAAATGTTCACATGCAGGTTTTAGGATCTTCATCTTGGTTATGTTCCCTTGGTGCTAAAATAATACAAACAAATTATTAAAAAAAAAGAAAAAGGAAAAAAAGGAATGCCAGTAAGATTCTGTATGTTAAAAGTTCATCTTTATTTCCCACATTTTTTCATGAAATAGCTGCTGGACTGGCTATCTTGAGGCTCTTTCTGACAAAGAGGAATGGCTACATTGGTTCCAGCTCCTGCAAGTGTTTGTCCTATAGATATAGAAAACAACCAGTCAGTAATTCTAAACTTAACAGTTGAGTATTTTTAACCTTTTAGTGGTGTAACTTTTTCTTTCAAGTTAAACCAGTTATTAGCAAAGTCTTTCTGTTTATTTGCTCTACTTTGTTCTGTTCTTGCTAATTACACAGCCCATTACTCAATTCATTTTTTTTTTCCCAATAGTTTTAAGATCTTAGGAAAAAAACGAACTTAAAAACTTTGTTATCAGCTCCAAGCTTTCCTCCAGGCAATACTGGTGTATCACTGGGTTGTCAGAGTTGCTTGTTCACTTAATGACAAACTAGCAGTTTAAAATAAGCTTTCTCATAATTCCTGCTTCAGAATAAGAGTAACAAAACTAAAAATGTCAATCTATCTTATCCCAATTCCAGACAAAGAAAAAACTCCCTTTTGAAATCTGCAGTTAAGTAGCCAAGCAGAACCCTGCTTTTTTACAAGTGTTTTCCAATGGAAAATCTTGTCCTACAAATACTTTTTTAACATCTTTCTTACAAATACTAATCTTGAATCTTCCTGAAAGAGATAGACCTTGTAAAGAATTTAAGAGCTGAATGTAGGACTTAAGAGCTGAAGCATATAGATCTAAAAACTGCTATTCAAAGCCTTTTGGGGAGTTTTATGGGTACTTGTATGTTTAAACTTCTTTAGTCTGATAACCTGAAGCATCAGCTTTCAATGATGAAATTTAGAACATCAGTTTCCTTAGCAAAAGTCATCATGGCTACATCTAGACGGTGTCATGGATCCCTTCTAAGACCATGAGCAATCCAGGACTCCATTCATGTACCCTGGACAAAACCTCACTACATATGGGTCACTTTGGATACCTCCTGAGGCTTCTTCACATCCCTGTGACATCTAAGCTCCTAACAAACTTCTGGCAAAATCTGAGATGAACAACCTAAACCTCCACTACACTTGGCTCATCACTTATTCTTGTCTTTCTCCACATTCACTCTTACTCATTATCATGGACATCAAGAATTATCATGAACCTTTTGTTGCTCACTACCAGACAAACAGAAGGAGTATCAGTGTGGGTGGAGGTAGGCAGCCTGGTCAACGCATTAGAGCCAGAGCTGGGAGATTTATGTTGAATTTCTAGCAGAACTACAGACTCTCAGAACAGGTCCCTCTGCTTCTCTGCCACTCAGTTCTGCATTTGCAAAACTAGGGTAACATTCTTTTATGCAGAGTGTAGAGACAAGAAAAATGAGAATATTTGGAGGTTTATTTTAATGTTTTGCTATATATTGTGAAGGAATATACAATTATTTTATTTTAATTTAATTTAATTTAATTTAATTTAATTTAATTTTATTTTATTTTATTTTATTTTATTTTATTTTATTTTATTTTATTTTATTTTATTTTATTTTATTTTATTTTATTTTATTTTTTTAAACAGTGTAACCAAAAATAAAGTTAGCAAGTTACCATATTTAGAAGAGAATACCTGCTTCAGGGAGGGCTTGTGCAGCAGTTTATTATGCCCAGGTCCTGTCTTCAAGCTCCCTTGATATCTCTATATCTTCACTCCAGCTACCATATGCTGCTGCTGATGTGCTTCATCAGTGACATGTAAACTGAAATTCCTCCACTCTGGCTGAAGAAGTGTACATGGAAGAAATGTCTTCCTCTTTTGTTGAAAAACAAAACAAAAAATACAAAGCAGCAACAGCTATGGGCTGTAAAATATTCATGGTGACCTCTGAGGACCTAGAAAATCTTTTCTAAGATGAGTAATGCAGCAGATACAGCACCAATTTTGCTTAGCCCAATTCACTATCATGACTTTGACAAACTGAGTGGAATAATTCCTTACTAGGTAAAATGAGGGTAATGTCTACAAACACATTAACTTTGTTTTTCCTAAAGATTAAATGCAATTTTTCTCATGACCAAGCATCATGCTTCATTTACAGAAATTTTCTGTATTCCTACACTTCTGAGAACTTTTTCAAGGCAACAGATAAGAGTGTCAAGCAGATTCTCTGTTTTACACTCTAAGCACTAAAATTTAAGATTGCAGGTTTCATGAAGCAGTGCACAAAGTGCAATTTTATATTGAACTGACTTTAAGCAGGGCATTTTATTTTCTTTAGTAAACATTTGAACTACTATGTTTTTGTTTTGATTAAAAATGCCTAAAATAGAATTTCCTCGTGCTTATAAAGTGAAATAGCAATTTCAAAATTCACTGTGCTGCAAATTAGTATCGTATGTAAGTACAATAGGGACCTGAAGAGAGTTTGGAGGCTTAGCTGGTTTTTGTTTGTTTTTCAGTTTTGGGCTGCTAAAAGACGATAATAAGCTGTGACTAGCTGAGATAGCTAGCATGGGGACTATGGTCCAGGCTTGCATTTTGGCTGAATTATTTCTGTTCCCTTCAGGCTCTGGAAAACATTTCTGACTAGCATGTCATGTGTGTCAAAAGAGGCTGTTTACTTATTCATGCCATACAAGACCTAAAGTGAAGTTCTACAAATTCAAGATGGGAAAATACCAAGAACTGAAAAAAAAAAAGCTAGAGTCTTTTTTTTTTTTTTCTCTCTCCTCTTTGAGTTCTTCCTACTTATGACCTTTAAGCTTTTCTAATTTTATGGGGAAAAAAACTCTATTTTTTTTTTCTTTAATTGTAGCTGGGATCACAAAACTGTAGAAATAAACACATGGATAAGACAGGAAAAAAAGTGAAAATTAAATTGCACTAGAAGTTAAGTACTTGGCCAGTAAATCTCTGGGGTTGTCTTGTTTGTGGATTTGAACTTTCCTCCAGGGATGGCTACAAGTATATACAAATCATTCAAGCATGTTGCTTTAAGTCCAGTAATGAATTACTGCAAGCTTGCCCTTTATCTCTTTACCACTGAGCAGAGACATGCACAGATACCTCAGATATGTAGGTGTAGGTATCTCCGAAATACTTGCTCTTCCTCATTTCTGAATATTCTGAAGGATCTCATTTCAGTCTCTCACTCCATCCTACTGACAGGACAATAAATAACGACTGTGAGAAAACTGATTTTTTTTCCTGTTAGTATGTTCTTTGGCCAAAGAACCTTGTTTCTTTTTAAATCGATGTAGACTACTGTGAATTGGGATTTCCATGTTTTCTATGTTTTATTCTTGCCCAACATGGCAAGATGCAAGATGCAAGCATGAGATATATCTTTTTAAAAGAATTAATCAGAGAATCCCTGAATTTTGTCTTATTGTTAGGAATTTATTTGAGTGAAGAATATGGGCCACATTTAAGGCTTTCTAACACATTCTATTGGCAATGTTGCCTGTAGTGGCTTGGATCTAAAATAGTGTCTTGTCTCCCTTAAAGAATGTTACAGTGATAAAATAATAAGTTGTCTTATTTTACTTCATATATCTTAATGTGAAATCGGCACTATAATTAGATAATTTGAAAAATTAATAGAGCTTTCCTCCTTGAATTAATACACACAGATCAAAATGACAGCTCTGAATCAGGAGATGAAGTAGAGAAAGGATGGTGTAAACTGCATGGAGTCATCGTGTAATAGCAATTTTCAGTATTCTTGTAATAGGTACTCTAATAATTACACATTGCCTATGGAGAATTCATCAGCCTGGTGTAACAAATAACAAAGTACATTATCATCATAACTGCATGAATTAAGTTAGAATCTCAGGAAGTATAGAAGTTCACTAATTCATCTAGGAAACTCAATCTGCATTAGTAATTTTACCAAAATGAGGGCATGTATTACGTCCCTCATTGCAGAATAATGAAATTGTCTTTGATAAAATAGAAGTTTGACTGTAGAGTGTAATGGTAAGCTGTCATTGTTTTGGCTGTAATAAAGACATATGCAGGACATTTTGCATTTAAAATGAACAATTTTTTAAATAGTACCCACTGTATACACTATATGCTGTACCAGACTGATAGATTGCTAGGAAGACAGAAAGAATGTAAGCTCACATCAGCTCAGCATCATTACTTCAAATGGCCCCTACCAGTGTAAATGGCATATAATGATCCTGGCCCTCAATCTGCTATGTTTTAGCTAATAGGACCCATTTCTTCTTCTCTAACACAATTTCCACTAAAGTCAATGGGTTAAACTCTGCTCTTAAACACACTTGCATAACATCATTTGTTTCAATGTAACTGTATAGACATAAGCGATGGCAGAATTTAGCCCTCTGGCTTGTCTGATATAGTGACTTTCCTGCTGTTTGCAGACCAGACAGGCTGCCACGTCCATTAGACCTATGGTCATTACAGTTTTACTTTGCTCTATAATTCTTTTGATCAATTAAGAAACAAAAATGTTCCTGGAATTTAATTTGCTGTATCTTTATATTTTTTTCCCCTGCAGTATAATGAATCCTGAGTAGTATAATTATCTTTAGAAGAGGCACTAAATAAAGCTACCAATTTAAAATATTGAACGAGGTATAGATTTGCAGGCAAAACGTAGCTTGTGTAAAGAACTAGTATATCTTCCTCAGTATCTTATGAAAATTCTAGTTTTCCCATAGGAGAATGTATTATAATGTGTTTCAAATTTCTTATAGACTAAAAAAAGACCTTAGTGTTACAAAATGGTAAATGGAAGAGTCTTAAATTACAAGGAGGTACAAAGCTTGTTGTACAAATGGAAATAAGCATGCATAAATATCCAGTAAGCAATTACTAAAAATAATTAGCTAGAATTTAGAACAGCATAGGTCTAAGGACAATATGATCAGGGTTATAAAAATATACAGCTGGTGTTTCCCTTCTTATTAGATTTTACAAATGACATGAAGACTTTGCTACTTGTTTAATAAAATTTTATTTGCCAAGTGTGGTATTTCTTGACCAGAATGTATTGATCTAAAGCATGAAATAAGTAATTAGAGAGGAGAAAGGTTGTTTTGTGGTTACTCTACAGATCTGTGAGCTACTTTTCCTGGGTTCTCGTTTTGTATATGCTACCAATTTCCTACATCATCAGGAGTAGTCCTGAGTTAAATCAATATCCATACCCTAAATAACTCTTGTAGGTCTTGATTTGGAAAGAAATTGGATGTGTCAGGATGCATGTTAATACTACTGAGTTTTCAAAAGTACTTCAGTCCCCAACTTTATCTTTAGGTGCCTAAATATGTCTAAAATCTAGTTTTGAGAACTGAAGTCTCATTAAATTTAAATGATACTTAGGCTGTATTTGCTCTGGGAGTGCTTTGCTAGTACAGAAATATCAATATATTAATGCAGATAAGTGCTCCAAGAGGAGATTCAGCAGTATCTGTGAAGTGGTGCATATTAAGTCAGTAGCAGTACATTAAATGAGCATCTATGTGGAACAAGCTACATTGGCCAAACAGCAGATATGCTGGTCAAGCTGCATTAATGCTAGGAGCTCTGCTGACATAATGTGTCAATCAGACATACTTGCTCTTTGCACCCTGCAGTAGTACAACTGTGTCAGTAAAAACCTGTGAAGAGCTGGTCAGAGCACCAAAATGATTTCTAAATTAAGACTTAATTCTGAAACCTTGTAGGTTTCACCTTATGGAAGGGCAAATACTTTCAGTTTGAAGTAATGGGTAGGTATTAAAAACAGGATGTTTTTGGACCTAACAATTGTGCATGCTAGACAGAACATGAAAGGTGAGAATGTTGTGATCCAGATCCTTTCATGGCTCCAAGGCGAAGACATTCTCCTGGGTTAAGCGTTCAAACCATCTCAGCGGAGGATTAAGCTGGAGCAGAAGTGTCCAATCTTAGCTCATTGATAGACCTTTATGTAGAAGGTATGCGGCATCAATGCACGGGTTCCTTAGTCTTGTTCTTTCCTCTTAGAGGCCTGTTAACTAAAAATCCCCAAGAAACGGAACTTTGCTGTCCAGACAGCATGCAGATACTAAATATGTTTTCAAAATACTGCTTGGTGGTGTGGGATCCATGGAGACCAAGAAGAGATCACCAACTTTAGTTCTCAGCTGTCTGTTTCAGTCAGATATTATTTCATGAATTTATCTTACAGTCTTAAAAGGTAGATCCTTCCTTCCTTCCTTCCTTCCTTCCTTCCTTCCTTCCTTCCTTCCTTCCTTCCTTCCTTCCTTCCTTCCTTCCTTCCTTCCTTCCTTCCTTCCNCTTTCTCTCTCTCTTTCTTTCTTTCTTTCTCTCTTTCTTTCTTTCTCTCTTTCTCTCTTTCTCTCTTTCTCTCTCTCTTTCTTTCTCTCTCTCTTTCTCTCTCTTTCTCTCTCTCTTTCTCTCTTTCTCTCTCTCTTTCTCTCTTTCTCTCTCTCTCTTTCTCTCTTTCTCTCTTTCTCTCTTTCTCTCTCTCTTTCTCTCTTTCTCTCTTTCTTTCTCTCTTTCTCTCTCTCTTTTTCTCTCTTTCTCTCTTTCTCTCTTTCTCTCTTTCTCTCTCTCTTTCTTTCTTTCTTTCTCTCTTTCTCTCTTTCTCTCTTTCTCTCTCTCTTTCTTTTTTCTCTCTCTTTCTCTCTTTCTCTCTTTCTGTCTTTCTCTCTCTCTTTCTCTCTCTCTTTCTCTTTTTCTCTCTTTCTCTCTTTCTCTCTTTTTTTGTTTTTAAATCTGTGGAATGACCAAAAAGGTCTTGGGGTTCTGCCACATTGGTTCATTACAGGTGTGAATGCTTTTGGTTATGTATTTGTGAGATGAAAAAGAAAGATCCTGACCTCTCTGCTGCTAGAGTCTGATAGAATTTAATATTTCTGTGTGGCTGAGATTGTGGGATGGCAATAATAGTGTACTCTGATGACCCAAACACAACTTAAAATATTTACCTGTCTTAATTTTAAAAAGAGTGATTGTCTTTTTATGTTCCAAAGTTAACTAAACAAACCTTTTATTTTCTGCTTAGGCTTTCTTCACTCCTGAAGCAGCAACGGGAAAAGCCCGCCATTTTCATTAGGATTAGGGATATTTAAAGTGCTTCAAGAGCTTGCTCCTCTGCACCATGCTGCTGCATGCAAGTCTTAGCCCCTGCTGAGAGCTTAGAGGTCACCTTTATATAAAGATATTCCTGCATCCAGCTGCTGCTCTGTCTCCTGATGTTACTGAGATGCTCTTAACCTTCCTCTTGCAAGCTTCACTGCGAGCACCATGCACACAGTGTGCCCAAGGTCCCGAACTCAGCTTTGCCCATGACCACACTCACCTCACATGTGGCTGGCGTCTCTTCCAGACTCCCTCCACCAGTCCTCAACTCAGGCCTGTCCGTTTTAGCTGAGCATTTCGGCTAAGGAAAACCTGGCCACACATTTCCTCTAAATGCTGGGGAAGAGCAGCTGACCTACCCAATATACCATAGTATCCTTGCTCCCTTGCCATGGCAGGTAGGGAAGATGATCCCAGTTGCTGAAAGCCCTGTGTGTTGCTTTGTGATGTTGGATTTTTCTGTAATGAGCCATCATCATGATCTGTGAGAAGCTTGTTTTGCTTGAATGGTTTATCAGAGGTTTGGTGTCTGTTAATTGTTTCTTTCTTTTTTTTTTTCTTTTTTCTTTAATTTTTATTCTCTGGCTGTTCTGTTTGGATTCCAAGAGAGAGGCGGTGTTTTGTTTATCTCGTACTTTAATTAAACTACTCCACATTGTTATTCAAGCATATCACTGTCGATATTAAATAACAGAAACAAATTGCCATCTGCAGGACAAAAGTCAGAGACATGTTTTGGAGGAAGCTGTGCTGCTTTGCTGACGTAAATCTGAACTGATTTGCTGCAGATACACAGCAGTGTTCTGACGCTGGAAGGAAGAGTTTTCTCTACGTGGCTGTGAGATGAGCACACAAAAAGACATCTGGTGGGTGCAGCATTACTGCCTAAGAGAGCCCTGAAGGTGCCAGACGATGAGCCCCAGGCTCTCCTGGGGAGGAATGATGGACCTTCTTCACTCATACAGTGACGTTTGTGAATCCAGTGCATGTGCGTATGCCTCAAAGGGGGTTACTTGTCATGGTGGGATGGGACACTGATTTTGCCCTGCCCCATTGTGGCAGCTTTGGTAGGATGCTTTTGTGTCACCTAACGTGTTCTCATTGCCAAGAAGCCTCAGCTACTGCTGAGATCAGTGCCTGTGTGCCTCAAATTTGGTGGTCTGCGGTCAGGATGGTTTCATACAAAACTATGCACTTTTTCATAGGAACTGTTTCATTTTAGCAGCAAGAATAAAACACAAGCAGCTGGACAGTCAGCGGACCGATAGTGCAAACCAGACCACCAAAAAGCTACAAGTTACAAACAAATATTGAGGAGTTCAAATTTGACACTAAAGAGTTGCCAAAGGATTGTCTAGCTGTAAATGGACTGAAGTTTACCTCGCAATTATTTCTTCTTTTGGTTCTTGGTTCTGCTAATCATGGGTTTAGGGAGCTCTGTGTGTCACTCCCTTTGATGTCTGTTGTGCAATACATATTTACAGTCATACAGATTTACTAGTCTTGGCTCCCCCAAGATCTATGCAGCATCCTATGAGGTAGGCAGCTAATTTGACAAAGCAGCACAAACTAGGTATAACTGACTGCTGGAAATGCGTTCTTCATATCTGCAAGCCTGGAGTTCTAATCCTGGTTCTGCCTCTGATTCCTGTGGCCTCTGTCAAATCATCTGAGCCAGAATGATGAAGAAATTTTCTTGCTTCCAGATGCATATTATCTCTTTCTGGAATAAGAGCCTCAATAATTTCTGTATTGGGATTTCATTGCTATTAATTTGTAGCTTCCATTTATATGTTAGTGTCTTGTCTTGAAGTTATCTACCGGGATTTTATCAATGTTTATTTACCATGATTTCCTCTTCTTTAAGTAGTCCAAATAATGCCATATGGATTTGCTATTGCAAAGACAAACTAGCTGATGACTGTATAGTACTTTGCAAAAGATAGAGGTACATACATATTTAAAACTCTGTGTTGACTTATTTTTCTTTTTCACACGCACATTTCACAGCATGCTAACACAGAAATGCTTTGTATAGCACAGGTAGTGGTATACTGTTGTGCAGCTATTCAGAGGAAATGTAGCTGTGATTAGAAAACTGGTGCGTCTGGTGAACAGTTCATTGAGAACACCTATGACTTCACTTTGATGTGTGCTATCTTTTAATGGACCAAAATATTTAAAAAATAGTCAAGATTGACAAAGTAATAGAAAAGGCTCTCTGGATTTTTGCCTTTTTAATATAGTACTCTTTCCTTGAATAATTCAATGTGACATGTATCCAACAGATATGCAGCCCAAATTCTAGAGCTAGTTCATATATGCATGATAATTCTCAGTAAGATGCTGAAGGTTTTGCATTTTTAAAATATAACCTCCTTCTAATGAGGGGGAGATAAAAAACATAATCTTAAGGAACACAGGAAAGGAAGCAGATTTGAGATCTGGAGAGTAAACGTTTATATCTATGTACTGCTGTTGTGCATATATTGAATTTGAAATATTTTTGTTTAATTTAAGCCAATTAAATCAGATCAGAGATGGGTCAAATTTGCTTTAATGACTGTCCTTTTGAATTCATCAATCAAGGAAATCTGATCTGGTGAAAAGCTGAGATCCAAAATTATTTTAGTTACTGTTTTCTTCAAGCACACACACAGTAACATCACTTTAAGTCATAGAATGGGAATCCATTAGCCATGGGGGAGAAGGGACCCTGCAGAGCAAGGCTTGACTGAGCAGCTCCCACACACATTACAGGAGTGAGTAAGGTTACTCTGTTGAGCACACCCAGTGCTATGGAAGCTTCTTCTTCATCATCCAGCAGATCAGACCCAGCTCATCACAATATCTTTGAGCTAACATGCCATGTATATTTCAAGGGTATATTGCATGGGACCAGAGAGAGCCTGTCTTGGTATACTCAAGCATGGGAGATGTGGTGCCTTCTGCAGTGAAAGGTGTCTTGTTTGCAGTGCTTGCAGGGCTGCTGAGTGGCTGAGTTTCTCTGAAATGATTTCAGTTTATACCTTCAAACTCTGTCCTAGTGCACTTTGAGATTATGTAGTTCTCGTTCATCATTTCCATGTGCCTGCCAATGCAATGGGTGAGTTTTATGACTGGACAGTGTTAGGTCCAGTGTTAGGTCTGATGTGCTCCTGCTTTATCACATGTGCTGTACACACAGCTGCACACAGCTGCACACACTGTGCTGTGAGTGGGACCTGGGCTGGGGACTTCCCTGGGGAGATGAGGCCTGAGATAGGTGGTGGCAATGCCAGGGAACTTGGTAATCCTTCTTGAGCCAGGACATCCCGATGATGAAATTTCCCAGTCCTTTGGGCATGTGTAACCATCTGATCTTATCTGATCAGACCACGGGTAGGAAGAAAAAGTAATCACAGAAGAAGTCAACACTAATAGTTTCTTAAATAGGGCTTTGAAAGAAAACGTAATGTTGTTTCTTACTGGAACAATGTCTATCAAAATGTAAATACTTTTAGCAGCTGAGAACAGTGGCTAAATTATATTCTCTACAACATAAAGCCATTGCTACAAGAAATAAAGCAGGAAGAAAATAATAGCAGATCATACTGACACTGTAACTAGCCAAGAGTGTAAAGATGTAAAACCAAAACAAAATATTGTTTTTATCACTTTTCTTAATCTCTTGTGAAGTTCATTTGTATGATCTTTAACCACTTTTACTTGATGACATCTAGTGTGATATTCTTGGGCAGAGAGTAATCCTTTTACAGCTAATCCTTTTGTCAGAGGGATACTGTAGTAGTTCATGTGGAAGCTGGAATTGGAAACTGGTGAAGCTACAGATGAGAGACATCAAGCTCTGCAGTGAAGAGACATTAATTTTGTTCATGCTTGTGCTCCAGAATTGACCATCTGGTTCTGTAAATAACAAAATTAATTTATGTGTTGACCAACTATCAGCAATTTCCATTACAATAAACACTTATTATCACTGAAAGCCCTTTTGCTGAAATGATACATTGGCTGTATGCTATTGCTGCTAAGGATGTATGCAAAAATATGTCATCCACTCTCATAGTTCAGATATTGCTCAAACAAGCTATTGAATTTGCTGAAGAGCTTAAACAAAAACAAAAATAAAACAAAAACTAAACAATTGTATATTGTATATGGGCAGATTACCAGAGAGCATTCTTAATTATCATCTTAAACATTTTTGATGATTACATTCTGATGACTGCATTCAGACTTCACTGCCCTGTTTGTCTTGCCAGAGGATGTTTGTATGACTGAGAGAATGATGATATATTATATTCCAGTGGTTCTTCCTATTTATTCCAGGCTTTTCTTCAGTAATTAAGGATAAGTATGTGTAGATACAATCATATTCTTTTTACTGGCAAGTGAAAAAAAACCCTAAGAAAAACATGAAAAATTCACCAACAAATGTCACCACCTGGATCTTCCAACAGTCCCTCATTTGGAGAGTGAACAAATTTTTAGTCTTTAAAGATATGGTTTAATATGTTTAAGTCACTAGAGATATATAGTTATGCTATACTGTTGCAAAGTGCCCCATGAAGGAAAAAAATCCCTCAGAAGACAGAAAACTTGATTTATGCTTTATTATCTGTTTCTTAGAGTGATTGAAAACTAGGTTACTTCTGAGAAATTAGCACTGAGATTTCTGTAAGATAGGATGCTCTGTGTAATATTTTGTTGTTAGAGAGCAGCATAAGCACAAATAAAATCTTTTCAGTAGTGCAGTTATAACACTGTAGACTTCGTCTCCAGTTTTGTCCCACAGTGAATAACCAACAAGCCTTTTTGCTCAGCTCCAGATAGGATTCTAGTATAAAAATAAGAGGCAGCAAAGTTATCGCTTCAGAAAAGGGACATATGTCTGTCTTCTAGCTAGATGCTTTTTTTTTAATCTTATGATCTTTCGTACTGACAATTTGTTTTTCATATTTACTTTAAGCAGTAACACAGTTTATCTTTCACTTCAGTGCTTTCAGTCTCACTTCAAAATATGTGATAAGTTTGCTCTGAACATTCAAAGTTCAAGAAGATTCTGATTTTCCAAGAATTTAATGTATCTTGTAGTTCTTACTAGATAGAAATACTAATTAAAACCAAAATATATATAGTTAAATGAACTGGAAATTTTCATTCTAGAATTGTTTTACATCTACAGATTACCCTTACTATTTTATGAATTATCTTGAATATTTTCTTGAAGAGTGTATAAGTGATGTGGACAAAACTAAATCATAGTCATAATTCTTTTCAGTATATAATCTTAGAGGTTTCTGCATAATATCCTACTAATATTGAGCATAATCCAAACTATTTTGTTTAATGATGATTCCTACACGGTGGCCTAGGATGGTATATAATGGCAGGTAGAGATGAAAATCAGTCTGCTACCACTCATCTCTGGAATTGTTTAGAAGTGTCTAGATTGCAAGTTGCTGCTCAGTTTTCGATGTTAACATGGATCTTTATAATGATCTTGTAGATCTTAGAATTATTAAATGCTCTTAAAAAGTCTTACATTGAGGTAAAACAAATTAATGCTGTGAAGATCAGTTATTCTGAAAAATGCCTTCCAAACCTATGATTTTGTCCAGGAAATAAGGTAAGATCACTTGGCAAAGTGGTAACTTGGATTTTGAAAATGATATTTAACAAGCAGGAATTCTTCTGCCTGCAAGGATCTTCCAGTGATCTTTCCTGTGGAAACATGTGCACAGCTTGTGTATTTGTGGTTTTGGCATCTGTTCATATTGCTCTAAAAACAACTGTCTACATTTTCAACTCCTCAGTCCATGCTCACTGGTAGAGAGGGTAGATTTCTCAATCACCCCTGAAGTACTGCCTATTACTGGCCCATTACAAAGACCTGGTCTGTGTTTCATTCAGCTGCTTCTGGTCGCTCTGCTACTGTTCAGGTGTTGCAGGGTGAGATGAGGAGTTAGTAGTATCTGTGGCTCGGAGACTTATGTCATCAAAAGCTGGTTTTGGGAATGTCCTTTCGCAATTCAGTCCATTACAAACAGAGTAAGCTTATAACTAAAAAGCATAAATAGCAAAGAAATAAGTCAAGCATGAACAAATTGGGGCAAATAGAACTTTTAAATGAGTCAGATATTGAATCCCTCAGTTCCTTCTTTCTGCCTTCCTCTTGGGTACTCTAGCATGACAGGAGAAAGCAGAAGGCCTTGAGTTTGAAATTTGTTCATGTGTGAAACTTCTGTCCCTCTAGATGAAATTTGCTGATGTGTGAAGCTTCTGTCCCGCTAGACCTTTGAAAAATACTGCTTAAAACTTGTAATATTAAACAAACTTCACTGTTGATCAATTCAAACTAATACCTCCTTATGGTTTCAGATAATGAAAAGTAACAATATAAATGCTGCTTAGATCACAGGAAAAATCAGGTTGGAAAGGACCTCTAGAATTCATATAGTTCAACCTCAAAAGCCACTGACATGAATTTCTGTTGACATGGCATGACCTCACGAAGAAATGTAATTATTACAGAGAAATGAAAATAAATTCAAAAGGAATTTCAGAAGGTGACACATAATTTCCAAACTCAGACATATTACAGAGTGTATTTTGCAGAAAAATAAAAATTATCTTTCATTCAAAAAAAACCCTCTACATTTTAAAATTTTGTATTGTAGAGAAAAGGATTTTTTATCAGTCAGTTACAAGGCATTCTTCTGTTAACTGGAAAAAAACACCCAGGAACATATCTTCAAGTCTTTTGAGTGAAGGGATCAGCAATCATTCTTATCTTGGGTATCTCCTAGGTGCAATGCAAGTAGCAGGTGGCCATAACCCTCTTTTGAAGATATGCCTTGCCACTGACTTTAGAAGGAGACATACTGCTTCAGTATGGGTGCCTTCACTGAATGTCCGAACATCTGATTGAATGAATCTGAAAGGAATTGTACCATAAAAATGTCTTTTTCTCTCTTATAAATATATGAGTAGCCTAAGGTGACCAATCAGATAAAAATGTCTACATCCGGTCAAAAGAAACTCATCCCAAGAAATAAGCAGCATTGACAACCTCTTGAGTGATAAAAATTAGTTACTACTTCACAGAAATGGTAGTTTCATGACATATGTTAACATATGTTGGTTTGCTAATAGACTTTCTCTACAAAAAAATGATATTTTGTATATAAAAATCTACATATTCAAAGGGAGGAATCTTTAAGAAGAGTTTTCATTTAAATAAAATAACTATTCTTTTTACACATGATATTGTCACTAAATCCATAAACATAAAACAAAAATCCCACCTTGCACCACAGCATGTATTGTTGAAAATGGTTCCTCAAGGACAAGATGTCTGTGTAGGTAAGTGAAAGAAAATGAGGTAGTAAGTTGTGACTTTGGAAGTTTTAAAAAAAAAATATTCTTCCTGACTCGCTATTTTTTTTGTAAGTGCTAGTGACACTGTTTTTATGCTGGTTTATGCCAAATCTATCCCTCTTTAAGGTGACCAGAGGCAAGTGAAACTATCAGCCATTTCTCCTGGTATTTTGGATTGATTTGAGAATGAGACATTCACCCCAGGGGAGGGAGGCATTGTGCGTGCACTGAGTCGAACAAATGTTTTTTAATTAATAAATTATTCAGCTCATGTATTTCTTTGTCTATGTGTAACAGAACACCCCTGAGAAGACCACTGAGAGGAAAGATTGAACTTGGGACCCTGAATCTGAAACCGTGGATGTCTAAAACTAAAAGACCCATCTTTGTCTAAAAAAGGTACATCAGAATCATAAACCACTATGTGGGCCATCCGCTCCAGAGAGTGCTGTTTCCCTGGGTATCAGTCAATTACAGTTTAACTAGCTGACTGACACCTAGCCAAAATTAGTCTTTTATTAAGTAAATCTTTAAATTTATTAAATTACCAGAAGCCCATTTAGATGACCCAAATTAGCATAACACTAATAAAATACCACTTTTAACAGAAGAAAGAGGCCTAAGGAAATACAAGCTGAAGTTTTTCCTTGCCAAGTTTCCAGTCTAGTTTCTAGCTGAGGTTACAGCCAGTGACTGAGAGTCATCCTTTCCAGACTCAGTTTCGATCTGAGTGGTTCTTCCCCTTTCAAGGCAGCTCGTGTCTGTGTAGCTGCCCCCAAACTCCCACGGATTTACCTCAGAAGAAAGAAACAGCTTCAAGTATTGATCAGTTTTGTGGTTTTGTCTTTCTCTCTTGTGACTTGCTGATGTTTTGAGCAGCCTTATTTGGATGCTGCCAGGAGTTTTAACAAGTTCTTATTAGTATAGCTGGAGCACAAGAATAACACTGCTGAGTCAGACCAAAAACCCATTCACCTGGCTCAGCATCGTGTCCTTGACAGTGGTGGGTCGCAAATGCCCAGGGTGAGAAGATGAGCGCAGAGATCCCTGTCAAGTGGCACTTCTCTACCCAGTGTAAACTTGTGGCTTTGGCGAACTTCCCAGACAAATCTCTTCCCAAAGGCTGTATCCATTCAGACTGATCAAAGTTCAATCCAATGTTAATTATGGCTTTTGGCTTCTGCGGCCGACATCAGCAAAGCAGCAGACATTGCTGGGAAGTTTGGTAAAGAGATTTTGCGTGAGTGTATGTTTATATATAATAGTGCTCTTTGCTGTGATCTGTATGAGCGGTGTCACATTAAGATAGCTGGGTTACCTGTGTGCCTTGCAGACAGACAGAGACTTTCTTAAATATGTTGGCTGTTGGGAATTGTTGCCAGAATAATTTCAGAGGACAATTCTTGTTTTGGGCACATTTGCTAGCACTATGCTGCAAGCATTTATGGAGTGAGGTTTGAGGTTTTTCCAGCCTAGTCACACGTGTCGAGCTCTGTTATCTTTTTCTTTGCCATGCTGGATGAGCAGTATCCCAGCTTCCAGTGGGACAAGCAGTCTTCATTAGCGTCATGGTTTCTGAGGACATTCCCTCCAGTAACACTCATTTGTTTAATCTGTTCACAGAAGATAAACTCAGAAAGACCATGAGTGCAGTTATAAGGTTTTTTTTTTTTTTTTTTTCTTGTACAGACTTTGTCTGGCTCCTTGACTGAACAAAGTGTAATAGACACATTGGCACAGCACCCAATAATACAGTAAGTGCTACCTCTATGAAAAGGCAGCTACCAGCACTGGCATCGGTGCTGTGAGGTGCTAGGGGACCCTGCTGTAAGCCCTGGCAGGAAAAATTGCTTGTGATGCCCTGAATGAATCAACCAAATAACAGCTGTCAGTTGCTTCCATGGTCATGGGTCTAGTAAAGGGAACTTCCCTCCTTCTGCCCTAATACATTGCTGCAGGAATACCTATAATTTTCTTCACTGATGGAATCACTTGCTATATCACAGTTTAAAAGGAAGATTAATTGTTTTGTGGGCAGCAATAAACAATTTCATACATCTGTTGGTTTTGATTTTTGTTTGATCTGCACTGCTTGTCAGGATGATCTTTGTCGTCTAGTGCTTTTAGGGGCAGGATGGGATTCTTTCTTTTCAAAGGCGATGAAGTGATTTGGGAATGCAGTTTTCTGCATTCCCTTAGGCGTGACTTTTGGTTTGCCTCATGGAAGTCGCCTGTTTGCCTGAGGCTTGGCCGCAGAGTGTGACCACAGTCAACAGAGCCTCTGGGAAGAGTTACTTTGTTAGAACATCCATAACAGAGAGGATATTGCACAAAAACAGTCACAGATAGAAGTAAACAGACCCCTCTTCTCTCCTTGTGCTTTGCACCAGGACCTGGAGCCTTTGTCCTGGATGCAGAAGAACTTGATCTAAACCCGTTCAATACTTAGTTTGAAATTGGAATTGGGAACTGCATCTCTTGCCTTTGATAAATGCCCAGACATACTCTTCACATCTTCTCACAAAGCTCTTCTGCTTTTGACATGTGTGTCAATCATTTTGCCACCAAGTACCAGTCATCTCTTAGCACACCCCTCACAGGGTTTTAGCCCACAGGCTTTTTGAATCCTTTCCGGGTGGGCTTCAGGACATAAGTTCTCCTCTGGGGCTTTTTAATATCCCTCAGACTAGGAGATGTTCAGGATCTGGCATTTATTCCACTCTGTTATGAGGGAGCCCATTCTGCTTCCATAAACTCCCTGTTTAAAGATCTTGGTTTGAGCATGGCAAGTCTATGTGTTTGCTTAGGTACTACCTTCTCTATGTGGAAGCTTCTGAAAAGTCTGTTATTGTTATGGCTTTATTTACAGCAAGCTAACAGCAGAGAAAAACCATCATTGAAATTGGGATCCCCCTCATGACTTGCCCTGAGCAATTTGTGCTGAACAATTTAGTGAAACAAACCATAAAGTGCTTCAGAAATTCTGGGAGTCCCTAAGGCAGAGAAATAGCTCTAGAAAATGCATTTAACTGAGAAAGTATAAAAATGTCTTAGTAGAAAATTTCCTGAGTTTCGGTTTTGTAAATGTGCTAGTTCAGAGGTGTTGTAATAAATATTAAATTTATTTTGACACTTGAAAGAGACATTTTAATGCTGGATATGTGCAGTGCAGATTAAAAACTATTGTGGTGTATGAAATTTATGTTTAGGCTAGCATGATTAGATCTTTCTAAAAATGTGCAAGGCTGTAATCTTTTTAAATTGGTTTGCAGAAAAGAGAGATTAAAATTCAGCAAAGCATTTCATATATTTTTAAAAAATCATGTTAATTTAGCAGTGGCTCAAATAATATTCACTCTATTTGAACATAAGCCATAATGTTCCATGTTCAAATTTTTATTTCCAGCAAAAATGACCATGTCAAACTGCCACAGACAACTTATGTATATCATACTGAAAAAGCGTTAAGGGACTGGCAGTGGGAAATCATCACTCTGATATTACTCTATGTCAGTAGCAAATGTGGTTTGTATTAGAGGGCTCTTCACAAGATTCTATGAAAGGACTGCGATGCCTCCATAAAGCTCTCAGTAAAAGGTTTCTTATGCTATGACCACCCTATATGTGGTTCACCATCAGCTGGCTCTCTTTAGAGTGGATGTGACAAAAAGACCTAATCTGTTTCAACTCCAGATAAAACCTTTATTTGAGGACAGGTGAAATGTCTCTGCCACCAGAGCAGAAGTGAGGCAAAGCTCTTGTGTCTTGAATGAAAACAGTTGAGCTGTGTGTCCAAAAATCTTAGGTTTTCACAGAATTTCTTAAAACTACCTGTGGGCCTAATGTCATTCGGTGCTGACTGGAGAGTTTTGCTTGAAAATAAAATTGAGCTTTCTGTAAAGCATATTTTGACAAACTTTGTGCTTTGCCCATTGGAGCAACTAAAAGTGGAGAAGTGATTAAAGATGCAAGGTCAAAATAAATTCTTAAGAGCTCTTGCGTGTATTAATTGGGTGAAAGCACTCTCTCCCAGTCTCCCAGATCTTTAGTGCTGTACAGCGTCCTTACAAAAAAAAAAGGTGAATTCCAGATGGTGCCTTCAGGCCATCTGGTTTTGGTGAGATGCTTCTAATGGGAAGATTCTCCCTTTTTTCTGGGTCTAACCTTAAGGAAAAAAGTGCATTAAGGAGGGAAAATTCTAAAAGTTGAGTGTATCATGATTCATGATACAAGGTTACTTCTTCATTTGGCTTTAAACTCCAAAAATCAGTATTAACTCCTGAACTAATGTTTTAAAGAAAGCTGTAATCACTATTAAAACTGAATTTATCTTTGTTGAATTCTTGAATTAGGCAATTTAGTTTATGACCATACTTGCATGGTAGATATAACTAAAGTCATATACAAACTGTCTGTGGGAATTTAGGTGATACCTGTGAATCACTATTTTTCATACCTCTTCCCCACACTAAGAATTTTTTTATGTGATAGGAAAGGAACTATCTCACAAAGAAAACATAAGTTATTTGCTTAACAAAACATGAATGTGCAGCGCACTTCAACCTGCTACTGGTTGGCGTAGGAACAAGTAATATCAATGTCAAGTTCATTCACTTGTCAAAGAAACATGAGAAGCATCACAGAATATATAAATTGGTTTCACTGTCCAGGAGCAGCTGTAGGTACCTTCTACTGCTCTGTCTGTCCTGAATCCTGTGCTTGGAGGATACTTGTACTGTAACTTTTCCAGGGCCACAGGAGAGGGAAAACTGAAGCAAACAATGTGAGTGAAAAAGATGTGTGCGTGTGAAAAATGCACAGTACTGAACATCCATTTTTTATTTATGTAAATGACCATAAGAATGAAAAAAACAGAGAGATGAATAATATTTCTGTTCTGGAAAAAATATTGAAACAAGATTGCTGCTAATGATGTCAATACACAGCAAAAATCTTGAACTTCAGATTGCAGGTTGGTTCCGAAGTCCTGTGTTTTACCTCCCCTTTCTTACTCATAATGGGAATCCCTGGCAGGATTGCCAATGGCCAATGTAATTAATATCTTTAGAGAAATAATAGAGATGAGATTGGAGTGTGCTGGAGGTTAGCATTTAAGTCTAAGATTACATTTGAAGAAGTTTCTGTTCCTCTTTCTGTTAAGAGCTATTAAATGAATGTTGTCAGGCACCATAACTTCACCTTCTTAAAAAGGTTTTTGATAATCCCCAGCATAAACTGCATTAAAAATATAGCACTTGTCCACATGCTTAACTGTGCATAATTTTGTATTTGCACAAGTAAACTGGCATAACCTCTTCTGTTAATCTCTTGATCTTGTCCCTGAGCATGACCTCGCTTTAAAGAAAATATTGCTAACTCTGATGCAAATACACAGGAGCGCAGAATGGAAGTAATACTTCCCCAGAAAACCCTCATGATTTTGACATTAATACTGACCAAAGGGAAAAAAAGAGAAATATATATATAAAAATATGTATATGTATACATATGCAGTACTACTGTTCCATTTTCATATTATCAGAACTATATCTTATGACGTTGCTAAGTTGAAACAGGTTATGCTCCTGTCCACACAATCTTATTTCTGAACTGACCTGAAAATTCAAATCACAAATCATTATTAAGTTCATCTCTTTGTCTCTATTTTGACAGCAAGCAGCAGTAGGAATCCATGACAGGATAACCACTTTGGAGGAGCCATCTAGAGAATATTTAAGGTGATACACTATATCTAATAGCCATGGACCTTCCTCTGCCCTAGTAATCTTGGCCCAGGAGCAGAACCTGATGTGAGTGAAGGTACCTCTATCTTAACCTCTTATAATCTCTGTTTTTTTGTGATTGAAACTATAAGAACTTCAAGATTAAAAAAAAATCTGTTCTGTTTTTGTTTGTTTGTTTGATGTGTGCATATCCTCTGTATTTGCAAAATAAAATCAAAGTAACTGATTCAGAAAACACTCATTTTTCAATAAACTGTTAAAATATGACAATAAGGTTTCCAGGCCCCCAGTGACTTGGATTTCTGTTGATTTTATGTTCTTGAAGTGAAAATCTCTGCATGATATTATTAATTCTATTAGCTATACCATCTTGTTAACATATTATCTCTTATATATATATATATATTTTTTTTTTTTCTGGAAAGAATTTTAGGAAAAAGGAAGATGTATTTCTTCCATGAGTATTTGCAACTCTCCTTTGGAAGCTCACACTGACAGAAGATGATGCCATGGTCTTTGCACTTCTATGTATGTATGTATGTATGTATGTATTTATATATTATTCAATTTGGATCAATTTATCTCAATCCTTAGCTTGTGGGTTTCAAATAATCTGCCAAGGACTTGACTGAATTTTTCTGAATATTTTTTTCTGTTGTTGTTTCTAGCTTTCATACTACTTTAAAAAGTAGAAATAACTTTTGCTGAAAAGTTGAAATCCACCTTAATGTGGATAAAAAAATGTTGTAATTATGGTAAGGTTATTAGTTTTTCAGGAATGGGAGTGAAGATACTGTCTGTATTACCAGTGGAAACTTGTTATTCCCTAAAACAGGTCCTCTAAAATCTATTTCTATGAAGCACATTTGAGAACTAGCGAATATCAGTTGAATACAGCATTATAATTGGAAGAAATCACTGTGAAGCAACTGACTATCTGAAAGGGAACCTGTCTGCAACTGAAAAAGAGAAACCTAAGTCCTGCTCACATCTATTTCCCATCTGTTTCATTCCATCAGAGATGACTATTTTTCACAGCATCAAGCTAAGACCTCTTCTTTGAAAGTATTCACTGAAAAAGAATAGCTGAAAGAAAATTTCCATTTTCTTAGATATGATACGCTTATTCATGTGAGTCATTCTACACTGCATAGGGGTGTGCAAAGGAAATTCTCCATGCCATGGAAATATCCTGTCATTTTGGAGATTAAGGTCACTAAATAAAAAGCAGAAGGTTACTTATGACAGAAGACTTTCTGCAAAGGTTCATGGCTCACAGGAGGGAACTACTGATTGCCTGAAAGGCCTGAAGAGGCATTAAAGCCAGAGAGCGCCTTCCCAGTGGCTTACTTAACAAAGGACTATCCTTCCTTCTTTGTGACATAGTGACATTACTTTTTTAATCCACCATAACTAGTCTTTGATGAAAAGGAAAATGGTGACAATGCATCCAATAGACCCAACTGCATTCACAACTGCTATTCAGGAAAAGCTGTATGAGTTTAGATAATGTTTGAGGCATAAATGTTTTGAAAGCATAAAACTCACAGACAAAATTATTTCTCAGAAGTTCTTGTAAAGCTGGCAAATATGTTTCTGAAGTAATGGGATAATAGCATGGAGCTACTGTAGCTTCTGTTAGGAAGAATGCTACAGTGTTGCTGACAGGAAAACATATATATGTTGTTTATTGCCAGTGGATTACTTGCTATCCAGTTCTTCATTCATAATGTCATATATCAAATATAATTTATTAACGTATAAATTAGTACTGCTCTGTATTTGCATTAATAAAAGTGTATTTCACTCGCACTAGGAAAAAAAAGTTAATTATTTCAGCTTGCCTCAGCTTTCTCTTGTTGGCTTACTCCTCTGCATTTTGGAACAAGCACATTTTTACATTCAAAAGTGTGGACTAGTTTTAAACTAAGGTTAGGATTAATCATTAGGATTCGAGTGGCTTGGTTAGAAATGGCATTTTTAGCATTCTTTATGAATGATTGTGGGAGAAGATGGTGGAAAAAAAAAAATCAGTTATTTTCACTATTGCATGGAAGACCGTTTTTAAAAGGTTCATTTCTGCAGTTGATAGTTTCTCCAGCAGTTTCTCCAGCAGTTTCTCCAGCAGAGGGCAAGAGAGTATAACAGATGAAAATGACACTATTTTCCTGGATAGTCACATCTGAAATGTTAAGCAGTATAGCTTAAGGAGGAAACATAAAAGCCAAAAAAAAAACCCCAACAACAAACTCTTCCCTTTTAAATCATAATGTTTTTTAAACAGTCTTTAACTTTTCAAGGATATTCATTGAAAATGCCAAAGGAGCGTAGAAGACCACCAGAGCTTTGTCAGCACATGAAGAGCTCCTCCCTCCGAGTTGTGAATTCTGAGGCATGGGAGGGAAAGCAGTGTTTTTCCAAACCAGTGCTTGTACTGACACAGATACCTACCTGATATTTAGACAAGCTGTGAGATGAGAAGGAGCCGCCTGTCTGGCAGCTGTTATCAATTGTTATGGCTTTGTGGCTTCTGAGTTCAAGGCTGTGTAGCTGGGCTAGCTTGCCATTTCAAGTGACAGACAAAAACCTTGTTGACTTCAAATGCTGCGTAATTGAGCTGGTGCTCAGGAATAAATATATGGACTTTAGCAGCAGTCATGAAAGAAGGTTACCTATAACTATGTATGTGTTATCATAGAGAACAAGAGTGTATTTTGAAGACACTGTAGACACATCCTTCACTTTCAGTTGTTCATTTCAGTGACCAGACTGCTAAATTTAGATTGCAGACTTCATCAGTGTTAATTTATCAAGATGTTTCTCAACTTTCTTCATACCATTGATTTATTAAGAAAAGAAAAAAAAAAGAGAGAGAGATATTGTAGAACCTGTCTCTCAACTATGTAAGAATACTGCATAGGCAAATAGTCTCTTCAAGTCCAATCTCGTGTGTGAAACTCTTGTTTGTTGTTATGTTTCCTTACAAATGAAAAGTGTGAAGGGTGGATAAAAGCATGAAAAGGGAAAAAGTGTAACTACCTTTTTTTCTCTCTCTTGTTTTCCTAATTTAATTGCAGTGAATTATATAGCTCGTGAATAGACTATCTTATATATTACTGTGTTGCAACAGATTAGACAATTAATTTTATTTCTTGTGATAATGGAACCAGAATCCTGAGACTAAGACAAGCATTGATTATCACAGCTGATCAGATAAGCAGGCATTGGGTCCAGCTTCAATGTCCCAAAAGAATGAGGTGATTCTAATAGTGTTAAAAGCAATAATAGAAAGAAAATCTCATTGGTATTATGCCAAGTTTAGGAATACATTAGTAAAAAAATATGTTATTTTAGTAATAATTATCTGTTTATAGTGTTGACAATAGCTTTGGACCAATATGATATCAGTCATAGGAAGATGTCATATGTTAGCTTTCATAAAGTTAACTTGTTTTTCTGCACTGTTTTTACTTGTGACTATACTACAAGTCAAAAAAGCGTACATCACGTAACTTTAGCTTTAAAGGTAGATTCTGATTATACAGATGAAAAATATATTTTAAAAAAAAAAAAAAAAGACAGTACAGTTATTGTTGTAGCTGGGGTCAACATAAAGGATTGCTTAATAACAACTATCTGACGGTTACATTTTTCCTCAGCAGTATACATTAGTCACACTTACTGTAAAAAAGATTGGCAGCATTTCCTTCTTTGAGGTGGTGTGTTGTCTCAATGCTTTCTATTTGTTTATAGAAGTGAGATATATTGAACAGTTTTTGGCTAAAGATTTGTTAGGTTTCTGGTAATTGAAAAAATGCCAGCATTTGGGTTATAGATAGTTAAAATATATAAAATGTTATTGTTATAGTGTTTAGTGTTTGTTCCCTATCCTGTATTCTTTTCAAGTCACTATAGCTTAGATCATGTGTGAAACCAGGGTTTTTAATGTTATACACTGCTTTTAATCAAGCTATTATAAAAGAGGTTTCTGTGCATAAATCTATTGATCCACAAAGGTATTTCAGTGACATACAATAAATCTCATATTTTGCATAGTTCTAACATGAGACAAGATTCTTTACTTTGAAATGGCAGGTGAGGTGACAGAGGTGACAGTAGTGGCCTAAGTCACATGCAGTGAGTGACCAAGACAATTCACTTTGCTTTCAGGCTCCAGAAACAGATCTGAAGCTAGATTTCAATTTCTGGAAGTGTGCTCTAGGTGCAAGTTTAGTTACATTAAACAACCACTCCAGTTTCTGGAGTGCTTGTAGTGAAAATTGCTTGAGAATGTTTGTTCCCATACATAGTTGCAACAAAAAGATTTTTTTTCTGAAACTTTTCTTAAAAAGTTCATAGGATTTTGTGGAAAAAAAAAAAAAAAAAGAAACTATCACTTTCCTCTCATATTCTCTTCCCATCCTATCATTTTTTCCCCTAAGCTCCAGATTTTATAAATGAGGAACTTTGTTCAAAAATCAAATCTCTGATCTTTTGGTCAAAATTCTTATTTCTTCATTCCTGCCTATCAACCTTAAAGTTATTTTTGAAATTATATCTTGCCAAAATTGCAGTTTTAATGTAAAAAACATTTTTGGATGAAAAAATTTTACCAAAATATCTGTCTGTGTGATTTCCTTAGATTCTCCTATCCCATTCCTAGACTTCCAAAGTTCAGTGAAAATGCTTGAAAAAATTCATACAAAAGTTGTAATACCAATACATTTTACACATTAGCAGATCCTTCTAATTTTTAGACTTTAATTAATACACACAAATATATAGTCATATACTATTCTCATAGAACATTTCATAATTCTAGAACAAATTAATAGATTTATTTGCACTACGTATCCAGTGTGGAACAGAGAATATGATTCAAATTATGGAGAAAATAAAAAGGTCTTCAATACCTGGGTCTCAAAGTACAATGGAACACGTAATATTTATACTTACTTTAGCTAGATTTCTTCTATAGAAAAATGCTTACTTTTTCTATATAACATATAGATCAGACAAAGTTTTCTCTGTGAAAACTTGCAATAGCTCACCTGGTTTTGCTTCATAACTGTTGTACCCAGAAAAAAACCTTAATGAATTATAGTCGTCTTGCCATTTCCTGGTCCATCATTGTCTTGCTTATCACTTAGGGTATTCCTTTATCCGTGTTGCTTTTATTTTCTGCTTCCATCAGAAACAGAGAATGGGGTACATAGCATAATTTTCTGTAACATTCGTGTTAGTGTCTACCATATGTTCTCCCAAAATTTTGCAAATACACTATGAGAACACATGCATATTATTCCCTAGCTCTCCAACAGAGCCAACACTTGTCTGAGATGTCTCCAAAGGACGCTAAGTACTGTGACAGTAAGGACCCTTGGAAGGCAATTAAAATTATTGCGACTGTTCTGGGATGTTTTAAACAGATTTTTGTACACTTTAGTGCTGATTTCCAGGCCTCTTTGTGACTCTTAACAATTTACCTAAAATGAGAGTATGTACAGATGATAGGTCTTCTTTTATAGCTGCTGTTCAAATATGTAGGATGCACGAACTTTGGAGAAATCTGTCATCTCTCTCTGTGTTTTTAGTATTGTGATTAGGTCTATACAGTGGATACATAGATCTGTTCCTATCCTTTTGCTCTTGACCCTCACAGATGTAATGCTAAAAGTTTATTAAGATGTTTCTGTTATTACAACTGTATCTGTAAAAAAAAACCTTAAAAGGTCCAAACACTCATATCAGCATGTTCTTCAGTGAAAGCTGGATTCCTTGCCCCTTTACCTCTTTTGTGAGAACTGAAGTCGTCTTTGTCATTTGATTCAAAGAAAAAGGAATATATATATCTTTAAACACTGATCCAAAGACACAAAAAACGTATAGAGATAACTGATAATTTTAGGACTGTGGATAAAAAAAGACCCTTAATCTATGAATGCAAACTTCATTAAAGCAGTAAGGTCTCATAAATTAAAATGTGGTAATGTATGACAGTTGGCAAAGAGAGAGATATATTTTGGTTCACTAATTTTGTTCCTGTGAATATATAATGTGAATCTTTGTTACTCTATAATGGTTAAGAATATTGGAATATTGAAGACTGGTCATTTCCATGTTGTATAAGGGTTTATATTGGCAACAGGTTGCATGCTGATCATAAAACTAGGCAGATTCATGTCTTGTTTACCTAATGAACGACTGAAGCACTTCATCTTAAGTACATGTACAAGTACGCAGGCGTTGGAGGGGATGAGTCATGTAACACTGCTGGTAATTCAGCGGGTACCGTGGCATCAGATTTGGTATCTCTAACAGAGTCTCACTGCAGAGTGCCGTTAAACATGAAGAACAACTGCTAGATATACGTGAGTAAACTTTTGTAAAACCTCTTCAGACGGGGGACCCTAATTGTTCTTGTTTGCTGCTCTCTTCTATCAAGACTTGCCTTTATGGCTGTTTAGCAAGGGTAATTCACTATTTATGGTATGCAGAATTCATTAACATTAGTTGCCATACTGTGTTTCTTAATCACCGGCAACATGTGTTACAGGGTACAAATTTGCATCTGTTATGCCTATCACTTTGCAGTGGACTAGTGACTAAGACACTTTCAAATCTAGTTAAAGTAAAATGAGTGTAAAGTTAGGGAATCAGGCTGCATTACACTGATTATATGCCATTCCTACAGACACAGTCCTCTGGCTACAGTGGTGGGCTTGTCACACCTTTTTAGTCTGTTTCTTTTTTGGCTAATATACACATCAGAGCCTTGATTGGCCATATATCTGGACTAAAACTAAAATAGTATAAGAGTAATCCCCTATGCAGTTATGTCGGTTTGACTTTGAGGATCATTCTGGTACTCTAAACTCAGCATAATTATATCTTTTTGTGGCTAAAACTTTAGAAAATGAAGAAACTTTTTTTCTGTAAAAATAATTCATGTGGGAAGGGATTTCTGATGGTCAACAAGTCTAAACATCTGCTCAAAGCAGGGTGAACTTTGAAGTTAAATTAAATTTAAAAGCTAGAGCAGGCTGCTCCGAGCTGTTGAGCTCAGAGCTCAAGCAAACTGTAAGTATCTTCAATGAGGGAGTTTTCACAACCTCTTTGGGCTTACAGTGCAAAGCTGTTGCTAATAACAATTTCTGGTGTTACAATTCTGATCTATTTCTCCTTTTCTTTTCAGTGTGCACCTACTTGAAGAGTCTGTCTCTGCTTGCTTTGCACCCTCCCAGCATGTAACTGCATAAAGCGTTATTCTTGCTAATGCAGCCCTTGACACTGTTGGCCTTCATTGATGCAAGGGGCATTTTGCTGGATTATAGTCAATTTATTGTCCACCAGGATCCCCAGGGCGTTTTTTGAAAAGCTGATTTCTGTCTATTTTTCTGCATACAGAGGAACAAAAATACAGAGAGAGGAAAAGGTTGAATTCATTTGACTCATGTTTAAGCACCTATAGAGCAAGTCCCAAGAGTCTTTCCAGAATTAATGGAAAGACAGAGAGTCCTACTCCAAGCTGTGTTTAGGAGAGCCGCTCCAGCAGAGAGAAAGTTTCAAGAGAAACCCTTAGTAACTCATGCAATGAAGGTATGTGCCTAAAGCTGGGTGGAGAACAGACCCAACTTCATGTCACGCAGAAAGGAAATAGATTGGCAAAGTGGAAAAGTATTACTATTATATTTATAATAGTAGTGTGATTGTATAACAAACATCTAGAAGATCTCAGAGAATACAGATTACCACTTCGAATCAGCATTTTTTTAAAGCTTTTTTTACTGGTAGATATTGTGTGTCAAGGAAAAGTGATCAGGAATACTATATTTATTAGCTTTATTCTATAGGATTTTTTTTTTCTATTTTTGTTGGATTTGGGAGCTCTATTTTCATATTTCTATTAATCTTTTTAACTAAAATGAAACCTGGAAATTTGACAAATAAAATAGAAAATATTAAAAAAAATCTTATTTCAAAAAAATCAAGTTAAGTTGTATTTGGGACGAATGGTACATATTGTAAAAGGTACTAGGTATCAAAACACTTTTTAGAGTTCAAAGCATACAGATGAAAAGGAGTTTTAAATGAGTATTTAATGAATAATAAGCTGCTGAAGCACCAGTTATTGTTGGCACTAGCTGGAAGGAAATGAAAACTAAGTGCTAAAAGTAGAAAGATAGCTCTTTTACAAACAATAGTGTTTCAAAAAAAAAAAATTAAACTCTGAAATCTTGATTGTAAAGCAATATATAGAAACATGGTGCTTTATGGGCCTTTTCTATTTCAGTTAATGATGGCACATGTTAGAAAATAGAAAGATGAGAAAACAAATGGTGTCCTATATCTGTAAAACTGCACAGTAAACATTTCAGAGTTGATCCCTTGAAAGGTGAACACACATTCAATTTAGCTTTTTTTCTTCATTTGTAATTTAGAAGGATGTTATTCCTCTAAATATTGTTAGTGCTCTGATGCTCTTTCATTATGCTTACTTGTAAATCTTATTTGGTATCCTTTCGTCTTCAATGCCTATTTCTTTTCCACTTATAGTTCCAGGCCTTTCTTGTGCGTCATGAAAATAGAATAGATTTCTTCTTTCACTTGTGAAATAATGTGTTGAAAGTTTCCTTATTCAGAGCAATCGTTTCCTCTCCAGCAGTTATATTTGATGGGAAAGCATTAATTATGTGAGGAGGGAGAGAAAGACTCAAAGAATGAGCAATGTGTAAATTTCATCTAGAGGTAAGAATTTATGTTCTTGGCATTTATGATTAGCAAATATGTGCACCAACAAAATGTTTGAACTTAGGCAAAACCATACTTTGCTCCCATGTTATGATATGTTCATCATTATATGGTGCTTGGCCAAAATTGTTCATCCCTTGTTTTGTGAATGCTGAGCATTGCACATTGTGGTTACATATTTTCAGAGGTAGTTTCCTACTTTTTCCAAGGACTGTGTTTTCCCGACTCATCAGCACTTAAACAAATGAATCCGTTTTGTTATTTTCTCTACATACCTGGACCTTGACAGCAAGCTCTCTGTGGTCTCTGATGAACACCCATTCACATCTGAGGTCAGTGTTTTCTGAGTCATTCCAGGGTGGGAATATGCAGTTTCTGTGGTTGTAGAGATATATCATCTGCATATACTATTTTATATGACTCAAAGTCCACATCCTGCACCAGATAATGATTAGGGTGGCAGGTGTCTTCCCAGCTTGGGAATTCAGAACCTTGTATTTGGGTTCAAAGTGCTGGAAGTGATGGGGTCAGCATGTAGATTATTTCTTTCCGGATTCCTCTATATGGCATATATCTGTTATTTTTTGATGATGTTATAACTTGGGCACCCACTCAGATGTTCATGAGATAGAAGGATATGCATTATCAGATCTATGGTATCTATCTTTGGTGTAACTTTTTTGATTTAGATTTTGGGTACTAGCTCTGTAATTTTGGTCTTGTCAGTTTTGCCTTACTCAGTTTAAAGAGGTCAGCTGGTAGGCACTGGCATAAACTTCTTGAAGTTGCTTTCTGCCCGAGTTCATTCTATTTAAAAAAACATGGCCATATAACATTTCCAAAAGCCATATAGATTACTCAGGAGCCAAATGTAGCCATTTTCCCATAGAATTTAAATTATAAGAGCTTAAATTATTGAAAAAAAAAAAGGTTTTAGATCTGCTAAGTCACAAAGACTTTTCAGAATGTTTTGTTCTTGTAGCTTAGCTTAAGCATTTGTTTGCATGGCTGAGGAAGAGAATGTGACCACAAATAAATATTAGAAATATTATCCCACAAAAAGCCACATAATTTGGTCTTCCTGCATTTGAATTATCCAGCCTAAATAAGTTCTATCACTAAATCATTGACAGAAAACATGGAGAACATCATCACAACTTGGGTAGTGATTAGCATGCATGCAAGAAAATATTAAAATTGGTCATATTGACAGGTTATAACAAATCATACAGTTTTAGAGTGTCATATGACTTTTCTCCCTCTATTGGAAGCAAGTGTGACAATATATAACATGCAAATGGCTGCAGGTCAAAACTATGAACTGTAGAATTGTGACAGGGGTGCTTTTGGCAGATGATTCTGAATTTCTGCAAAATAAACATCATCCTATCCCCAGTAATAAATATATTGTGAGAAATATTGTGAAGAAGAACTTGCCTGCTATTTTTATTGTCTTTTCAAATTAGATTTAATGTGATCTTCTCTGAATATATCTTGGGATAAGAGAGAATGACTGGTCCTTTTTACTTTCATAGCTCATAAGATAGCACTCAATCTCTTAGATAGACCCTAATGATCAAAGTCTAAAATTACAAATTTATTGACATAATATACTAAAAGTCTTGTTCCATTCAATCACAAGGATGATCATTTTTTGAATAATGGGACAGTAATAAGCATATAAACCTGCTTCCTATGCTTCCTATTTGTATCACATTCCTTTAAGACATACTATATTTAATATTTAATTGCAACATTTTCAGAAACTGCTCTTTCTTTCCACAGAATTTTATCTTTCTAAATTTTATCTCTGGGCTACAAGTGCAGAGAACATCTCTATTTAATGGTTCTTGGTAAATTAAACTAGCATCATGTCCTCTATTTGTCTCACATGTAAATTAATGTTTTATACATTTCTTTTTCTAAGTGCAATATCTGGGGGATTTATCTGTTTTGATGAGAGTTTAAAGTTTTTTTTTCCCCCATCATTAACATTATTAGAAGATGTGTCCACCACTAGGAAAGATCTATACATGTCTAAAGAGCTGAGGAAGGTAATATTTGGATTGGAAGCTCCAGAGAAAATGGAAACGCTTCAGAGATTTACGGTACAGAAAGCTCTTTTTCTCTGCATGATATCTTAAGCTTTTAGCCCAACTTGGCACTGTGCTGTTGCAAATTTGTCTCTAAGATAAAGAGTAAACCTATATTTTGATTACTGCTGATCTGATAATCTGTTCAAATAGGTCAATAAAAAAACATTCTTATCAGCCAGCCTGACCTTCTGCATTATTCAGACTGTAGAACTTCATTCACCTTCTCCATTAAGCTCGTAACTTCATTAGCTTAGGCTAAAGTAAGTTTTCTAGAAATAGGCCCCCTCAGAAGAAATGAAACCCAAGATAAGCTCAATACCCTTCCCCTTGCTCTTAAAAATTGTCATAATCTGTACTTCTTTATCAATGGTGTTCTCTTAAAGGTTGAGACTGTTTGTAATCAAGCTTTGTATTAAACTTTTATTGGGTGAAGTAAACTGTAGGAATCTCTGGGTTTATTTATAAGATGCAGTTCAGAATTCACTTTTTACTCCATTTCTCATTTGCACAAAGCCTTCATTATGTCTGCCTAAGGCTAACAGCCTGTTTTCAAACATGTTCTTCACAACTTCTGGGGCCATTTCTTAAAAAAAAAAAAAAAACAAAAAGTCTGTCAGTTACTAGACAAACTAGTAAAGCGGGTTAAAAGTTTGTTTCCTTGATTAGATATAATTATGAAGTCTTTATTAGTCAATAGTTTTACTTTCTTTTGAAGGCTATATTCCTCCCAAAAAAATATGCACAGCAGAACTAGTATTTGAAAATGTATTATTTGACTTTGTTTTTAACAGCTTTGACCTTTGCACTTGAGAGCTCCCAGTGCACACAGTAGGGAAGTGATGGACTGGAAGAGAATGAAATCATAGTGGTTCATTTAATACTACTTTGTGGATAACCATTTTTGTTGTAGTGTTAAGAAATGAATAGAATAACACTGCTACATTAAATCATTTCTTGCACTCCAACAAGTTGAATGTAATTCATTCTTTCTAGTGTTTTATTCCAACCCAATATTTTTTTTCTTTATCATCTGTTTACCCTGGGTATTACCATTCTTGGAAAAAGAGGAGTTACATCTCCCACATTAAAGCAGTATAGCAAACAAAAGTGATGATTTTCCTAACCAGACTGCAAAGCATTTCTGCTCTGAGTTCTAGTGATAAATAAATAAATAAATAAATAAATAAATAAATAAATAAAGTGAATATATTTATTTTTCTGGGTTTTCAGCAAAAGCTCTGAATGCAAATATGACATAAAATAGCTGAAAGGAAAATATCTCAGGGAGTAGGGCAGTGGAGAATGAAGTGCAGAAGCATGTTTTCAGGAAGAAATTTCCTGAAGAACAAGTTTCTAAAAATGGGTTGTTAGCAGATACTCTGAAGATGGGGTGATATATGAATTAAACTCCAATCTTTGTGACTATGCCAGGGAAGTGGATTTGGGAATTACACAGACTGTGAAACCTTCTTTGCTTGCAGTAGAACTGATGTGATTATGGTCTGCATAGTCTAGGCTTTGCTGAACACTGCACTGGCACAGTAATCAGCTTGGGCAAATTTTAGGACAGCAAGACTGCAGTCTTGATCTGAGCTGGTATGTGAAGTTAAGATTGGTTAATTCCATTCATAGGCGAATAACGAGTGTGTATAAATCAGAATGAAACTTACTTAATAATCATCAGAGACATCATTGCTTCCAGAAATCAATCTTAGTCCATATTTCTCTTCCCAGGAGTTTCAGAGGAAGCATATGGAAGTAGGACTGTTTTCAAAATATATGCCACAGGTCAGTTGGATTAATCTTCTCAAGAATAGCTAATCCACACAGAACCTGCCAGGATCATTTTATGATATCTCAGGAGATATTAGGTTTCCTGATCTGAGAATGATGTAAAATAATGCTATCTTTGAGACTTATTAACTGCATTTATGCTCATGTCAGAGACCTGTCCTTCTCAACTGATTTCATGTCCATCTTGTTATTTTCAAGTGGGAGGACAGAATATTCTCTTTAAATGATTTTGTATGCAAATACCAAATGAGTTCCTCAGTCTTAGGAGGGGCTATTTACTGGTCTAGCTCTGCAGTCAGGCCCAAGTTTTGTCTTCCTCTGCCCTCCTGCCCACACTAAATGATGCTGTACTGATACCTGATTGTACAGCATTATATGGTTATGCATAAAGAGGGGGAAAATATTAATCTCTGAGCTCCTTCCTCCTCAGTGCCATTGACCACACAGTGATGGGAGGTGGTGGGGACTTAGGGTTGTCCTAGAGACAGGCAGTGAGCGGGACATAAGGGGTACAGATAGGCTGTGGACTTTTTATCTGTCTGGGCCTGGGAATTGTGTGGGTTTGAGCACTGAGGACAGCTGGCATTGCTGAGCCTAGGGGCTGTGCTGTGTCCCAGAAGGATGTGAGCATGAAGCTCACTGCTGAAGGACAGGAGCCTGCCCTGCACCGTGCTTGTGGCTATGGTTTTGCTGACTCTGTCAATCTTCTGCCCAAGGTGATTGCTTGCTTTGCCTGTGTCTAAATTAGTCAGTACTAAATCATGATTAGCGACGGGAAGGCATGAATGGTGAGATTTATTACTCATGTTACCTTCCAGGCAAATTTCAGGCTCAGGAAAATAGAATGGCTACCATGGGATTTTCTAAAAGAGTTTTATAAACTGAAACATAGGGCGGTCTAACAACTTTTTTTGTGATCAATATTGCAATGGCCAGAGAGGGAACAAACCTATGAACAAAAACCACAAAAACAGTTATCTTTTCCTGAATTCCAAAAGTTTATTCACTATGCACATTGCTGAATGTGCTGAAAGGAAGCAGTTATGGTCAGGAAGGACAAGCACTGAGCAAAATGACTACTAAAGAAATAAAATAATTTTGCACATCACATGTCATTACAGACACCACCGTCTCAGGTACGAAGCAGAAAGAAAAAAAAACCTTGATCTAGGAACAAGAAACTGCATTCCTGAAAGAAGCAGGATATCTTAAAAACATTAGAGACAATATCTATTTTTGTAATGGGTGGCAGCTGAGAATGAACAGGCTATTGTTAAAAGTGGAGGGGGTCAGGAGAAGTTCCATACAGTTAGGTCTCTGTCAATATGCAACCCTTATCACTGGTTCAGCACTGCAAATGAACAACCTCTCTCTGAAACTCTTCTGATGAAAAGACAGATTACATTAGCTAAACTGAAGGTAGAAGACCATCTCAACCTGTATGACAAGCAAACAGGCTTGTGAAGAGACCTCCAGTCACCTGAGGGTGACAAAGCAGCCCTCTTGGTAATTGCATGCACCTTGACAAATAGAAAGAATATTCTTCAAGGGCAAGTAGACAACAGAGAGGTGGAGACGCTTTCCTACAAACCTATGGTTATAGAAAAACTTCAGAAATCCATCATGAGTAAGGCAGTGGGTGATAGGCATGATAGATCATAACGGTCCACAAAACATGATTTCAGGCATTTTAGATTTGTTCATCCAATGTCCAATGAATTTCTTATTGATAACTTCTGTCCTACTATGGAAGAAAAAACAGAAAATTTTGGAATTGGATTTTGCAATATAAATGGCATAAGATACAGGGTTATGCTCTTGTACAATTTTTAGCCTAACTTTTCTGCATGAGATGAGGTAGCACAGATTATATTGCTTTATCAATAACTCTGTGTGTGATAGAGGTCATCTAATCTGTGCAACTTCCTTTCTTACTGCATTTAAAATGACTAGTCCCACAATGAGAGAAAGAGAGAAGGAAAAAAAGGAATTTGGAAAAAAAATCATAGGACAATTTACTTTACTTATATCAACTCTGCTTTAAAATGAGCTTTTCCAAACTAAATTAAAGATTCTCATATGCTGTATTCAGGTTGATAAACGGTAGCTTCATTTGCAAAGTGTAGCGTTGGCTTGCCAGGTATTTGCAATAGTTGCAACTACAGATGACCATATGGCTTACTTTTACAAGTCCCTGACCTAACTTAGAGTGCATTTGGGCTTAATGTGAGTCAGACAGTTACTGTAAGTCACACACTACATTAGGAATTCAGGAAGCCAGAACTCTTACCCGTACTAGGTAGCAATATCTGAGGCAAGCTAAAAAAGATATTGTATAAAGTCTGCAACCTGAAGCAATAGGATTACAATGCAATTATCATTTAGGCAAACAGGACTACTTAGCCATGTTAAAGAGTTAGATGCCATTGCTATCATGGCTATCCTGCCTCTAGGACATCAGCTAGTATCTCTGCATCTCTTAATTGCATATGTTGCCCAGAATTCTTGCACAGAGAAGTTGCATTTATGGTGGCTCCATTATGGTCTCCTCCTAACCTCTCCTACATTGAAATAAAAGCTCACATGATTTCTCCTTGAACTAGACAATAGCTTTATTTGGCACAGAAGTACATTGAAATAAAAGGGCATGTGATTTCTCCTTGAGCTAGACAGTAGCTTTATTTGGAGAAGTATTAAGTTTGCTTTTTTTGTTTTTGTTTTTGGTTTTGGTTTTGGTTTTGGTTTTGGTTTTCTTTCCCCAGGTTTGTTTTCTTATAATCTGGTACACTGAGCTCGCTTTTCAGTACCGCTGAGTACTATGGTACAACAGAGGGCTGGAACATAGCAACACTTATTTAAACTACCTTAAACTGCAAGGCAATTGTGTATAAACATTTTCAAATCTGGTTTTGGTAGCTCCACACAATGCTGCCATATACAATATAGACTTACACTTGCTCTGTGCACATAGCCACTATGAACTTTTATATAGTCAGAAATATGACCAATTAAACGGTCACATGTGATAGTGGTCCAAGTCCAAATGGCCCACATAGAGAAAGGGAGACTGATTGCAGATTCTTCTTTGCTCCTGTAGGATCAAATATGAACATGTCATTGCACTTTTGGCTATATTTCAATCAGGTTATCCATCTAAAACCTCTTGTTACTTTTCATTGTAGAATTATAATATGAAGAGACTTTTGAAGCTGCAGCCACTGCAATGTGCCCCTCCTGGAAATCTTTAATATTAGGAGAAAATACCTCTTCAAAATTGCATTGACCAAGTTAACAAAAATCTGCAGCATATTAGTATTAATAATAAAATAGCTCACAAGTGCACAAATTCCTGATGGCTATTAAGATTACAAGAAACTAATATAAATCCCAGAAGTGCAAGTCAGATAGTCTGATCACAGTCTAGAAAAGACATATCAAAAAAGACAAAGATCTGCACAAGCCACATTATGTAAGTTTCTCTTTTCTTTCAGCTGTTATACTTTCTGAGTAAGGAATGCTAAATAATAATATAGTAAAACTTAAATTCTTAAACATTTTTCCTGAGTCACATGAAAGGTTAAAATGCATAATAACCACCAGCATTTATAAGCATGCATTTTCCTCCTTTAAAATATAAAGATGATACATTTTCTTCTGCATTTAATTTTAATTTATGCTTTTTCTTGACAAGAGCATTTTGAGGAGAAGTGACTATTGAAATAACATTTGATAGAAAAGAATAATAGCAAAGTTTCTATTTATGAAGTCATTATCGTACATTTTTCCTAAGAATTCAGTCACCATTAACTTTTTGAAAGGCTTGAATGGGTCATTGCATTGAAGGAAAACAAATTTTGGAATTCCTTCTTGTATTGTCAGCTGTTTGAACATGTAATGACAGTGTTATGAACTGCCATCACAATAAATACACATCATCATTGCCAAATCGTAAGGGATTTAAAACTGCCATAATAATGTTTCTGTAATTACAGAGGAATGTGTGGTGGCTTGTGGAAAGAAAACTGAAACTGGTGACACTAAATGATTTGTCTTTGCTTAACTGCTGTGTTACCGCTTGCCTTTTTCTTTTCTTTCTCTTTATCTCCTACTTGATGATTTGTTCATTTAGCTGCACTTAGACCTGGCGCCATGGGGGCCCCTTGTCAAGTACATAACTCTTGTTCAGAAGACAAAACTTCCATACTAGATATACTTCTTGAGCAGACAGATTAATAGACTGATGAACCTGACAAACCGAAATATAAAGGCAGAGATAAAAATTAGCCTGTTTCATAAGACATAAGCACTTTACATAAATATACAAGATGATAAATGCCAATGTATTAGATTTTAATGGATCAAGGGAGTCACCTTTGTCTGCTTTTTATGGCTTTGGTTTTTGTAGATTTCAGGGAAAATGTATCATAATCATAACCTCTATTTATCTATCACCTAATTAAAGTAGAAGGAGACGCTCTGAACTTATTCTCTACAAAATGGATTAGATTTTTTTTCCTTCATCTCAATGCTCCAAATAACAAATATACCAGAAGAAAAGAAACCAAAGCAATAATGACATTTTTGCACCCTAGAAAGTCAGCAGTTAAAAGAAAATATTTATTGAATTATGTTTTCAGGATTTTTATTACTATACTAATATGATTGTCTTGCTTTTTCCTACTTCCTGCTTAATCGTTTGATGTTTTCTTAAGATCTACACCATGTTTCCTTCTCTGAAAAACAAAGAAAAGGATATGGCAAACACATTTTGATTTTTCTCAACAGCATAGTCTTCCCTTTGTCCTAAGCTGTGTATTAAAATTGAAGGACTAGTTTCACTCTTGTAAGTCACACTATACTCCCAACATGTAAGCTTTGAAAGTTAGCTGAGCTTTTAATATCACATTTTATAAAGAACTCACTATATAAAAACATACTTAACTCCAAATCAAATCTGAAATGTACAATTTCATCACCATTAAGTTTTTTTAATATGTGTATGCTGTGAATATTTTAGAAACTGGATGTGATTTTTGAGGATACACAGCTACAGAATTGTTATCCTTCACATAAACAAACCGGCATATTTGGTATTCAGACTATATTCACAAGTGAAGTAAAGTGCTTAAAACTGTTATTGAGCTCCTTTTCATTCTTTTTCTTTAGTAGCTCTTCTCAACTAACTGCCATTCACTGACATATTTGGTGTCTTCTTAGAGGAATCAACAGAGACAAAAGTTGGGCAAAAAATACTCCAGGATATCTTCTTTAACACTTATGGAGGTCCAATAATAATAACAAAAAATAATAAGAACATTCCCTTTTCTCCCCTTTTTCCCCTCCCCTTTTCAAACAAGACAATGCTTGCTAGTATGCCTCAAGACAAAATAAAAAATGAGAATAACTGTCTTATGTAATCCTTTCGGCAAATTTAAAAGGGTTTTCTGGGTTGTTGTCTTCTTATTTACTTCCTCCCATCCTCTCTGGATGATTGAATTAAATTGCACTAATATGTTATTTTGAAAAATCAAATGATAAAGATTTGTATTATGATCGGATGACTTATATTTTAAGGTAATACCTGAAAGCCACGTAAGTTGAGATAGCAATATTTTGTGAGTAGGCAATTGGCAAACTTAACTGTCCAGGAGACTTTAGCTTAAACTCTTACTCCTCTGAATCTGAGCATATTGAAACCGCCTTTCTTATATATGGGTGTGATCACAGAATGGTTGAGGTTGGAAGGGACCTCTAGAGATCATCTAGTCCAACCCCCCTGCTCCAGCAGGGACCCCTAAAGCACAGGGCACAGGGTGGCATCCAGGTGGGTTTGGAAGATCTCCAGAGAAGAAGACTCCACAACCTCTCTGGGCAGCCTGTTGCAGGGCTCTGTCACCCTCCCAGGAAAGAAGTTCTTCCTCAAATGGACATGGAACTTCCTGTGTTTCAATTTGTATCCATTACCCCTTGTCCTGTCATTAGCCACCACTGAGAAGAGTTTGGCCCCTTCCTCCATACATTCACCCCTCTGGTATTTATACATATTAATGAGATTTCCTCTCAGTCTTTTCTTCTCTGGGCTAAACAGGCCCAGCTCACTTAGTCTTTCCTCATACAATAGTCCCTCCAGTCCCTTAATCATCTTTGTTGCTCGTCCCTGGACACTCTCTAGAAGCTCCACATCCCTCCTGTACTGGGGAGCCCAGAACTGCACCCAATACTCCAGGTGTGGCCTCACCAGGGCTGAGTAGAGGGGCAGGATCCCCTCCCTCGACGTGCTGACAATGCTCCTCCTCATACAGGCCAGGATCCCATTGGCCTTCTTGGTCACGAGGGCATGTTCCTGCCTCATGGTTAACTTGTTGTCAGCCAGGAGTGCCAGATCCCTGTCTGTGGATCCATGGTCCATCTGCATGATCCATGGAAGAAAAAAGGATGAAAGAGATTAAAAATTTGGAATATATTAGAAAGCATTCAGAATAGCATCCTTTCTCAGTCACTGCCCAGAATATTTGTTGTTGAGATGTCTAGAGGTTGTGTAGGTCTGTGGGTGAGCTAGTCAGATGACTTGGGTGCTCTATGGTGAGACCTGTGCTCTACACCTGCTGAAAAGGATGGGCAAAACTGTCTCAGAGCCTTCAGGCAGCATCCCTGAGATTGCTGTCCCTGAGGCTCCAATCCTTGAGTTTGCTATGAAAAAGAGCTAGATAGAATTTAGAACTGAATAGTTTGCATAACGTACTGGATATCTGTAAGCTTTTTTCCTTCAAAATATGACTTAGATATCGTCTTAGGAACTAATTAAGGTGGCAAAATCGTAACAAGACCTCTGCTGGCAAGCAGCTAAGTTACAAAAAGAGTCATATTGAATGTAAAATTTAAAAACAAATCAAAACCAAAACCAAACACAACATTTACAACAACGGTAATTAGCCACTGGAAAGGACTATCAAGGGAAGGAGGGAATTCATCATTGCTTTCAATCTTAGTGAAAAAAAAACCCTACTTCAAAAATCATGTTTGCCAATTCTCACAGTTTTTATGATGTGTCTTGTGATGTTTGGTGGATTACGTGTTGTACCAGCTCCTGGGTTTATTTGAAACTCTCAGATTTCATTTCACAAAGCAGCATTTGTAACCTTCTGGCTAAACCAAAAGCTCTAAAGTATAAGCCCAGCGAAGCTTCCATACTGAAAAAGCCCGAAAAGATATACAAATGTTTTTAAAAATCTCAGGAGTTTTGATTTTATTCCATGGTTTCTCCACTTAACTTATTCTTGAAGCTTTGGAGTTGTCAGCATTATAAAAAAGGTTTATACTAGTTCTACGCATTTCTTAGCTTGCTCACATTCATTTCATAGATTGGAGAATAATCTTTCTCCATGAAACCTTATGGTTACAATATTCTAATGCTTTATTCTGGTTTTAAAATTCCTCAGTTAAAGAATTATGTATTAAATTAGAAAATTTCATGTGTTTCCTTTTTCTGGGAACTAATTAAAGTATGTAATTAAGACACAAAAATTGATGTCATGTTACCAGTGCAAATATAGGCATGAAAAATAAATATCTTCTTATTTCTCTTTAACTCTCAGTCCTTGTTTAATGCCTATGCCTGGCCTAAAACTCCAGTTATGTTAATGTCAGAATATTTTAAATGGTGTTTTGTCTCATTTTCCCTCTGAGGTTTGAAGTAAAAACATGAACCTCAGTACCTTACTGATTGCCAGAGGAACTCTGCCACTGCACCAACCATCACCCAACGACTGTGTGGTGCCTATTAACCTATATGATGTCTGCTCTTCACTTGGCCTTTGAAGCCCAAACAGGAACCTACTTCGTTACTATTTGCATGTAAGAGTGGGTAAAACATAAGTGATTAAGACACTTATGAAGTTAAGTTCACTGTTTTTATTTAGCTCTTTTAAATCCTCCCTAATTCAAATAAGCTAAATAAATATGCACATGTGATACCTGAAGTGGTCAGCACAGTCACAGATATTTATAGAAAAAATAGATGAAGAATTAAAGAAAAAAACCTATTTTAGTTTACTTCACTAAGATTACATCAGAAAGGTCTCTCTGACTTTTTATTTAAACCAGACATGTTGCCAAATAATCTTCTGGAGTGACTGTGAATCTTAGATGACTAATCCATTATTTCTTCATTTTAGTAAAAAAGGTAAGAGCAATGTAACTACTAACTACATGAAAATAGCTTGAAAGTTACTACTTTCAAAATGATAGGCAAAGTAAAACTGAACAAGGCAAACTAGGCAAAGAAACACTGGAAGTAGATGTGTGCATGAGATTGTATTCACAAATAAGGTAACTAGAAATGTAAGTACTCTGGTCACAGTCCAATTTGTTTTGCTGGAACATAAAGATGTGTAATGTAACTCAAACCTGAAAACAGGTGTCAGGGACAACTGACTGAAAATATTCCATAAAGGGCTTTCTTTTAGCTGCTGCTTTTAGTACATTCTGAAAACAAATTTATTTTTCAAATTATGCTCTTATGAATGCTCTGTAACCTTTGTCAGTGCCAGAAGCCCTATAATAGTTTCATAATTTTCTAGAACCACAGTACTTAAATGAGATTTTTCAAAACTTTCTGAACCACTTGTGTCTGCAAAATTTCTTGGGAAATTTCATATGAGGAAGCTGACTTGTGATATTTTGACGCTTTCATCTCCAGAGCTGAAACATACTATAAATAATTCAAAGCTGAGTTAGACTTTGGTTCCTAGGGCTTTGAACCTTGAGCTTGTAGTGTACATTTAGGAGGCAAACACTCATAGCAGATCTTGTTTTAGTTTAACTTGTTTATTCACACTAGTTGTTATGGGTCATCTTGAAGGTTGTTTAGCAATTAGAGTCTGGGAATTGAAATTCTGGAACCAGGCACAGAATGAACCAACATCGATGGAAATGAAAGCATTGGTGGTCAGAATTTAATACATAGATGTATATCCCGGGAGCAGGTCAAACTCCAAAAGCTCTCCATGTTACTAGACTGATTATTGAGCACACTAACGTATAATAGGTGTGCTCTGAAATAATTTGCCAACTTGTAATAGCATTATCATCCTGTACACAGGTGAGCTCAAGGAAGATGATTTCTTGGAAGACTAAATCATTATTTTATGCTAGTTTCAAAGGATAATTTTTTTTTCTTTCTTCTATGATACAAAATAACTAATCTATGTTGAAATTACATGGATCACTGTGGCTTTAGCTTTTAGAGAAAATCTATATCTATGGACATTGATGCATCCTTTGTTATACAATACAATTACTTCACGGTAGTTTTATTAAAGGTAAACTGTATTTTACTTACGTAAAGAAAAAGACTACAAAAGAACTTTGATTTGAGATGTAATTGATTTGTTGGAGGTCAGTCTCCTCTTTAAGCCCATTTTGATTGATTCACTAAAAAAAGATTTTTCAAGTAGCAGATAAAGGAGCACTGAAAAAAAATGAGCCTGCTTTGCATTAATAAAATATAGTATTCTGGCAGGCCTAACTTTGTGCAAGGACATTGTCCTTTGAGGTCAGACTCTGATGTCCTTGTTCATATACAGTAGTGTCTTACCCGAAAGAAGTTTTAGTGGACATACACACAATGTCAAGTCCTGGAGATCTTCTTAGGCCAATGTTCTGATGACCATCCTGGCAAAATTCCAATGCTCTTGTGAGGCATGTTTAGTTGTGCATAAATAATTCCCCTGTCCTCTGTTGAATGTGCAACACAGACACCTGGACTGATGAGGGGCTACAACTCATTTTCCCAATAGAGACAACCACAGGGACCGTGGACAAAATTCAAGAAACAACTACTGTACTGAAAAATACCTGAAACAGTGAGCAGAGATGTCAAAAACTAGTTCTTCAGTTAAAGATTTTTAACAGACTACCTACCTCCTGTGATGTTACCAGGATAATTTATAAATAGATGAAATGAGTTTTACTGACCTCTCATTTTACGTTTTCCTGTCTTATGTAATTTTTTTTATGTAGCATGACACAAGCAAGTAATGCCACCACTTCACAGTTGGGTGAAGGCCAGAGTGGAGGCCTGGACCAGGACAGGCCCGGAAAGCTAGTAGTTCCTTCAGCCCTTCGTTTCCTCTCTACAGTTCTGCAAAAACAAGATGCATTGCTACATGCTTAAATTTATCCTTTGGGTGACTGGATGTAGTGAGTTCACTGTGGGTAGAACATTTTCAAAGAAAGAGTCTAGGTTTCCTGTAAGATGAATTCCAGCTACTGGAGCCAGATATTTTTGTCAGTTGGTTGGTTCTTGACTTTCTAGAAGCTATATATGTGCTGTATTTTATTCAGCAGTCTCTGGTCATTTGGGGCTATTAGCTTTCTATAGACGAGCACATATACCTATAAAGAGCATAATAAGGGAAAAAGTTAACAAGTGAGCATTAAATGGCACAATAAAGGGTAATGAGGTATGCTCACTTGGGATAAAAGCACTATGAGAGGTTTATAAATGGAAAGTGGTTTAAACTACCTTGCCCATTAGTAGGAAGCTGTAAAATACCCTCAGGAAGAAGGTCTGGAGGAACCTCAAGTTGCTGGCACTTGGAGTCTGCTCTGTTCATCCTTAGTTATCACATAAGAGAGTATGAGTGGTCATGACCCAATTTCAACAGACACATAACATGTTTCCTTTTTTTTCCTCTTTTTTTTCTTCTTTTTTTTCTTCTCTAGCAGCCAGCAATGAACCACATAAGAGGGCAGCAACTGCAAGCACAGCCAAGTGCAATTCACCTACCATTTGAATTGAAAGAATGGTCTTAGATGATTTCTTTCATAGACTATGGTCTCTTTTGTGACTTGAGCATCATGTCTGAGACCGATTGGTGTTTCTTCCTATTTATGTTGCTTGATAAAAGAGGGATTTTTGTTTATATATTTAAATTATATATTTCTTGTAGGTTTTTTGTAGCTTGCATTTCTCAGTGTCCAACACATGCACATATATCTCTTACTCTTGATGGATTCAGTTCTGCCAAGAATATTCCAGGAATTCTTACATTGCTTTTTCCATTGTTACTACTCTTATATTCATATTAAAATATGAAGATTTTTTCTGCTTCTCATTTTCACAGAAGCACAAAATCACAGAATATTTGAGATTGGAAGGGACTTCTCAAGATCATCTAATTCAATATCCCTGATCAATTACATTGTGTTGCCCTGGATTCTGCCCAGATGACTTTTGGATATCTCCAAGGATGGAGACTCACAACCTCTCTAGGCAACCCTATCCAATGATCAGTTGCCCTCATAGTATAAAAGATTTTCCTATGATTTTCCTGGGAATTTCTTGGGTTTTGAATTGTGCCCATTGCATCTTGTCCTGTCAATGGACGGCAATGGAAGAGTTTGGACCCATCCCACTCAATCCTTTCTGATATTTGGAAATTATTTTGTAACTCTTCTCTAAATATCACTTACCTGTATTTGTTAGCTTTTTAAAAATTTCTAAAGAAAAAACTGCAGTAAGACAGATGGTCTTTTTGGTTTCCTTTACTTTTAGTCCTTTAAAAAAGCATCCTTCCTGTAAAGGCATTCAGGAAATAAAGTGAATAGAAATGAAACTAATAATTCCTGAATGTCTTAAACTTTGTTGTCTTTGATCTTACTTGTACAATAGAGTTCATCAGAACTATTCCTGAAGATTTTTTTTTTGTTTTTTGAAACTGCCAAGTCCATTGGCCAAGTCCAAATGCCAAGAATCCACTTGAAATCATTCTTACTCAAGAATATTTTAATAATTTTCAGATTTAAGACTTTATAGAGTTCTAAAATCGCATAATGAGAACTGTGTTGGAGCAAGAGCTCACTTGAGATGCTGACTGATGAAATGACTGAGAAGCTTTTTCAGTACTACTTTTTATACATGGGTTTGCCCAGACATTAAAACCATCTCTGCTTGGAATTTGACTGGAATTTGAGGATGAAGTCATTTGTCTGAGCTCTTAGAGACTAGAAATCCATCTGTCTCTGCTCTGACCAAATTCCTGGATATCTGGAGATCTCAGCTGAACTCTGCTGTTTGTATACAAAATGTCTGATCTGTCTGAGAAGTCTAACACTCACTGTGTACGTACCGTACAGTAAGTCTGATGTCTCCAGAAGGATGCTGCACACAATGCAGAGCATGAACAAAATTCCAGTAAAGTTGCTCTTCTATAGAACTGGACAAAACAAGAATTTCAGGGCAAAACTACCCCAGGGAAAGACTTCAGGTGGCACCCAAACAGGCTTTTGCCTCAGGCATTGTCTGACTTCGAACAGGAGTATGTATGTCATCAAAACTTTTGTCTTTCTTCCCCAGATATCATTGGGTTTAAGAAAGATTCTCTCCTTAAAAAGAACATAAGCCATACTTTTCTTCTTTCATTACAACTACAGTGACACTACCACTAGCATTAGATTATATTTTCAATGCTTTTTTTTTTTTTGCTTTGCTCAATTTTATTTACTTCATCCAGTTTATTTTTGCTCTCTTCTTTCAGCTTTGCTCCAGCTTTAGCTTAACTGCCTTTATTTTCTCTCCGTACTGTAGGTTTTCCTTAATGCTTTATTCCCCTGGCTTATATTTACTTTTAACCCTCTTTAGCTATTCAATCTGACACAGAAAGTCAAAATCAAAGTAAAATAGAACATTCTCTGTCATATAAATATTTTAATATCTGCTTAACAATATTTAAAAAAAAGGTTACATATGCATGCTTCTCAGAAAATACTGCATATATTATCTCTTCTCCCATATTGAATGGACTTTCCTGTACAGGTTGAAACCTCTTTTGGGCAGTGGTCGTCTCTTCCAGACAGTACCTATCCTGATGGATTTGATATTTCTGGGAACACTCAAATGTTACTATTATTATTACTGTAAGGAACAGGGTAGATTTTCTAGAGTTTGTCTCAGTTGGAGAAGAAGAGTTTCTGACAGAGGCAGATAGATCTTGGGTTTAGCACATTATGGCAGTTCTTTATGCCTTAAAGCTTGAAGCACTGGCAGCATTTAAATGTGCTTCTTATCCCTTTCCAGAAGAAAGGTCCTACTGGCTGCAGAAAAAGCCTTGTGAAGACCACAGTTACTGCTTGCACTTGGATGTACCAGGATGATGTACCTGCGTACCAGGCTTGCTCTAGCCTGGGAAAGCAGCTTTGCTCTTACTTAACTCTTAGACAAATAATAATGTTTTACTTGGTTGTCCTGTAGCATTTAATTCTGTAATTCTATGCAAATGGCAATCGAGTCTTTGAGGAGCTCTACTAAAAGCTGACATTTTATATAGCACCATATATTTGATGTCCCTTTTTTTCATTCTCTCTGTATTTATGCTATTCCTGCACTTCTGAATGCCTCAGTAGGTTATTTTAAATACAGCTTTTTAAAATTCTCATATAATACTTCTAGTTAGCATTCAGCACTTTTATGGAGAGTGTGAATTACACATTATGTGAACCAATAAAGATTTCATTCAAAACCTTAAAATGAGCATTTTTTTGAAGCATTCAGGGACGAGACAATAAAATCATGGATAAAAACAAAATATAGTCCCAATGAGAATAGCTTATCACCAGACACAAGATTTTGCTGACTAACCCATGGGAGTAATGGCTGACAAACTTTACTTGAAATCTGTCAGTTCTGCCATTTTCTGCATGGCTGCAGAGTAAATCACAGACAATAAGCAGAAGCACTGGGCTCAGTAAATCACTGCAGCACTTCTTGAGCACTATAACAAAGAGACAAGAGACAAGTTTGTGTCATGTCACTTTACATCCCAGGTTTGGACAACAGTCAATTAGATTTTATATCTATATATTACACTGAAGCTTTACTGCTCTGTCCATAGTGGGATACCAAGAATAAGTGCTTATTTCTACTTCTGGGCAATAAAAGCAAATGCTATTATTTCAAATGTTTCTCTGCTTTTCTCTTAGAGCTTGGCTGCATTATGATTTCACAGCAATTTCAGGGATATTGTGCGTCCACACTGTCCGGAAAGGCACACACTACCTGTGGCAGGTTTCTCCATTATAAATGCCATAATGTTCAGTGCCTGATATCTGGGCTGTTCCAGAACTTGTAATAAGATTTTATTTATTTCATCATTTATTTATTTATTTCCACCAATATGTTTTAAAGTATAATCCTTGTCTGGTGTATGCAAAAAGGGAAAGTCATTTTAGCTCATAGAGAATGTTTTGGTGAGTTCAGTAATGACGAAAGAGTTCAGAGGTTTATATTTATAGGTGCAAAATGGCTGCAGTGTTTTTCAGAATGCCAGATCCCAGGTTGGCTAAATAAGGCACAGTCTCATCTGACAGGTTCATCACAGAGTGGGTGGCAATGTCTGTGAAGCAGCAGTGAGTGTGCTACTGACTCGTGTTTGGAGAAGCAAGGTGAGGATATTACAGAATCACAGAATCATAGAATGGTTGAGGTTGGAAGGGACCTCTAGAGATCATCTAGTCCAACTCCCCTGCTCCAGCAGGGATCCCTAGAGCACGGGGCACAGGGTGGCATCCAGGCGGGTTTGGAAGATCTCCAGAGAAGGAGACTCCACAGCCTCTCTGGGCAGCCTGTTCCAGGGCTCTGTCACCCTCACTGGAAAGAAGCTCTTCCTCACATGGAGAGAACTTCCTGTGTTTCAATTTGTACCCATATATAGCTGAGTTCCTCTCAAAAAGATACTGGTAATACAGTAGAAGAGTTCTTGCTTATTTTAGAAAATATTACATAACATTTGCCATAGGAATAATAAATTCACAGTAATGAATTGTGAAGCACAATTTGTTTCTGGTTGGCACTAAAATCATTTGTGAAAATCTGACAGTATGCTGTTCTTAAATTGAGTCCTGCTAAACAGAATACTTCATAACTAGCCAAAAAAGTTGCTAGTCAAAAACATTAGCATCTATGGAACAAAGAGACATGTTTAAAATGCTTGTTTAAATCAAGCTGCAGAGCATAATATATGAAAAATGATCTTTCAAAGAAAATCACAGAGAAATAGACTTTGCTGTACTTAGCACTGTTCTCAAAGACATTTCAAGCTTCCCATACATTTGTCATATTCTCATTTCCTTAACTAATTATAATAATGATGTGATGAAACATGCTTACTTTTACAGGGCCTCTTTTTAAAAGGCTTATCAATAAATTGCTCTATATGAAGGCCAAAATATTACCTGTATAGTAACTGTGGAATCTGCCCTGGATTAACATCTGTACCATTATTTGATTTCTTGGAACTCTTCAATTGAAAGACAACACCATCACCTTTCCTAGAAATAAGTGGAAAAACACCATCCTTAGCAAAGGATGGTGTCCTTAACTAGACAGTGCCTGTGTTTAGAGAGGCAGAAAGGAGAGAAGGGAAGAAGAAAGGAAATTTGCTCTGTGATTCATGTAGGGAAAGGGATGTCCATGGATGTCATGTAGTAATGTTGTAAGAAGCTGATAAAATCCTCTACAGATTAATATTTATGACTTGCAATGCTTCTCCTAACATGCATCCTTGTGTGCTGGTGGGTGTTACATGCGTGAAACATGCTCTTTTTTTGAGCATGCTTCATTTTATGCCATTCTAGATCATTCAGGAGGCTTTTCATAGGAGGACAGTGTTGTTCATGATTCCCTTTCCCTGTACACGTGCTTGCAGGTTACTAGATAGCAACTAACCTATTATTTTCAGTAAGCTTTGGAAAATCTGAGGAATTCTACTTACATTTTGCTAAGGAAGGTAGAGGAAAATAGATCTCAAGCCAGAATATGTTTATGCTTTTCACAGTTTTTCAAGGGCAGAAAAGTCAAAAGAGCACTGAAGTGACTTTGTGGGCCAGAAATGAAGACAGTCCTAACCATGATGTCCCCATCTTCACTTTGTGGATTTATTCCTGTCATTCAGGCTAAGTTGCTCCACACATGCTCTGAAGGAAGAGGTAGGGTCACCTTGACCTCTCCCTGAGGATGCCCGACCATGGAGTGAAGTACATATTGATCTGTCTGAACTGTGAGACCTATCACAGCCGCATACCTTGTCACTCTCCTGGTGCCACACTTTATATCAAGAGAAAGCCCAGACTCAGCACAGACCCAGCACCGAGGAAACTATGATGGGCTCCAACAAATCCCCTAATCTAAAAGCTTGGGAGGTCTTTGAATAACTTAAACAGGTTGACTTTGGATGGACTTAATCAGGATCCTAAAGGATGGGAAATCTCTAGTGCCTGTATTTTTTCTCCCCCAAAAGGAAAATCTGTAGAATTTAGTAACAGCTAAATTGTAGGATTCTATAAATGTGAAATATGATCCTGTATACATTAAACAGGAAAGGTGTATGGATAAAATCTTACTTGTTTGCTAAATGTTTGTAAGCACAAAGCCTTACACATAGCAGATTTTAATTTCTCTCCTTGAAATGATAGAAGGTAGATACTAGTGCAGCAATTCCTGATTAGAACATATTTAATGTAGAATTACTGACAATCTTTTCATTCTTATGAATGCATACATTCTTTATTACACCAGATTGTTAGAAATAGTGGGCTACTTTAAAAGTACCCCTTTAAAATAATAACAAAAAAAATCTGTTATTGGTGGCATTATAGTTCATGCATATTCATGATAGTTCATGCATATTTGATTATTATTATTATTCGTTTTAATATGAGCTCGTTTATTGTCGTAATGTAATATTGCTGTAGTATGCTGGAGCCACCTGGTTGTCAAAAAAGCCAATGCTAACCACACACCACGCTTTCAAATGAGGACTGTATAGTGTGCCAGTAATGAAGACAGGAAGGTCATACTAATCCTGCTATGAAAAATCAGGACAAATTAATTTTAGAAAAAAACGGAGCCTTTGCAAACAATGCATTATTATATGTATTTTACTCTGTCATAATATGCAGATGCAGTTCTGAGACATAATTGTATGCCCTGGACTCCCTGGATGTGGCACACTGCCAGCAGGCTTTCTCTCTCCTAAATTAAACATGCTCGGTGCTGCTTAGTTTACAGGGCACTTAAATTTGTCCAGCAGCATACGCTGAAGAGGTGGGGAAAATAAATGCCTGTGAACAACATGAGACCAACCCAGCTGATACTCTGCCATAGGCCTTGGATAAATTTGGTCAGGAGCAGCACTTTCAGATGGGGCTCTGGCCCCTTGCCATGCTCTGCCCTACATTTCAAATGAGTTTCTTGTATGGCTGACATGAACATAATTTGTCTTGTCCCATAGATTGCTTGGATCTATTAAATTTTCTGTACTAAGGACTCAAAGCTCATTTTTATTTTCTGCAGAATCCTTTTTCTTCTTTATAGAGAAGCTTCTCTTTATTTCACTCTTACGCTCTGACATATTCCCTAACCAAGAACTTGGTGTCAGCTTTGCATCTTTACCTGCATAGTGAATATTTATGCCTAGATTTTTTAAAGAAGGTAAAAAGTTAAATAAAATTATGTTTGTACCTGCACATGCTCTTCTTTATGGGAATACTCTGCTTTTTCTATCAGTTCCCAATTCTTCTGATTTTATTATGATCATAATGTGATAGCTGTTTTGATTATATTAGTGTCAACCAGGATTACTCCAAGGGAGTTCCTTCAATGGAATTACTCTGGATTTACATTGTGTACTTCAGGATTTCTATTCCACATCCTCACAGGTGAAGACAGAAAAATAATACTATGTCTTTTTAAGGGAGAAACTATTCTAAAGAGACATTCCTACTTGCTATTTATAGTTCTGTTTTCTTTGGACATTCATCTGTGACAGAAATAATGAACAAGAATGAAGAATAGTTACATTTTAACTTTGACTGACATAATTGTTACCAGAAATCAGCACATTTTTCAACTTGAGCTGTCATCCTTTGATATGTCTGTGGAGTGATGGGATCAAATAGTTTCTGTAATTACACTCAGCAATTTTAGTACACTATTAGCTAAATTTTGTTATAGTTTTTAACATTATAGAAAGAGAGAAAGTGCTTTTAAGAAACCCATTCTGGTCTTGCTCAAAATGCAGTAGATCATTTGAAAGCAGTGGAACTAAGTCAACTTAGGCTTACTGCTATTTAGAGTTTTACTCAAAATCATTTACCAATGTGTCACCATAAAGCAACATAGAAAAACAGAGAGGTCTTTGTTATCCTTTAATCCTCTAAAAAAAGAGAAAAAACTACATCCCTGATTTTGATGCACCGCCCTTGCTTGCCCTTGACAAGCTGAACCAGAGGCTGGTCCTGCAGCTTCCAACTCAAAGCCGGGCTGCTTAGGCCAGGGAATGAGATTATATCTGTGATACAGTGACACCACTGAACTGCAACCCAGAAAAGATGTGAGGCCCTCAGGACCACATGCATCTGTTTACTGCTTCTCTTATATTCCTCCAAATTACTTGCCAGTACATATTTATCTTCAAAATGATAGCAGTAAGTTGCTGATACATTTCAAAAGCATCTAAATGAAAACCAGGACTTTCAATGAGACTCAAAAGCTTTTCATGCATGTCAATATCTTCCTTCCCCAAAATTAAATAAATTACATACCTTTATTAAGTCTGTGAATAGGAGAGAGAGGTAAGGAATATCTAAAGAGATTTCTATCAGCATTAACACACAGCTACTCTGAAATGGATCTCAGTAGCTGTTTAGTGGTGCAAAACAACTGGCTCAGCGCTATGCACCAGGAACTGAAAGGGGAACCTAAAAAACCATTTCACTTGAGTGGGAATTTAGCCGAGACATAAGAATTAATGTTGAAGTTAACAATCCTAATCTTAGGGAAAGTGCCACAAAAATTTTAATGAACTTGAAGAGCATGCTCACTTTCTATCTCATCTGGAAGAGATTTCAGTGCTGCAACAACAACGTGCTGATCTCAAGGGGATCCAACTGAAGGATTCCATTGACCTTGTCTAAATATGAGCTTATTTTATTTGTAAAAGCTCAGAGAAACCCAGGTCGAGTGGCTAGGAAAAACAGATGAGTGTATTTACATGTACATTGTGTGTATTCTCCCAGATGAGATGCAGACTTACAGAATGTGTTATGCATTTCAGATATATTCAGGAAAGAACAAAAAACAGATGGATAGCAACCTGGAATTATCACAGAAGAAAAAAGCATAAATCCATTTCACTTAAATGAAAGCAGGATTTAAATAAACTTCTAACGATTTCCGCTCTTATTTAAGAAACACTCATTTACCCAATCTTAAACACATTGGCTCCCATAACAAAGCTCCCTTTGACTTCTTGGGCTCATGATTTAACCCTACAGTTTTGCTAATTTGGGTGATTCCAGTTTTAATTTGCCAAGTTATTCCTTTGAACCTCACCTGTCTGTCTGTATTAAACATAATTGGCAAGTGTACAATAAGCAGGATGCAAAAAAGCTGATACTTGACTTCAGCATTCTGTAATTAGATTAGACTGCAACCTACTTTGAAAAAGAAATGATTATGCTGCATCCTGCAATCTTCATGGAATATCTCTGGGCGGTATGTATTACTGTATGTATATTACTGTATGTAACTGCAGTAGGATCTGAAGCCAGACACCTGTAGCTGAAAAGCAATTTCCCTTTTTCCTGTTTTCATCCTATAGCCATATTATTATAATGTCAGATTTACATGAAGCAGAGTAATCTCATACTCTCTATACAATTAAAATTAAAACATTTTGTACTGTACATTTTCATACTATATTGTCATATTCACTGTTGTACAGTATTTTCATTATTGCTGCTAAATTTTTAGTCATGTGCAGTAGATACACAGAGCTTAAAATTCCTTCCTGGTCCTCCCATTCAACCCTCTGTCTATATTTCACTGATGCATCCTGAATATCATTGCTCAGTTAAGGATTTTCATATCCATTCCCAGAGCTAAAGGACACGGCAGTGCTCTAAACACCTCACCCCTCAATTACTACAACATCCTCCTCCTTGAGGAAAGCAGCCTTGCCCTTGCATTGCACTGTAGCAAAGCTCTCTCTCCTGCTCTGCTCCACTGACCACATAGCCCCTCTCTTTGATTCCCTCCACATGCCTTTCCTTCTGTATATCAGACATAAGCCTCTTGTCTTCACTTCCAAGGATTTTTTTATGGCCTATTCCCACTCTCATCTCTCATTGTGACAGAGTGAACTACCACACAGGTGGAAAAACTGCCAAGCAGCTGGCTCCAATTAACCACCTATCTCCTCAAGAGATGGTGGGAGCAGAGAGAGATCTAAGAGCTGTATAATCAGACCCAGCTCACTCAGAGAAGACCTCCTACAGTGAAGAAGGCTAGTTGCTGATGGTATATCAAACGGAAAACAGTCCTGGGAAAGGAGGAAGGAAGAAAGGTAACATCTCGGGGCCGGGGGGAGAAAGAATTGGAACTGAAAGTAATTGGGCACCAAAAATCTGGTGCCTGAGTGCAATGCAATGCAGGGAAGAGATGCTGATGAAAGTGCTAGAAGAATGTATGCCACTGATCTCCTCCTGTTGTATGGCTGAGTGTATATTTTAACAGATTTGATCTGCCATAAGCATTTGGTCTAACCCTTCTGGGAATACACTGTGCATGTATGGGTGATTGTCTGTCTGAAAATCCATTGCATACATGTAAGCCAATTATAATTGCATACTTGCCTACAGTGAATAGGTACCTAAAGTAACACTTATTTCTGCAAATCTTTGTGTAGGGAATTTCAGTTTAAGGAGCTGTTGAGTTAGCATGTGTTTCCTTTCCAAAGATTTTTCATGTATGTGGATGGAGCAAGCTACTGGTTGTTCACACTCAAAGAATCCCTGGTTTTAAACACTGGAAAATGTCCTTTTTGTCTTGCCTTGACAATCTCTGCAAAGAAATTGCAAGTGTACTTACATCCAGTCCTTGATTGGACTGTTTATCCTTATGAAGGCTACGAAAGCACAATTTAATCAAACTACATCGGCAGGTGTCTTGGCATCTTTTAGTAGAATATAATAGTCATTTGAGATTTATGGCTTAACATTCTGCCCTTTTACTCTTTGCAAGAGTGCTCAAGGATGCCTGTGCTCAAAGATCTATCTTTGTAAGTCTTTGTAATAAATCTTTCATTCCACTTTGTAGATGTTTTGTTCTTTTGCACCTTGTGTTCTGTATTTAATTATCTTTTACTTTTAAAGGACATGAATAAAGACGAAAGCAGGACTCACTGCACTGTTACATTATGAAAGTCTCACCAGGTTGGCCAAAGTCATTCAACCTCTTTTACTGCTTTCTGTATGTTTCAGTACAGGGTAACATAAGCTATTCTGTCTTTGGACAGGGAAAAGGAAGAATATTTGAATAAAGGCTCCATTTCTAAGTTGACTCAAAGGTTAGTAAATGAAGCTATTTTGTCTTTTTTTTATTACTACAGCAATTGTGAATTTTTCTGTTGAACTTGGCACATTTTTCAGATATCCCCTTAGAAGTTTTTGGGTCCTGTTGAGCTTCTCAGTTCCCATGCTGCACAACCTACTCCAAAGCTTGAAAGAATATTTCAGGATGTTCCTTTTAGTAGTTGGAGGACCATCCTTTACTTCTCTCAAACAAAGTAGATCTTCCCTCATACAAGAAGGGCCTTGGAAATGCTTGGAAATTCTGACCTGATTTTTCTCCAAATCTCAGTTGTGTGATTTTTAACCTTTTATAGATGAACAAAATCTCTGTTTAGTTGTGGATATTATAGAGCATGTGGGCTTTTGTGTGAGGCCCAGCTGCTCAGCCACTTTCAATTGCCCTCCTGAGAAACTATTTCCATAGATACTGCCCACTGCTACACAAACATGCATTGTTCCATAAATTGACTTCAATATATATGATTCTTTTTTCTTCAGCTAGTATTTTAAATGCTTTTAGGAATATTCTCTTTTTATTACAAGAAGACTGTAACCTTCAGTCCCAAAAAAAAAAAAAAAAAAGTCATATGTATATCATGTAGAAATCTAAGAGTAACTACTCCTATAAATGAAAAAAGTGTTTGGCTTTACTTTAAAACATTGCTTTAATTTCTGGAACCCTCTTATTACGAAAATAAATGGCATGTGTAAAACATGAAAGATTGTTAATCTATCACTATATGCTATCAAGGATGTCTCTTTAACCTTAATTGTTCTTCACTGAAGCATTCAATTTCCTCTTCTCTGCTCTTGCAGTGATTCAGTCTTTTCTTGAAAACTGAGTTCTTTTTAACATTGAAATTGCCTAGAATGCAGTTGTAAAAGAGCTTATTACAAAATTTTAATATGTGGATGGAAAGTCAATATGCTTTGTCAAAGAGCAATGTGCTCTGTTTTTAATTTTTCCAGAAAAATTTTTACCAGCTTTACCAAGCACTGACAAACTGCTATATTTATTATTTATATAATGGTTTTAATGAATGAATCATAGATCATACTTAATCATAATGCCAAAAAATGACAAGAACTGAAAAACTCATATATGGTGAATTATTTGACCCTTTGTGATTAGAGAAGGAAGCACAACACAGGTGTCTTCCTGTAGTTAACAATAATACTCCTGAGAAAGTATCTACACTGCAAGTTACAATGTGGTTCCACTCAAAAAACAATTCAAGTGAAAACACAACTTCACAGCACAGTCCTTATTCTAAGTATAATTGGGGGTTTATAACCGTCACCATACTAAAAGATAGACTATGTTGTGTTTGATGATGGTACAGACAATATAATTGGCCTCTGTAGGGTTTTAGCCAACAGGAGGGAGAAAAAACAAATACAGAGCCTAATATATTGCTTGTCAGGTTAGGATACTGATGATTATGTTTGTTAAGATCAAAGTGCAAGGCATCAGAAGATGAAAGAGCAGAAATGTCATTGGCCACTAAAAAAAAACAAAACTATCTGTAATTAGAAGGCCTGATTTCTTTTTGCCCTTTCTTAGTTTAGTTTGTTTATTCCTTTCTGCAACCATCAAGAGGCTATGAACTTCACATTAGCCTCAGATGATCTGTCTTATGGATGATACTTTGTTTATAATTCATGCACTATGGCTTAGCTGTTAAAATGCAACACCACTTCCAGTAAGCAACATCCAACTTTATGTTCCAAATTTTAAAGCAAGAATAAAATTTAATATACAAAGTAACATACAAAGACGTCTCCATATATTACAGTATATTATTTTACATTTTTTTTTTTTTTTGAGCATGCTATAGGCCCTTTATCCCTTCTGTTCTCTTTGAATGCATCAGGTTTCAGCCTTGAGCTGATTATTTTGGAAAGGATCCTCCATTTCAGAAGCAGACACTTTTTGCAACTTTCTATATATCAATGTTTGATGAAGAATAGTTCTTCACCTATTTTATCTCCTTGGCATGATTTTGCAAAACTAGTCTCCCCTTCAACATCTCCCGTTCAGACTTTGGCCTGTTTAGCTTTTCTGCATATGACAGCTGCTTTCTATACCCTCAGTCACATTAGTTGTCTTTCTCTGTGTCATTTCTAACTCTACTATGTCCTCCTTGAAATGCGGGCTGTGAAAATGCCCACAGCAGCATTAACAGCTGATCTAATCCTGGATTCTTAACTATTGATTTGATCTCCCATGTAGAATCCCAATACTTTAAGTTTTCTGAAGTGTAACTGGTCTAATAATATGTTATATTAATTATCAAATCACTTAAATCTGTGCTTTGGAGACGGTCTTTTTTTTAAAATGTCACATTATTCTTTGGGTCAGCAAAGTCCCCCAGAAGACTTAAACTCAGCATCACTACACACAGACCTTGCCTGAGAGTCTGAGTCCAAGACAGCAATTTGAAAAGTGACTTAGACATATGCTGCTCCTCAGTAGCACCCAAGAAGAGATGGATAAATGACTCCAAATGGGATTTACAATAGTCAGCATGATGACACTTTCTTAGGAGCAGGTACAAATGAAGATGTGAAATATCATTATGACTCTTCCTTGGAGCTTTCTCCCCATATCCCCAAACTGTCCCAGACTTTTCTTAAGTGCTGCTTAAGTGCTGCTGAGAGATAAGGAAGTTATATACATATATATACACACACTCATTCACACACACACAAATATATATACATATATACACATGCATATTTTACACATGTATATACATATACATACACACATACATATACATACATATATATATATATATATATTTCCCTTCCCTAGTAAATCCTGCTGGTAGAGCACCCACAAGGAAACTGGAGGCTTCTGTGGAGCTTTCGACATGCAGATGGTACCTTCAAGAACATGTTGCAAAAACGACTTGTGGGTCTGGCTGACCTAGAGAGGATGTTGTTTTCCTCCTCAGCAAGTTTGCTGATGATACCAAACTGGGAGGAATAGCTGACAGCCCTGAGCGCTGCGCTGCCATCCACAGGGACCTGAACAGACTGGACAACTGGGTGGCGAGTAACCTCAAGAAGTTCAACAAGGGCAAGTGTAGGGTCCTGCACCTGGGGAGGAATAACCCTAGACATGCCTACAGGCTGGGGACCGACCTCCTGGAGAGCAGCCCTGCAGAGAGGGACCTGGGCATCATGGTGGATGACAAGTTGACCATGAGGCAGCAGTGTGCCCTCGTGGCCAAGAAGGCCAATGGGATCTTGGGGTGCTTTAAGCAGAGCGTCTCCAGCAGGTCGAGGGAGGTGATTCTGCCTCTCTACTCAGCCCTGGTGAGGCCGCACCTCGAGTACTGCGTGCAGTTCTGGGCTCCCCAGTGCAGGAGAGACGTGGAGCTGCTAGAGAGAGTCCAGCGCAGGGCTACAAAGATGATTAGGGGCCTGGAACATCTGCCCTATGAGCAAAGGCTGAGAGAGCTGGGCCTGTTCAGCCTGGAGAAGAGAAGGCTGAGAGGGGACCTCATCAGTGTGTATAAGTACCTCAAGGGAGGGAGCAAGAAGAATGGAGACAGCCTCTTCTCAGTGGTGGCCAGCGATAGGACTAGAGGAAATGGCCACAAATTGAGGCACTAAAAGTTCCACAGGAACTCGAGAAAGAATTTCTTAACAGTGAGGGTGGCAGAGCCCTGGAACAGGCTGCCCAGAGAGGTGGTGGAGTCTCCTTCTCTGGAGATCTTCAAAACCTGCTTGGACGCCACCCTGTGCCACATGCTCTAGGGGACCCTGCGTGTGCAGGGGGGTTGGACTGGATGACCTCTAGAGGTCCCTTCCAACCTTAAGCATTCTATGATTCTATCATATGGTTGACCACAGCTATAGGTAGCCACCTGTATAGCCCAAAGACAAGAGTCAGCAAAACGGAATGAGGCAGCCTTGCTTTCACTCTGATGCCAGCGATGGAATACATGGGAAAACCCACACTTTTGAAAAAATTGTGCAACACATATTGTACCTACTCCCACTATTGTCAGTCACAAGACCTATGCACAGGCCTATTGGGCCTAAAGGAGTGTAAAAGAAAGCAGTTTGTTTCTTCTCCTTGCTTTGTAATAATGAGGCCAAGCAGGATGCCAAACATTTCCCTGTTCCTTCTGGGGTTACAGAGACTTTAATCATTCACAAAGTCTCAAAAACCACTTTCTCCCTTCCCCCTTCTCTCCCTTGAACTCCCTGAAAGCCTTGTCAGGAGCAGTGTAGAAAATAAGGCATAGATTAGATTAAATGTTTCCATCTGGAGAGAATGTAGCTGTAAATTAGTGGATTCAAAGAAAGTAGTTAAATGCACATAAAAACAAAGACCTCCCAAAACACAGTGCTGTTAATGACATGACGTTCAGTTATGTGCTCACAGACAGACACTAACTAGTGCCAGTGGTGAAGGGACATACTTAGCTTTGCTGGAAAGTGTGAAGTACCTGCTTGTAGAAGGTATCACTTACCAAAAGAGAGCAGTTCTTTCCCATGTGTGTTCAACTGCTGTTACTGATTTCAAAGCTTCAGAGAATTAAGTAGCTGACAATTTGTAAAGGACTTAGGTGTGACATATGAGTGTTTACATAACCTGCATGGTTTTTAAAAAAATGTTACTTAAGTGTTAGACTTAAGTGCTGCCCTAAAAATACTGATTTTCCTATTTTACAAAAGCAACACACACACAGAATGACACTGAAAGGGTTTCTTTGAGCTTGAGACTATGACAGATCCCTGGAGAATATGTCATGATTTAATAGGCTATGAATATAGCTGGTCAGACATTTTCTGACAAAACATTTTTACTAGAAAGCACTACTCCCTTGAATCAAATTAGTCACAGAAGAAACTGATTTCTCTTTTTTTCTTACTATACACTCATAAAAAAATAAGAAGTTATTAGTGTTATATATCCAACATTTACAAATAAATATGTCAGGATTTTTATAACTAAGTTATCTGCTTATTTGAATTAAAAGCTGTGAATGCATATATGAAGAAAAGAAAAAAGAAGAGAAAATAATCAAAAGGCAAAGAGAATACTAAAAGAGTATATTAAAAGGGAATTTATAAAAAGTGTATATTAAAAGAATATCAGAAATTAGCCTAGAAAAATGGGAAGATGTTTTTGTCCCCTCAATGAGGTAGGCTGACTCACTGAAGGGTTAAATGAACGCGGAGAATGGAAGCTGTAAGAGTAGGAAGACGTTCTTCTGGCAGCAGCGAGCTTCCAGGTCTGCTCAGTTGGCTCCAGACACCTCATCTTGAATCCCTGCACGAAGCAAGAGAGGTGTCATTAAATGTGTTCTTGCTTCTTACACATCCTGTTTGGGGATCTGTAAATTCTGTTGTGGAAAGCAGAGCCTTGGCAAATGGTTCAGCTTACTTAAGTGGCAAAGAGCTATTTACCTCTTTTCTGTAGACAGGGATACTTTTCAGCTTGCTTAGTGACTTGGATGTGTTCAATGAGGCTTCAGGTGAGCTCTGTATTCAGGGCAAGGAAATAGTCAGTCGGCTAGTGGGTACCTACTTGACCTTGAAACCTCAAGTGGATGGTAAGGCAGCTAACAGTGTGAAATGTATAAGTGGGAAAACTGGAGTCGGACAGCGAGTGAATGTGGTCGTTTTATGAAATGAGTGGTTGTCAAGATGGTTTGTTATTTGGGGGTTACTCTTCATTTTACACTATTTCTTAGTGATTACTGATAGCTTTCTGTTTTGCATTTCAAATCTTAAGCAGCAGGCAAGATAGTATGTCTCATCCTCTCTCGCACAGCTAAGGGTACGTTAATTTTTAGCTCTCTGCTAATAATAATGTAAAATTCTGCATAGATTTTGGGATTATTCATTTCTTAAGCCATGATTTGACAACTTGTATAGAGGGAGTATTGGTGAGGCTAGGAAATTCTAGGACAGATACGGGAAATCAAAGAAAATTAAGAAGTAGCCTGTAACAACCTGAGAATCAGAGTATATGAAATCAACTGGCATATACATATAAGATGTACTTATACTGAATCTATCTCTAAAACTGCACTCAATTTGTTATGCTGGATTTAGAGAGACTGTGTGTGCTAATGAGCTTCAGGGCTATTCCATACTTCATTATTTATTTGTTTATTTATTTGTAACAGGCACTGGGTTGGGATTCACCTTTAACAGGCCAAAGAAAATATTTGCTCTGAACTCTCCCTGCATAGGAAGGTAATGTACCTCAAATTAGCTGGATGAGGCTTCCTTCTTAAGCCCTTTCAAAAGATTAACCTGTCTTCTGCCTATACAAGAAACTGATGCTTTTAGGAAAACTGGCTTCTGAGGGCTTAATTGCTGGAGTAAATATAATATTAGGACTGGAATTGCATTTTAATCTCTATAGATTTCTTTTGAGAACTGAATATATAAATATAAGTAATTTTTCCTCCTGTTTTTTTAATATGTCTCACACACTTAACAAAGGAACTAATAAATAATGATGTTGAAGTTTCAAATCCATAATAGGTTCTTTTGATGCTCACAAATTACTTGCATTTACACTGAAATAAAGCCTTCCTCCTTTCTCTCCTCTTGTCCCCTCCCAAATAGAATAACTTTAAGCAATAATACATGAAGTTAGGCAATAAACTTAAACTGTGGGAAAATAATAAGGAGATTCCATTGGTTAGAACTTTCTGCAGCCCACAACCTAAATTGGAACTGAGCTAAAACAATGGTGATGATACTTCTGCTGTTTTAATTTCCATTAATAGCCAGTTCTGCACTTAAAACACAATTCAAAAGATAAATCTTGCACTACTTTCTTGTATAGGTTTAGTTTGGGTTTGTTATTCTCAGAATAAAGAATGCCATAATTTTTCTTGTATTTCTAGTGTGAGCACAGTCTGGCTCAATTCTGCTGCTTTTGCAGGATCTGGTGAATATATAAGTTTACCTTTCAAAATACATCTAGACTTGGGTACCTGAGTCCTACTGACATTTGATGGCAGTATCTATTCTTCAAGTGAATTGCTGTGCAACTAGATTGGCTGGTGTAAGGGTCCACTTGGAGCACATCATGATTCCTCTGCAAGAAAATACAAGGAAGAGGAAACAGCGGAGAGTGGTATATCAGTTACTGCTTATCATATCTTTATGATGTCCTTATTTATCTTAGTAATCCTAAAATTCCCTGTTTTTTTATATTAATTTAAACTTTAGGGTGAAGTGCAAGCTGAAATTCTGAATTCCTTTCAGAGTGACCAGAACACAATAAAATGTGCCATATTTGTAGAGATATTTTTCTTTTTATTGTTCACTCTCACGTATTAACTAGTAAGCTCAGAAATAGCCTCTTCAATGAAGAATTGTCACAGGCAGCAAGCTATTAACTCTCACCCCCTTGGGCACAAGGGAAAGGGACAAAATTACAACCAAGCATTTTTAACAGAAAAAGAGAAAACTGGCAGTCAGACCTACTAACTTCACATATTTCACTGGAAATCCTTACTTATATCTTCAGTGTTTCACTTGTGTGCTCAGGGCATGCACAAACATGAAGCAAATCTCATAGCGCAAAGACTGAGAATGGAATGTATGACATTTTCATAATAAGTAGTAGAAAGATAAGACTCAAAATAACCCCACTTATCTGAGGTGTCACATTGTGATTTCTCTGACAGCAAACCTGGCTTGGGAAGGTCCCTTTTGCTTGTAACTGTTGGCCATCTTCTGCCTCTCATATTTAATTGTCTCCTTTATTGTGTTGATTTAACTGTTTATGCGGTTTTACTCTGAAATATATGAGTCAAGTGGTCTAGAACTCATACTTTCTTGTCCTGTTTTTAATGATTTTCAGTGATGTGGCTCAGAGCACACCTCTACAAACAAGTAAATGTCATGAAGAAGGGCCAGGTTGGTTGTTGCTGCTAAAAATATATAAACCAACTGCTAAGCTAATGGACAGGTTGCTCTGTCTTCACTTTCACATTCTTGGAGGGGATTCTGAGAGCTAAACCAGCAGGAAAAGTAACCCTACAAGCAACCAACTCAAAAGAAACCCTTCCCTGTTTGTTTAGGGTCCTGAACTGGCTCACGGTGGAGTCAGAGGAGTGTCAGTATAGATGCAAGAGAAGGGAGTCCCTTTGAGCAGAGCGTGGCCAGCTTATCTGTAACATCCCAGTGATGGGTGGCAGGACAGTAAAGAGAAGCTTCTTGAGGTAGGTAAATCCGAGGAACAGATGGGCTGTCTGTTGTTGGAAAAACAGCATGGTGAACTGCACGTTTGGTATCAACCTAAAACATTGCATAATGTGGTGGAAATCCTGTGCTGTTCGCGGGCTTGAGTAAGGTGGCCCTTCACTGCTTTGTTCATGTGCAGCCACTCAAAGTCCATCATGGACACTCAAGAAAAATCTTCTATATTCATTCTTTATTTATATCTATATTTAGAGGTTAGAATTCTCCCCACCAGCACTTTCACCACGGCAAATGCTGTTAAGAGCAGTCAGTTACACTGCTCGCTAAAAGCCTGATCTTGCTATCCTAGCTTTCACAAATAATTTTAACTTGTATAAAAGTTCCAATGGGAATATATTCACAGGAATTGCACGGATGGATAAGTAAAGCATTCAGGGATTTAATTCTAAACTTAATAGAAAGCAATTCTTTTTTGAGGCACTTCTTTTCTTGTATGGTCATGATGATGCACATTTTCCTGACTTATGCTAATTAGTTAGTACAGCTCCCTGGATGACTTTACTTTTCTAAGGGAATTAATTGATAAATATTTTAGTGTACAAGGAAAAAAGAAGTGGAATTTAAGAACATGGTTAATAATACTCAAATGCCTGACTGTTATTTATCATATAAGGTAGAGCCTATATCTCTTCTAGGCAAATGGAGGAGCTAGAAACAGGTGTAGTTGTTTGGATGCTCTTAAACTATAGCTGTTTATAGAAGGAAAGGTCATTGTAAGATGAGAACTTTTTTTTTTTTTTTTAACCCTGGAAGTCTTTTACTTAAATTAGTACCACAGAGCTACCTGATCTGTCCTGTTATGCTATTGCCAAGAATGATTATGCTTAATTTCTTAAAATAAAGGTATTTGTTTTAGTATTACTATTTTGGATTGGCCATTACAGAGACTGGTCCTGAAGGCTGCTGCATGAATACAGGTGTCCTTGCAAGGGAAACTGAGAATCTGTTCAGTTATTTTTCCCATGTTTCAACTAATTAAAAGTGTTCTCAGTATGTATTCTTGCATGTGCATCAGCTTAGCTTTATTTCTGAGACCGTGCCAAAACAGTTCCCATGCAAACCACATTAATTATATATGTACAAATATAAGCAAAACATATATCAGTTAGTTTTATTTGTTTTATGAGAGTGTCTATGGGTATGGACTAGGCAATTCTTCACACTTTCTTTCAGCTTCCTTTCTATCACAGCAGTGTTCATAAACAAACAGAGATCACTTGCCTATGGGTCTGGCTGGGATAACACTCTAATTTCCTCTAAGCAGTGCCTGCACTAACTGTAGAAGATATTCTTGCTTAAAAAAAATAATCTCTAGAATTTTTGTAAATACGAGTGAAGTTAAGGCAAAACAGAGATTAGTTCAAAAGCAACTGAGATGTCTTTTTAACATTTCTCACACAGCCAGACCTTTGTTGTTTCCAGGATGCTGGATCTGTTAACTGAATTTGCTAGTTACCTCTCTTTTCCCCTTATGCTGCTGCTTACATAGAGAGGATTTCTGAAAGAACTAACCTTACAGTTAAAAACAAATATACAAGGTGACTTACTCTTTTGCATCCTGCAGATAATGTACACTTAAAACAGAGATATGATCCAAATTAGAATCTTTGCTTGCATAAAAAAAAAAAGCTTTGCTTTGCTTCTGCATACAAAGGAACCTGCTTCATTATATTATATTAAAAATTGTATTCACCAGCATTTGAGTGTATTTGAGTGTTTGCTTTTGTTGTACCCCAGAGCCCACTTTGTTTTGGAGAATGGCACTTTAAAGAAGAGATGGCTTTGACTTAAGGAGAAATATTTCATAGATTTAAAAAGCAAAACAAACCCATTTTTTTCCAGGTTTGTAAGGTTTTTTTCCCAATTTTCAGCTTTCCTGAACTTTTCCTTTTTTTATTTGTATGTATAGATCAAATGAGGATTTGAATTTGGACCTTACATGCTGCAGCTTTTCTTCTGATTTGCTATTTTAAAACCTGTAAAAAACATTCTGTTGATACATCTTTTAAAAAATCTTTGACACATAGTTATTCTAGGTGAGTTGACATTTAATCAGTTTATTATTTAAATTCTGACCTTAATTGAAATGCTTTAGATCACTTTACAGAGAAAAGCTAATATATAACTTAAAAATAAAACAATACAGCTGTAAATGTAAAGCCTAGTCAGAAAGATAGGATATTGGTTTACTTTAATAAATGGTAAAAATTTCAATGAATTTCACCTATTGTGGCACTGAATGAGAACAGAGAAGAAGAGTGTAAAAATGGATTAAACATCTGATAAGACTTCCTAAGGAAAATTATCTTCATTCTAGCTGAGATGGGATACAAAACATGTGTTGTGAGGTAAAAATACTAAAATATAGATGCCTCAGCATCTTTTTTTTTTCACCAAGGATTATTTTTCATAGAGTAATAAATACACTGGTTCTAGAACACCTTTGTATTTTCTTAGTCCTAGGATTTGCTGAAAAAATTACACACCTCAGTGGCTCATGTACCAGAACTGTCGTTATATTAACATATTTCTTTTGTCCAGGCAGAAATAAGGTATTGCTTTTATTGTATAAATGACTTCAGAGTCTGACCAATTCTGGTCTGTACAAATCTTTGCTGGAGATATTGTATTTTTTTGCAAGATGAGGGTCCTGATATTATTAAGGATCTTCTAGAAATCCTCTCTGCAAAGGCATTTTACAAGTATTGTGGTTCCAGAAGTGGTCATGTGGTTATTGTTAATAAAATATAAACATATTTTGTGGTTTATGAACAGCATTTACCTAAAAGAGAGGAAACTCAATAGTTGAGGATGCTCTTTCCAGTCTTCCCCATCATAGAATGAGAAAAGTATAAAAAAGTAGTGTCATACAGAACTCTAAAAGGTGTTCCTCTCTTTTTTTCTTTCCCCCTGAGTCTTTAATAGATGACCAGTCTGAAGCCTTTTCATTAATCTATGTTACAATATGCATTTAATCATATCTCTTTTCATCAAGATAAGCACCAAGGTTTGAAAATGCATAACTTTCTCAGATGTTCTTTACAAACTTCTCATAATTGCCATTTTGTGGAGCTGATAAGTAGACTGATTCTGCCTAGAGTATTGTAGCTTGCATCAGGAAGGGTTTCATAACAAATCGGATAAACATCCACTAAAATTCATTAAAAACACCATAGGAAATAGTCAGGGTCTGAAATACTGCTAGAGTGCTAGAGTTATCTGTCATTCCACAGAGATGGATGTGCATGCAATATTGGATAGAGCTAGGATATAGGCATGCAGGATTGGATAGGTGTCATGCCTGTTTATCGTTTGAGCTGGCCAAGTTGAGATCACTGGAATACACTGTGCTTTCTGTGTGTAGTGCAGAGGGCCTGCAGACACAGTCATGCTCTACTTTCTCTGCTTGCCTCAGCAGTCGCTGGTGAGCTTCTGCAATCTCTTTTTTTCAGTGCTGGCAGTCTATATGCAGAGCATAATTTGAATTGCTTCAGACATACAATGAGAAAACTGGGGAGAAGACAGATGTTATTTGTCCAAGTAAGGAATATTTTTTGTAGGGCTTAATTTCTAGGATTCAGGAAAAAAATATTTGGTAATGGAATAGCTTAAATATCTTCATTGTATTTTAGGCGTTTGATAGCCTTAACCATACTTGTATATTTACCACTAGAGATGTAAATGTCCACTAGAAACTTATCATGCTGCCCACTATCAAGCAGTAGAAATCCTCAGCTGCCTGTGGCACTCTTATGGTTGCAGATGGCTTACTGTTGAACTGATTTTTGAATAGTTTCACATGCTTTGGGTAACAGTGTAGTTCCACTGAGGTCTAAAAAGCTGCTTACAGTACAAAGCCAAGCAAAATAGTAGCAAACTGCCAAGTTTTTGCATGGCCTTTATATGCTAGATGGATTATTGCTGCTAGAGCTATAAAAGCTGTGCATAAAAATATGAATTCTATCAACTTACCATGTAACTTAATGCATAATTAGCGATTTTTTCTGATCCCTTGGAAAAGCAAAATCTCCAGAGTGAACCCTGTAAGCCTTGCTGAATAGCAGTCACTGCTGCTCCACCTGCAATTGTGCTCTCTCAGTGCATGAGCATTTTGAATATCTATTGGTGGCTTCCCAGAACGGATCAGTATGATTTCTCAGGCTACCCTGCTTCTTTCATTTTGAATTACCAGGGAAATTTCAAAGACTTTGGGTAGTCAATCACTTAGCCCTTTGGGACTGGTGAACTGAAAGACTGTCAAGACCACACATGCTGTTTCCTTATGTTTTTGGTAGCTCCACTGTTACAGGGAATTCACCCTTGGGCCAGCAGGAAAGATTTGCCCACATGACATTCTGTCACTAGCAGCAAAGTCCACTGTATCCCCATGAGCTTTAGAAATAATTGGTGAGGAAGTTTGACTTTCATCACCTACTTAGCGTGCAAACTGGCTTGCTTTTCTTTTGTAGCTCCACAATATATTCTCCAATCTTGCTTATGTTCTCCTAGGGCATAGGATTGAATGAGATGAAAAAAGCAATTTTTTTTTTTTTAGTACTCACATAAATATGAATAAATGAAAAATAAGCTCTCCCTGTGATGCATCATGTAGCTTATAGCAAAGTTCTTGAGCACATATACAGTTTTATGACTGTATGTCACACACAGATGTCAGTGAGATATTTTTATGGATTTCAAGACTGGCATCTTTTGCTTCCAGTTGACAGACTGTCATTTACCCTCAAGTGTGCTGTGAGCAATTTTTTTTTTGTTTAATAATAACATCATTTGTGAGATATATATATATATACACACACATACACTAAGGATTTGCCAGTGTAACCATAGATATTTTGTTTTTATTTGCTAGTGAAACAAATAAACATCTTCAGCTGATGGCCTTTTTTTTTTTTCTTCTTTTCAGGAAGTAGTGACAATTGGGGATATCAATAATGATACTAATTCTATGTCAGAATTCTCCTTAATTTTTTTTCTTTCAGCAATTTACAACTAGCAAGGCTTGCTGACAGAGATGTTAGTTTCATTAGTGAAATCATCTGGAGAAAATGAATTCAGGAATTTTGTGACCCTCTCCTGAAAATAAATTTAAGCTATATTTTGCTCCTTTTAATGAAAATCTGAAGACATATGGGATATTGATCATATCCTATTAGAGGTACTTTTCTGGTTTTGGACACATGATCACACAGGCTATAGAAGTCGAGAATCTGAAGTGAGTAATTTCTGGAGCTTTTTGGAGCTTTTTTTTTTCCCTATTATTGGAGTGAAAGTTGGATGAAATCATTTACAGGAAATATAAGGGCTAGAAAATTATACTGAGTGCCTCTGGGGGAGATGTTTAATTTCTTGCTTGTTTGCTGCAAAGAAAAATGTCAGGAGAAAACTTGCACTGATATGTAGACACAATCTAACCCTGTTTGAAAGCTTAGTATAGGTGAAATGAGTATGATGGTAAGAAGGGCACAACGATTTTGCTCCTTACCTGGACAATTTGGAACTAATACAGGTCTCAGCTGGTTCAGACAGTGTTCTCATTGACAAAACAGCAGGGAACTGAGCCTGTAGTTTTGCATGTTATTCTATTGCTGTATTCAAAAAGTCCTGTCATTAGCTGGAAGAAAATATATGCCTTGTTCTCTAGGAGAGGAAGCAATCTTTATTACGATGTCTGGCTTTTATTAACATAAATACAACTCTGTCTTCAAAAGAGACTTGATGTGTTTGAGAGGATCATATAATTTTCTTCATCGTTTTACATATCTTTTTGATACTGAATATGTAAGTTTGTTTGTGAGTTAGGTAGATGTGAATTAGTAAGCACCATTACAATTTTTGGTCCCTTTTCAAGGACTTAAAAAGTCCCTGGGAATACAAAACCCATGACAGATTGCCTGAAAGTTTGCAGTAAACACTGTTTTGAAAAGCTTGTAACTATCTCCATCTGTTCACTGCACACTTGAAAAAGCTCACAGAGTCTGTGCAGATACACAAAGATACCTGTGATGCAGATCTTTTCTTGTGAGGATTGTTTAATTTTACTTCTGCTGTTTGGGGACAAAAACAAAACAAAACAAAAAAAACTTTAATTATTGAAAGGGTTTTTGTCTTGTTCTCAGTGAAGACAGCAATCCAAGTGGTTTTCATCCCAAGTCTCTTTTCTGCTGAACTGTACCGTAACTAATCTCTTCTCAAAAGTCCAGTGACATGTAGGTGAGGAATCCTCAAACATCAAGTGCATCACATTTTTTGAGCCAAGTTTCTGGCAGAAAGGTTGAGGTTCTGAATTACAAACACACTGAACTTGAGTCTCAGCACTGCGTCCAGTTTATTTATTTATTTATTTATTTATTTTAAAAATATAAATGGTAGGACCATCAAAATCCTAGATACCGAATTGCAATACTACTTAACACAAACCAAAATGATTTGCACAAAAGTAATTGGGAGTTACCTTACACTCTGGGAGTTTCTCTTGATCTGCTTACTTATTGTTAAACTGTTTGATATCAGCCCAGTGACATTTTCCCTCCTCTTGAGTTTAATAATAGATTTCTAAGGAGATGATAGACTTTACAAAATTTGTCTTGTGATACATATATTCCATTAGCTGATAAATGACTGAAAATGAAAATAATGTGATTCTTTGTAAACTTGTTTATGCTTTCCTTTATAATTAATTTCTTACATTTTTCTTAAGGTTTTTTTTTTGTATGAAGATATTCATTCAGTCATAGATTCCCATAAAGAAACTCCCTAAAGTAATGTAAAACCATCACAATTCTTGCTATAACTACTACAGAAATGCCACTAGAAATTGCTTTTATGTTAACATTACACTTTCATATTTTGTTATGTCAAAATAGAGATAGTGTATGCTATAATGAAAAAAACAGAATTAGTGGCTTCCTCTCATTTAGATTTTTGTTAGTCAGCTGACTTTGATACCAGGAAAAAAAATCTTTTTCTATTGCACTACATATGCTGTCTTGAGATAAAAAATATCTGGCTTTCAGCAAGGAGGAGTTGTAATTACTATTAAAAGCAATAGACTCTTCAGTGTACAAATGGTGACAGTTTGATTATGGTACAAGAGTAGCCATGTTCAATTGTTTCACAGAAGACAAAATCATTCCATTCCTCCACGTGAAAAATTCCCACTGGTGTTGACATAAAAATTGCTAGAACAAAAGACTGAAGGGTTTGTATGAAGGAGGATTAGGAGAGCAGGCACAGATTCAGCTGTTGAATCATGAGCTTGTTCATTTTATCCTGAGTTACATATTTCTCTATCATCTCATGGTGATTAAGCTCCTTGCATGAGTTTTGGGCCTTGCCTGACTAAGAAACTGTGAATGTTTGAAGGCTGTTAGATGTCTAATTTCAAGTTAATCATGCTTGGATCCCTTCACACAGCTTGGAAAGAAATAGATCACAGAAGGGTTCTTACATTACTTAGATGACTATTGTAGGATGAGACAAATTACCTTCATCACCAGATGAAGTTTCTGTTGATTCTTTTGCCTGTAGAAAGAATCTAAAGTGACCAGGTTGGATTAGTTACCTAACGAATTCCACAGGAAATTACTTGGTTTAGATACACAGTTGCAATGATTTATTATACAAACAGTGTTACCATTTCAGAAAAATGAATTTGAAATTCCTAGCTATTCAGTATTTAGATATTTGGAATATGAGCTCCAGTTTACAATTAAACACCTGTTTTAGTATTTCTTTCCTTATATATCATTGATGCATTTTAATAAACAATGGGTTGAAACATGGTTTTCTCAGATAGGCACTAAAGAGTATTCTATTTTACATATTTCCTACCTTGTCACATTTCTCCAGTCTTATTTGCTCAGAGGAGAAATTCTTCTCTGTCATGCAGTCAATAGGTAACTTCTTCCAGGAAAGGTATTTGAAAGGCCAGGAGAGAGTAATGTTTGAGCAGTGTTTAATTCTAGCAGAGACATAAGATCTACTGCTTCCGAATATTTTGATTAAATTGCTTTTGATTAACACTTTCTTTTTGAGCCTTGGTCTGTGTTTAAGTGATGTTTCATCAAGGTTATGCAGGTTCTGCAAAACAGCTTTCCAGCATCTGTTTGACAGAAGGGGGATAGATTTTCCTTCCCACAGAGTGAGCAAGTCTGTTGTTGCCTCAAAAATGTAGGCCAGGATTTCAGCCTCAGTGCTAAAAATTGTCAAATTCTGTGGTTTTTTTTTTATTTTGAACTTACAAAAAAAGAAGAAATCTACTGATGTGATGATTTAAGAAAATTCTATTGAGATTATAAAGGCAAACATCTTCCTTAAATGATAAATGTAAATGTAAATATATGCAAAAATGTAAAATGTAAATGTAATGTAAAAATGTAAATGTAATATAAATAAATGTAAATGATCCTATCTTAACATAATGGTTTAGTCGACCTTCTGAGGTCCTTTCAGTCCTGTGAGTCTATGATAACTCAATTTCTATTTGCTATCTTTTAGGGTAATGTTTAAACAGCATAACTCAATATGTTCATCACAGTTACTTGAGCTCCTCACAGATGTTTGAAATTGCCTATTTATTAAATGAAAGTTCAGCAATTCTATTGTTAGTATTACAATTCTTTAAACATTTCTGAGATGTCTGTCCTAATAGCATATGAGGTTAGGACCATTCATGATACCTTTGCCAGGTAAAGACCTATTGTAGCCCACATAGAAGGTCCATGGGTGGTCTCCATGTGGAAGCAAAGTCTACACCCATCTCTGCTCATCCTTCATTAACCTACCCTGAAGCAGCTATAAAACAAAGTATTAGCAACACAGGAATTCAGTAGAGTGATAGGTTTAAATGTATTAAATGGAGCTGCAGTCTCCAATCTAGCACCTGAGGAATATATTGGATACATCATTTTTTCCTCCCATCGACATGTTAAATACATAAATCTGAGAAGCAGGGAAAGAAAGTAAGGATTTATTTATTGATTTATTCTTTGCTAAAATAAATATTTAGGTTTATAATATTGGGGAGTTTCTTTTAATCTGATTTTTCTTAGATGTATTTCTTTACTTGCAAGCTCACATTTCCCTTTCAAAAAGGTTATTTGTAATGGAACAAGCCTGGTAAGAAAGTCTGAAGTCATTAAAAATATATATAAATAAATAATGACAGAAACTGAATTAGTAATATGTGAAATTTCTTAGATGTGGAAAAATCTGAAGAATCTATTCATGAATAAGAGTTATACCACAAACACAAAAGAGGAAAAAGTTTTGTGTTACACTCCCACATTTTTACAAATAATCCATAACCTTCATAGCACAACAACATACAATCTAAGATAAGACAAATGTTTGTCATCGGGAATGAAAGATTGCTGAAGTCAATGAGGTATTTTAGCCTTTTTTTTTTTTTTTCATTTTTCATTAATGAGGGAGAAAAAGATATTCCAGACAAGGAGTTCCATGAAAGATATTTGATATTGCTGAAACATTGGCCAGATACACTAGTGTAATGCTCTGTAACAACTCAAGCCTTCCTTTTTTTACAGATGAATGCCTAGAATGGTTTATTTAAACTCGAAACCTAAAGAGAGTTCTGGCTCCATAGACATTATCAGTATCTTTGTGCCCTACATGCACCATGTAGTTAGAGATTTCTAAGATTATTAAGCACCTAATTCATCCCTTGGGGTAGAGTGATTAATTTGCCTTCCAAAAGTTGCAATCCTGGAATCTTAAAATATACATTAACCTCTTTTTGTATTCTTAGTGGCAACATGTGTTGAATTCTTTTTCTGTATAAAATTAACTTCCTCTGATTTCATTGTTTCAAATGACTAAAATTTTACTTTTGGGATTTTTTTAATCCAGCATTACATATATGCTGCTTTATTTTTGTTATAGCTCTGGATAAATTTGTTATAGCTCTGGATTAATTAAGGAAAGAAAAGCATAATGGAGCACCTTGTGTCTTCCTGAGTGAAACAGGATTTTATTTTTTTCCTAGATGGAGACTACTGCAGGCAGTCTGCTTTGATTATTGGAAATATGAGATTGTGTTATAAAAATACTAAGCTTGGGGTCTTTGTTAATCCATATTTAAACTAAAAGTGCATGCTACCTCCCATATTTTATAGACAGTAAGTGTGTTGCCAGAAGTATATTTCATCCATATTTTCATCTATAAAACAGATGCCATTCATATTTTATTTTTTATTAATGGAGCTGCTTGTTTTGGACCTGACTGATTTTTGATTCTAAACACTCTCCCTCCAAAAAAAATGTGTGTCCATTGGTTAAATCTTTACTAAAGGGAATCTGTTACGTTCAATTTTTTTTTTAAATTTTGTATAGGCTTATTATTTAAAATACCAACAAAAGTTGACTCATCCTAATAAATTCATCTGCATTTCCCTTACTTTTTTTTTGATCCAGTAATAAATGATGGAAGTGTTCCATTACTACCAAATAACTTCTTAAGATGCTTAAGTTAACTCTGGCTTTTACAGTAGATTTTTTAAATTTTTTTTTTAACCTCTGAATGACTGAAGATGGAGAAAAATAAATTGCCATTGTGTAAAATTGAAATGAAGCTCCATTTAAGTAATCTATTCTCAACAGCAGTTGACCCAATGCAGTAATTACTTATGTCATACATGTATTGAAGAGAAAGCAGAGGGAGACCCCCTAAGACTTCCAGCTAATTACTGTTATAGAAGTTCAGACAGTTTCCATAAATCTGAATGCTAAGGTATGTCATAACATTACAATAGAGGTAGCAGCTAGGAGTTTGAAACGTAATTCTTTGTTGGGACTATTTGGACAGAATTTTCAAACAGATTATGCTTTCTATCACAGTAGTATCACTGTGAAAAATAAGAAGGGATCATGCTCTAACACAACCATGCCACTCAGAAAAGAGAGAACAGCTGTTGCATTCAGTGAGTTTATTATAAAAACATTTTTTATTTCCCTGAGTTTGATTGGAATGATAAAGTTGGTGAAACAAGGGAAATGTCTGATCTTAGGCTCAAACTTGAAATAACACTTGCAGAGAAAGAAGCAGCTACATATAGGCATAGATTATTTAGCACCAGCAATATGCTCAACACTTGTTTCAAAACATTTCAGCATAAAAGTCTGTAGCTGTACAGTCCTTAACGTAGGTTCTGATTTCTAGTTCTTTGGTATGTTATCACCTAGGGAGTCTATGTCCCCAGCAGTTATTTTTATGATAGACCATCTACAGATATTCCTCCAGTCCTTCCCAGGCTGTGCAGCCAGAAACAAATAAACTACTTAATAACTTGTTGTTATGGCAATAGAGCTGTGGCGGACACCTGACCTGAAACTTATATTTCAGGTTAATGAGCAGAAAGATTTGTAGACCTCTTGACATTCAAGTAGCTACACCACTTCAACTCCACCATCTCTAGCCTGCTATTGAAAGAGGATGTGCATGATAATGTGATATTTTTGCATGATTTCCAAATTGATAACTTTCATTATCTAATCTGCCTGAGAGTAATGAAAGTGTTATAAACCTTATTAATAACATTGCAGCGAAAGTTAAATTTGTCTACTGCTTTGGGTGGGTGTGTGGAAAAGAATTTTTATGAGAATTCAGGGAGTTAATGGACTCTGCCCATAAACTTACTATTAGAGTAAGGAAGTCCTGAGCTCTTTGACTGGACTTTGTCAAAGCTCAGTGTTATTATTAAGGGTGTTGATACCGATGCCAGCATCAATATCTGGGAGGTTTGATTTAAGATTAACATATGGGTTTATTTAAAATATAGTTAGCTATGGTGACCACAGTGAAAATGTCTAGCTTCTGTTACAAATTACATTGGCTGTGCTATATTTTTGTAAAACTAGAATTCATCCCAGTGAATCATGTGCAATTTTCATGTTAGCTTTTAAATTTTAAAACACTTTTTGCTGAGGAAATTGGTGTCCATGCGAGATAGAACAAAAGCAAAGGAAAATGAATGCATTGTTAAGACTCTTAGGCAAGCTCTGTCAATATACATTTATGTGAACTCTGTCAATATACGCTGCTCCTGAGCTGCAAGATCTGTATGCATCTCTGAGCAGCAACTCCTTTTTTTTTTAATCATATTTACAAATAGTGCATGGGCAAAAAACATGGTCTTATTAAGGACCTTACATAAGATCTGAACTTGGGCTTCTCAGAAGACAGAACCTTCAATGTGTGAGCTGAAACAAGGGCAAGAGTAACCAAATCACTCTGTAATAAAATTTGCCTCATTGCTTTTAAGAACTAGCAGATGGTTTCCACTTTATCTCCCACTGGAGACAAGCTGATTGAATTCACTCCTTGGTTAATGGCTGCTATTTGTGCAAATGAAGATAAAGGAACTCAGCTAAAGACTGGCTATTCCTGCCTAACCAAGTAGCAGAAAAGGTTCTGCATGTATGATCAAAGGAATCATTTTTAGGAGATGCCTTTCATATAACTGTGATGATTGGCAAGAGATTCGGCCTTCTCACAATGTACAGGTAAGAGACCACTGTGATTCCTAGCCTATCGATTACAGTCACATTCTGCCATATTTATGTCTGATGAAAAGCAAATATTTAAAGTAAATTCACAAAGCTCTCTAGGTGCCTACCCCTAGTTCACACCACTGAAATAAATCACTGAAACAGGAATTGGGCTCTGAAACAGCCTTATACATCTGAATCTTAATACCAAATTTACTGGGGTTATGAAGTGCATCAGAGTGGCTTAAAATGGTCTTGTGCTGGCAGCAGGGAAGCTGCTCGCAGGAGGTTGCATGCTGTTACTTGAAGTATGGAGGGGTACATGAGGAGTGTTAGGAGATCTGCACCTGGAGTATTTGTACCGGGAAACAGGCTTCTCTCTTCTTATCATCAACAGTCTATTTACAGCATCCATATTTGGTGATATCTATACTAGCATCAATATGAGTGAAGTAGAAGACTTTGGTTTGAGATTGACCAAATACACTTACTTTAATGGTTTAAAAGTACCAATTCTTCCATGAAAATACTTCAAAGCTACAAGGCTCTAGTCTGGATTAGCATAGCTTGACTGGAAAATAGACCACCTTCTTTCTGCTCTCCTCGGTCTAAGCATCAGGCCAGCGCAGGGGTAGGATTTTCTGATCCTTGCAGGTTAATGGACAACCTTCCATCCAAATATTCTGGAGTTAGGTGTCAACCCTCTTTTCAATGGGAATGTTACAAGATTTTTGTTTTCATTTTAAATTTGAGCCAAACGTCAGAAGAGCAAAGCCCGTAAGAAAATAGTTGCTGGTCTTGAACCAGTTATATCAACTAGAGTTTCTAGGGACCTCAGCTCTTGCAGAAAGTGTTGCCATCAACATGACAAGAGAGGAACTGTCTCCAGAAGGGTACTCAGATTCCTTGCTGTGGGACTGGCCCACATAATACTTATGGTGCAGTGAAGGCAAGGCACGGCATTACCATTGAGATACAGTAATAGATCTAGCACACAGAGAAGCACTTACTTACTTCTTTTGTACCAGAGATTACACAGAAGCATCTGACAGCGTGTTGGTAGGAAGGAGAACGAGAGAGAAGACAGTTTTAATTACTTCAGTTTTATAACTGTATGTGTGTGCTCCCATGCATGAAAGGAATTAGCTCACATAAGTAACCCCAAATCAGATAGACAACAGCATGGCCGTGAAGCAGTGCAGTGCACAGCATCTTTTATCCGAATATCTTGAAGACCTTTACAAATTCCGGTTAATGTGAATGCCTAAAATCACCTGTCATTTTGCATGAGTGAAAATGGGAGAGTGGGAGACAATTTAACATTGCCAAAGTCACACAGTTAGACTTGGCAGAAGCTTGAGTTTGAGCCAGGCATTCTGGGGTTTAGATCACACATTTGCGTGAGGATGTGGGCTGGACTGATAAAGGTTGAAGTTGCCCAGAGTGCAGGATGCACACCACACACAGTGAAGCCTATGCATCTAAAAGAAACAGGATTAATAGCTGTTTGCAAATAAATCTCATGAGACTATGCACAGTAAATCTGAGGTTAAATGAGGAGTTAAACTCATCTGGTTTTGATGCAATTATCTCCCTAAGAATGTATTCCAGGTTAGAAGTTAGGGACATTTAAGGCATATCTGTATAGATGTGTTAGCTGTGCCTTTTCTTCTAGGAAAAGAGAATATTAGCTGAGTTATTGTTTTGTGCTCACACAGCTGTGAGGCTTATGGACAAGAGCTGGCTCCCATATCCTCAACCTCCAGGAGCACAGTGAGGAGAACTTTGTGCCTGCTCAGTATATTCAACCTTAATGAAGAAGTCTCTGTGTAGCAAATAAAATTATTGCCTCCTTTGTCTGTAAGTGGATGTGATGTTACACTTACTCCTTAACAGCTGGTGCATCTGAAGCCCACTATAAGAATTAATCTTCACAAACATAAACCAGAAATGAGTTAGGAAGAAATCAAGAATATCTCAAAAGGGCGTATTGCTAAGAGCACTGTCTTAAAAGCTGCTTTTATAATAGGGTTATGTGTTGGGCGGGAAGTAAGGGAGTTGTCAGTTGGGTATGTATTTAATCTTTTGCCCTCAAGCAGAAACCAATGTGAGACATAAAATGCTCAGAATGTCTTCAGGTGCTTTCAAAGCAATATCATTCTTAAAGGGGTTAAGAAGGGGCGGTGGGGCACAGGGAGACTGAAAGCTGATCAAAGGTAAAATAATGAAAGGAGAAATGTTTAAAAAAAACAATGAAAAGCTCACCGTCTGCGAAGAGGTCAAATAATACAGGCAGACAAAATGATTCAACGGAAAAGCATCTAATCCTATTAATCTTTTGCTTCATCAGAGGAAAATGCTGGACAAGAGGGAATATTTGCTGTGTAGTAGAACATCTTAAGCACCTCAGTAAGAGCCCTGCTCCAGGATACATGCTGAATGGTGACCAACTGAAATTATTTAGACTAAGAACCATGACAAGAATTTCACACTTTGTTTGTCTAGAAATATAGCTTTATCATGCACATGATCTAAAATGTGCTGAATTATTTGTTTTTGTATGAGGCATTATTTTTGTCAGGATTTACGTGTTTTTCTCCACCACATGTTGCTTTTGAAACTGTGAATAATTGTTTGTGCTCTTCACAGAAAATATCCTCATTTTTACCTGTTTGTATCCTTTCTTCTCCTTACAAAAAATTACATGACAAATCTACTCAAATTTTCTGCTTTTGTCAGATATGGTTTTAACATGGTCAGATCGATATATAGAAAGAACAGTGTAGTTAATCTTCTTTGTCAGGCCATCGGAAAGACACAGATAAGTGAATCTAAACATATACCTAGCAATGTGATAAGGAGAGGAAATATAGTATTTACACTGTTATGTTTTAAAGATTATACAGAGTCTCTCACACGCCAAATGGGATTGTGTGCTGAAGAGCTCGTGGTAAATTTTCTGAACACGCTTTAACAATGCAACACCTCGATTGACAAGGATGGAAAAGCGAAATGCAGCTCAGCAGCCACTGCAAGAAGCTTGTGAGAGACGTGTCCAAACACCAGGAGTGACTTGGCAACATCTTCCAGCACAGGAGAAGTCTGGGAGGAGGTAGCACAGAAGCAGTGGATTGCGAATGGCTAGAAAAAAACATGCATGTCATTCTACAGAGGGCTCAGTGTGCTGTAGTTTAGATGCCCCCAGGGACAGTAGGAGAAAAGATGTGGAAACTTTGTTGATGATTGCGATAAGCACTTCTGTTTCTCTCAAGCTAATAAACACAAAACTTACATATGCTGCACAACGTGCTTTATTGCCTAGAACGCAAGGACTGTGGTGGGATTTCATAATAGGGATTTAATTTACGAAACTGAATAGAAATATAATAGGTATCTGTAGAATTGACTTTAATATTGTCTAGCTTTTAATAGTGAAGTAGATCTTTTCTGTATGCATTTTGAACAGGATTACATTTTCCTATAGCAATCATGGTATTTTCATTTAAAATGAACAAGTCCAAAATGTGATATAAGTGAAGTAATTTTAACGTTTTTCCCAGAAGATGCTACGTATCTAGAAATTATGAGAGACTACAAAAGGCTACTATGCTGCTTTTGAACTCAGCCTTGAAAAACAGCTATTCAGGGTATTGTAGTTTGCAGGAAGAATGAATGTCTGAGGGTGAATGCAAAGAGGTGCTTTTTTTAAGAAAGCAGAGGGTTAGTCACCTAGAAAGAAGTGCACTATGATGGGAACACCATGGAGAGCGGAGGGAGGTTATGGAGAGTATTATATGCTCTAGTGGACTGAACGTCATAAAATGAGGAATAACTCTTGAGTCTCTATTAAAGGGAACTTAAGAAAATGGTACATTGAAATAGGTACCTCAAAAAAGAGAAAGATCTAATGCAATCAGAAGCATTTCATAATCATAAATAGCTATAAAAATCAGATTAAAGATTTTAGGGCTTTTTATTCACCTCTTATGTACTCAAAACTTTGGGATTCCAAAGAGTTGAAAAGATTCATATATTTCAGTTGAAGTTATAATTACCTTATCAGATGCCTTAAAAACTTAAAGTGGAGCTGTGTGGAGGCAGACAGAGTCCTGGCAATTGATTATAATGACAGGAAGATTTTCCTTCCAGCGTCAAAAGAACTAGCTACAACCACAAGGAGAGGAAGCTGTAATAGACTCTCGAGAAACGGTTATTTTAGGAAGGAGGAAGACGGAGTGGCTATAGGGTACATCTGCATTACCATTTTAATTTAAGGTAGGCTTGTGAGCTTCTGAAGAGAATTTCTCAGTCATCTCCACAAGCTGTGCTCTCTTGCACAACATGCAGCAGCCTTGGAGCGCGTGATGTGGAGACCTTTTGTCTGAAACAAAATCAAAAGACGCTTTTCAAGATCTCTCCTAATGTATCCAAATACTAACAGCTTTCAGTATACATGACCAGAATATACCTACTCTTAAGAAAGCCCCCCAGATATATAGGATGTCATCACTATTCCCGGGTGTTTTACTCTGTGGATCCCTACTACGATGCTTTTGTTAATGTAGACATAGGCAAAGATAATTTAAGGTGGAAGGCAGTAGCTGTGCAGCTCTTTTTTTCTCTATAAAAAAGTTACTTTTAAATTTTGATGGAAGAATAAACTACACAGATTGAAGTTCCTCGGTAAGAGGTAGGAAATTAATATTTGGAGAAGTGTGGGTTAAATATTAAAGAAAAATGTGTAGACCTGCCTGCGTGAAGAAATTGTCCCAAGTCAGTGCTCCTATTTTAATTTCCTATATTGCACTGGCACATATTTTACTGCTGCATGTAAAAATAATAGGTGAAGTAAATTTACAATTTTCTGAATCTCGTTTGATAATCAATTTAAACTCATTCTTACTTGCCTTGCAACCTTCATTTTAGAAATGTTGGTTTATGTGTATTTTTCTCCATTTTCAGAGTGAATTGTTTACTGAAGTTCGCAAATGGATGCTATTGCCACATTTATTTTGATAAATATCTATCTAGAAATGTGTGAGTGTTAAACATAGGCTTGATCTAGCAATCCTTTACTGCAAAAATATATTCCACAGAGCATTGAAGTGTTGTAGTAAAAAGCTATCTGATAAAATAAGCAATGAATTTGAAATTCTGGCTTAAACTACTTTTAGAAATAAGTTAGCCGAAAGCTGATGCTTGTACTAGTTGCTATTATTTGCTGTGCATAGCAGTCACTTCCTTATTGAAAATCTAAATTTATATAAGCTCAAGTTAAGTGTTGAATTTCTTGGTATAATTACACACACCATTTAAAAAAAAAAATTCACTGTTATTACTTAAACTTTACAATTTGGTGTTTCATAGCCAGCAAGTAAAAGAGAATATTACATGTCATTTCATTTTGAATAATACTGAATATCGTAGCTCTGGGTAGCTCTCCCTAGAAATGAAATGAAAATGGTTTGTTTTATGTGTCTAACGCTGTCCTAGACATCCATTTCAGTTTAAAGAAAGATCTGAAATCTCTCTCTTTGGTAATTAAAGCATTTTCTTTAACACAGCTGAATGGTTAGATTCTGCATTTCTATATTATCTTGCTTGAGAAGCTCCAGCTTAGCAGATATGGATACCATTGTGTATCTTAGATGAGATAAAGAGTACTCACTGGTGTTGCAACATCACTAAAATTAAAAAAAGGTAACAATAAACAATAAAAAAAAAAAGCACTCTTCCTGTCTGCGATCGTTCTAGTATTCTATGTATTTCTGCATATTGATTCATTTAACTCACTCAATTCAAAGGAAAAAGAACAAGAAAAATATTTTTAATATGTGCATTCAGATTTTTAAAATAGCGGGTTAATTGTGTTTGCTTTACATTTCCATTCTAGAAAATACTTATCCACTATAGCTACAAGCAGCCATAATGGAAGGTATTGTCTGTGGAAGTTATAATTGTTTATTTGTTGCTGATTCATGGCTGATTTTCCATGTTTCAAGTGCTCTTGAACAGTTCAGTTTAAATAGGCTGATGTTAAATACGTACAGATATAATTAACTCTTTCAAAATAAACCTTGAACAATTAAACAGGAGCGGACATATTTTGCCTTACTACAGAGATAGATGCTGTATATAGGTATAGTGATGTTATTCATTATAAGAGATTTTGCAGCTTTTACAACAGAAATTTCCATTTCTTGTTGAAGGTCTTGGAAATTGCCAGGTTTTAGAGTACATCAAGCTCGGTGTGGGTTTTGGTGGGCTGAGTGCTTCTGAGTGTCATTGTTTCTTTCTTCTATCTCAAGCTACTCAGGAAATTTTTTGGCGTTGCTCCAGAAAAATAACCAAGTGTGCAAACACTTGAATATGCCAAAATTATGCTGTCTGTACAGCAGCAGCAGGAGCACTGAAAACCCTTGGGAAATGCTGGAGTAAGTGTGTGTGAAGGCTAAGAGGGAGGTGAGAACTGGGCAGACTCTCATCAAAAGTCTCTAGGGATAGCACCTGAGGCACTATCTGCAGCCACAGAGATTCAGAGGAAGCCAGACTAGGTTCCATGTGTTGGCCACCTTGCTTACATCTCCTTGCATATTTGTGCCACCTTGTTTTTTCTGGAAAATTTCCCAGGAATTTAGCTGAACATACACCTCAAATAACAGAAGTTTGCACATGGTGCTGAAGGGCCAGAGCTTGCATATTGTTTGCCAGTTAATAAAGGAGAAACCAATTAAATCTTGAATTAGAGTTATAATGAAATAGTGCTACCTTTTCTTCTGAGCTGCTTTGAGGGATGTTTCTGTATATAAAAAGCACATGCATATAAATTATGTGTTGGGTGTTGGAATGTGTGCAGAAGGAGTAAAGGTTCCATATTTCTGTAGTTCATTACATTTCTAGCTATTTATAAATATATATTCATTAATAGAACTGAAAGTTTCATTTAGCCTGATGCCAGTATCCATCCTAAACCTGAAGCATATGTGCCTATAGCCTGGTGTAAAATTTTATTTGCATGGCACTTGTAGGAAGTAGCAGCAGATAAAAAATAGGAAGGAACATGGGAAGCACAGCCAGGAGTGAGTGGGATAGCTTATGTTCCCTCTAACTGTCTTGGAATTGCAACTTTGTAGGAGAGTTAAAAAAAGAAAGTACATTTTTCATACTCTGGGAGCCCTTCAATTTCTTCTGTCAGGCAGAACCTAGAATATGTTTGTATGTGGAGTTCTGGCTGCCTTTCTTTAGATGTCCCTGGTTTGTCTTTTTAGTCTTTTTAGCAAAAAGAATAATGGATAAGAGGCTAAGAAAAAAAAAAAAGGAGAGAATTTTTACTTTTAAACTCTTAGCTTATGTTAAGGAGGTTGGAAAATTGAGGAGGTATTTTCATTTTCTCGTATTATGTTTCACTCCTTCACTTCATCCTTCTATATAATAATTGGGTCATTATGGACCAATAAAGATGAAACTATGTGAAATACTGCATATTGTTTCTAATATTGTTTGAAGGCAGAAATGGTCCTACTAGATCAGATATTTAATCCTAATTTATGTTCTGTTTGTGATTGGGTTTGTTATTTTGCATTTCTGAAAAAAGCGTGAAAAGCTCGTGAAATGCTCATAATAGTTGTTTGCCTTTGTGATATCTCTATAGCATATTTTTTAGGAAAATATACTGTCTGTAAGGCCAGTGCCTTGTCCCAGCCAGTGCCCATCACCAGATGTTGCAGAAAAGGTGTCAGAAAGCCTGCAGTGGATCAAATATCAAAACCACAGAGGAAGTTTCTTCCCAGGCAGCTGGTTAAGGCTTGCATTACTAGTGGAGCATATAGGTTTAGGTTCCCTGTAAATTTTAGTTCTTTCTAATATATAGGCACAATTTTATAAACTAGGAATTAGAATGCTGAATCTTGGTTTCATTCTTGAAGATAAATTTATGTTGTCACTTTTCAATGCATTCATGAAAAATTACAGCAAACAAGTCATTACACTGTGTGCATGTGCTCTCATGAGATGGAAGAGGAGCTGAGAGTTTAAAAATTACGTTACATAGCATATGGGATTCTGAGAAACATTTTTCTGCTAAATTGAATGAGGAAGTAAGTAAATTATTGATAGGATGTGTATGGGAGTCCACAGACAGGAAGAGAGTATAAAAACAGGATCCTACAGGATGAAGTGAATGATAAGACTCCCATTTACACTACAACTTTTTGTCATTGATATGTTATCTCTAGACATACCTGTTTATCCAGAGCTCTGTCAGGCAACTGCAGTGCAACATTGCATTACTTTTTTATTACACTGCACAGTTTACATTGCTTGAATAATCACTTAAAATGTCCTGCTGGATTTCAGTTTTTCTGTCTATCAGACAGAAAATCTCTGCCCTTCATTGCATCTTTTATACTACTTCTCCAAATATCTTCATATGAATCACTTTAAACCTTTTTCAAAAATAGCACACAATTACTAAGCAATTAAATACAAAACAGATTAGAACAGGTAAACAGGTCAGACAAATGTATTTTGAGTCATTTGATAAGATTTTGGTGTTCAACTTTCCCTGGATATGGACATTTTTGGTTCACTTAAATTTTCTAGCTCTGGAACTTATTTTTGTTCCTACACTAAGAGAGTTGCCAATATGTAATGTACACAAAATATTATTTATGTGCTCTCCTATATTAACTCTGAAAACCTTGATCCCATCCATTGCACATGGTGCTTAGTTTTGTAAGCACTGAAAAAATGCATTAACTTAAGATATAGGATTATTGCCATTGAAGGGTAGTTTAGTATAACTGTATGACCTGCATTCTCAAAGGCCCGAATCCTTTCTTGGCTGATCTTCTGATTCAATTCAGAAGATGTTACAAAATTACTTGAAGGTCCATTGATTTATTGTTAGTGTTTGGCCTGGTGGAAGTTGATGATCTGTTGGAGCTGGTGGAAATGATGAGGGGATAGCTACTCTACCATTTTCATGCAGAACATTTGGATGTTTTAGCTGATTGAAGTTTATCTCTGTGTCTAACTTTTCAACAGTAAATAAGGGTCAGCCATCTGGCAGTGAAGAATTTGGCTGGAATGTATTCCATCTGCTAAAATATGATGTAAAAATATTCTATTCTTCCATGGCACTGGAAAGATATGACATCTGGGATTAGAAAAAAATAGAGAAACTTGAAATCGGAAAGCACTGACAAAATAATTTCCTTTCTGAGGGACTGGAGAGGTGCCATTTTACTAAAGAGACTATGGATGTGCTAACACCCTGTGCCACATGCTCTAGAGGTCCCTGCTGGTGCAGGGGGGTTGGACTAGATGACCTCTAGAGGTCCCTTCCAATCTTAAGCATTTGATGATTCTGCGGTTCTGAACAACTAGGTACATACCTGTTAGCAGGGGAGGGGAACATAGAGTAACACAGAGTTAAGCCTTCCCCTCTAGCCTTCCTCTGTGATCTGCTGAAATTGTAAGGCAGGTTTTTGGCCAAGGAATCAACTACCTGAGTCAGTAAAGATGTAGGTTTCGCATATGAACATTGAATTTTGTTCAGCTGATCCTGGTTCTTGGTTTGCAATTTCTCAGCAGAGTTGGAACAGTAGGAAAAACTGGAAGATAGTGAGCAAAGAAAACCCAAGAAAATATGCACAGTTTTATTTGCAAGCTGAAACAGGTGATTTCTATTTTGACAGCCCATTATGGTTACATTATGATAGAGCCTACCGAGATCCTATTTTTTGAGACACTGATATGCTCATAGAATGAAGATGTGCACTCTATGTCTCATAACATAACTGCTTTCTCAGTCTTTACCATCCAATGGGCTACAGTCTTTTATTGTTGTAAGCCATGATCCTCTGCATAGATAATTCTGTTTGTATAAGGGTTTTTTTTTTCTGTTGACACTATCAAAATAACAATTATTTAGCACACCAGTGTACACCAGTTCTTCTAATAGCAGTGTAAGTATTGCGTCATTGAGTGTATTGTCGTATTTGTCCCTGCATTATGCCATCCAGAAAATTTAAAAGAGTCATGTTCTTTGTGGCTGGAGAAACTCACTTGAAGGGATTAGGAGATAAACCTTGCAGTTTCTTTAGGGAGCTCCATATCCTTGTAGACACTGCAGCCAAAACACATCTTTCTCTATAATTTGATGACCTAGTTCTAAATTAAGAAAATATTTCTAAAGGGTGACATATGGAGTATTCTGAGCATGAATTTTTTGTTTTGGTTTTGTTTTCTCCTGGGGCAAAGCAAGCTGCTTACTATATTGTCATGTCTCAGTGAGGAAAGATAAAAATATACTAAGTTTGGGCATTTGACCTGTCCTGAAGATTGGAATAATAATGCATCCTGAAGATTTACTCCAAAGATACTTTTTAAATGTCATTTAAATTCATTTTCTATATCTAGGCAAATCTATGCCCACAAATATTCTAGAATGGCTGCTGTAATGTGAAAGAGCAGGCATTTAACGTTTCAGAACTATGTACAACTATTAGTTTTCACAAGCCAATCCTGAGTAATCAGTTTAATGGTTAATAATAGCTTGCTATTTCAGTGTAGCAGAGGAGGTATTGCCTCCATTAGGATGTCTGTACATATGAACATCATTCATTTGTGATCACAATCAGGAAAAGTTTTCATATTTTTTCTCTATTTTTGCAAAAGGCAAGTAGGAAAGAAGGCAATGCAGTTTAGACTTTTCTACTAGATATACCTTTTCTTCTTGTAATTTTGTTGTGTAGGCAGCAATATAGTGGCTTTGAGAGTAGCCAAATCTCACATAATGCATTAAATGTGATTCAGTGAGAAGTGCTGACCTTGAAAAAACACTGAAAAACAATATAGGATTCAAGTTAATACAAAGAGACATTGACTAGTCATTCACATTCATATGTATAATAACATTTTTTTTTTAAATGAGTAATTTTAAAACCATCAAAAGCAAAGAGGACAAGTGGAATTTTAAGAGTAAGGACCCCTGGGAGATAGTTCTGTCTGTAATTTTCTTTCATTTCAATAAGGAGTGCATATTGCTTAAATCTGGCAGTTGCTTACCTATTTGCTGACTCAGGGACTTAACGAAAACACTCTTATGCAAGATTTTCCAAAGACAATTTTTAAAGGAATATACATATTTAGCTTCACACATATATTTTTTTCATTTCTAAATGATATTTTCACCAAAGTTGAATCAGTGAATTTACTATCCTCCTTCACTCCCTGCCCCTCTATTTTTTTTTTTTTTTTTTTTTGAATCGTAAGTGTACTTGCAAGTATCCTTTTATCCTGCTTGATTTCCTCTTCTAATTTAGAGCAATATCTATTCCTGGCATCAAGCTTTCCCTGCAATTTGCAATTCATACATTTTCTAATGCCTACATTATTTTTGGTCCTCTTTCATGCCAGCGTTACAGTCTTTCGTTGATAGCCTGGGTTCAAAATAGCATACAGGCATGACTAGATATAGACCTTTGTATAACTGTGAGCAAATTAAAAACAAACCTAGGATTTTCTCTTTCCAACATTCCTTCACTTCAAACAGTTGTTTTATTGGAAAAACTTAAAGTGTCAAATATTGCTTCATTGTTTCCTGCCACGAGGTAAAAATCCATTTAATTTCTTTTTTTGTTAGCAGTTTGCATTTATGGAGAACTTTTGCCTCTGTAATTTGTCTCCATTTGCTGTTATGACTGAGTATGGCCCAAACAAAAAATAAAAATAAATAATAAAAAAAGTCAAGTAAAGCTTATTAAGATATGTTTTCACTGTTGTGCAAGAAATCAGCATCCAGTTCTGAGGCCAGATAGTGCATAGTGCTGTCTCATGGAAGAAACTGAAAACTGAATGCAGTCTTTACCTTGGACACTCAGGTTTTTCTCCAGAGGGTAAGCTGATACAGCAGTAACTTCTCCTTTAATTATTTACGGATGAGACATGTGAAACTCCTGCCAAAGCTAGCAGAGAGAAAATAATGGCTAGTATTAAACATTTGACCTTGAAAGCAGCTCTGATTGAAAATAATTACCCCAAGTTTTAAAACCTTTATTTCCTGTTCTAGTAGCAATGTCCTTCTTAGGCTATAATAAATTACCCAATCATTTTAGCATCAGATTAACTTGACTCAAGTGTTTATTTCACATTAAGCCTCAACATTACTGATGCACTATGTAAAAATGATATTAATTATCTTTGGAATTCTTTAAAAATACCCACAGATTTCTTTACTGGTATAAATTTTTATTGTGTTTGCCCTCAGTGTTCCACTGAGGCCAGATGTCATTTCAACTTATCAAAATCTTGAAATTAATTCTGAATTTTCTGCTGACCTCTATGATGTTTTGATATTGAGCAGGTGCAAATGAATTCTCTTTTTTTTTTTTTTGTTATGTCTATCTGTATTGTCGATCTGGTTTACATTAACATCTGGAAAAGGGATGTGGGAAAATTATTGGTCTTGTTAATTACAATTAGCTGTCAGTCTTCTCAGTGAGAGGTGTTTTTGTCATTAGGTGAATAATACTGGCTCATGAATATTCTTTCATACAATAGATACTTAAAATGCATTTTAAAATACTTACTTTCAAGTATAACAATGCTCCCATACCACCTTGTTTCTATTTATGTGGGGTTTGTGTTTTGGCAAAGGCTTTGCCTCCAGGGTGCCAGGTGTAGCTTTTCAAAGTTCTTTGTTTAATTGTGTCTTACAATACCATTGCTTGCTTTGGGCAAATTGCTCTGTAAGAGAAAACTTTGCTGATGTGGAAATGGAAATTGCAACTCTGGAATGCCATGAGATTTTAATTACAATAAACAACAATTAAACAGATTTTTCTAGCAGTGCCATCATTAGTCTGGGGTTGACACCGTGTCAGGCTTTTATTTTCATGGTTTTGTAATCTGTCCATAGAATTTGCTCTGAGCTAGTGTGCAAACTATTTTTGAAGTCAACGACATCTAATTTTAAAGTAGTTTATTTTTGCAATTTATTTTGAAGCACCAAAAAGATTTTTCAGAGCTTTCTTTCCATTTCTGTCTTTTTGGTCCCAAAGCCATGAAAATGCTTTATAACTACCCTAATCATAAGATGCAAATTCCTGCTGTCCTTATACAGCAAACTTCCCTTTGACTTTGAATTAAGTCTACATACTACCTGATTAAGTGTACGTATTGTGTGCCATATTCTGTATATATGTTTGGGATTTAGAGATATCTAAAGAGACAGCTAGTCACGACTTGCAGAAAACACAGCCTTTCACCACCCATATTTTTCTATAATTACCAGTGACACCAACAATTTTGGGTGGGGATTACAGTTGAAGATACGGTTGAATACTGTCAACCAGTCATTTTTTGTCCAAGATGTGCTTGCTTTTTTCCAGTTCTATGCTTCTTACTTTAAAAAGGTAAAAATGGCAATCTAAGTGATAGAGAATATCTTATAGGATTTCTATCTGAACAACAGAATTTCTGCAGTATTTGAATCAAATGTCTTTGAAGTACAGACACATTTTCCACTCTCTCCTGTATGCACTTTGTGGAAACAAAACAAATTTTATAGAGCTGGAATTAGCCATAAGAGGAGTATATGAATTATTCTCTGACAGCATTTAAAAGCACAATGGGAGAAATAAAAAAATAAAATAAATAAGTAAATAAACAGAGAGTTCTGTCTGGGAGCTTAAAAGCTCTATTTGAGGACTAGTTTAATTTTGGAATGCTTCATCTTCTGCTGAGCTCCACCTAATAGTCCTGTCCTCAAACCTCTCAGCTCTGTATCATGCAGCGTACTTGTACTAGTGGCAAACAGTGCATATGAACAACAGATCCTTAAAAAAATGCTGTTAGCACAGGGTAACATTTTGTTACATAATGATATAGTTCTTCACATAGTTATAAATATGTGAGGTGTGCAGGTACCTTTCTCCTTGTACATATAGCTATGTATATCATGAATTTATTTAGGATGTAGTGCATGCATATTTTTATTTACATGGAAACTTAACTAAAACCATAGACAATAATCTGACTGTGTTCCATGGAGTTTCAAGGATTTTAATGTAAGCAGAGTTATCATAATGAAGATTTGATATGATTAAGTAGTAGATATCTAAAATTTGTGTTTTCCCAGGAATGGTGCCTAAAATCAGAAAAAATAAAATAATAAATTAGAGTCTTTTTCTTTACATTTTATTATATTACTGCATACCTAAAAGACCACTTATAGTCTGTTTTTGCTGTATGAGTATGTCTCTTGTTTTTTTTTATTTGAAAGTGATAATTTATTAAATGGTAGTTTTCTGGCTACAATATGTATTTTTTTGAATGTGTATTTGAACGCTGCCATATAGTTCTGTTCTGCACACATGGCTTGCCTGCATGTACTGTCATCATTCTTTCATAGTTCCTTCTTTTTTTCCCATTATGGTGAAAGCGATGTTTTAATTTCCATTTTTTTTTTATTGTAGAACTATTAAACTTAGTGAAAGAATCTTAGCAACCCATTTAATTTAATGAAAACACAGACAAAAAATCCAATTACCATTCTAGAATAAATCATCATTTTCTCTTCTGTGGTATTTAATGTGGGGAAATCAGTTTTCTGGTTTTATGGTTATTTACTGATACTATCATGTTGACCTTTCATATCCTATTTCAGAATTTTTATATTATTATTACAAAGGGAAGCTGCAACTGCAAATTCTTCAAAACTATAGATATCTTTTTTCAGTCTTAGCCAGCACAATGCACTTTTTTTTTTCCTGTTGATGAAATGCCTACTGAATCATGTATTTTATTTTTGTTTTCCATATGGAAGAAATATGTATTACAATTATTTCACTCTCCATGGGCCCTGTCCACTGTTGTAAGAGACTGGTTGCTCTTTCTGTTTGACCAGATCTGTAATCGAATTTTCTAGATTTCATTCCTGATACTTAAGAACAACTTGCTTCTGTTAAGCTTTTCTTTAGAACCTAGTGGCACATTTATGTTGTAGCCAATACCTTATGTATTAGGGAATAGGAATACTGAAATATACTTATGGACTTTGAACTTAAAGAGTACCAGCCAGTAGCAGAGAGGAGCCTGTAGCTGAGATAAATCTTGCAGAACAACTACCTTCTTTTCTTTATTAAGAAAATCCAAAACAAACATAAAACTGAAATGAAATCTGTATCGTCTAAGCTGACTGTTTATTAGTTTGCTTTCTACTTCTTTAGTGCTTTACCTGAATTATAATAAATTACATCTTGACTAACTCTTCTGTGTATTTATGCCTAAAAATAGATCTGATTACTCAAGAGAGTTTGCTTTTGAATTACAAATAAAGTCCTTAGGTAACAGCATCTACTAGGTGTGACAGAACTCATCTGTCTGATGTGTGATTATCTTACCAGGCAGGAGGATGGTTTCGACTCATCTGGAGAAGTAACTTCTTTCACCTAATCACTAAAAAAATGCAGGTAAGTTAGTCAGTTGGGTATGGTTAGAAATTGTCATTTTTCACTGGTAGCATTGTCTAATATAGTGGTTACCTGACAATCTACAATGTAAATCCCTATTTTCAGTTTTTATTAGTATTTTGAAAATGTCCCTGTGGTTGGTAGTAGTTTTATGCTTCTATTGTGAGTACATCACAGATACATTTTCTTTTTCTTTTCTTTTAGTTGTAACACTTCAGGTAAAATTCAGGGAAAAAAATGAAAATTTATGAGATGAAAAAAAAATTTTTGCCTAAGTTAAAAAGGAATAAAAAATTTCCTTTATATATAAAAATATAATCTCCAGCTTACTGAGTATTTTCAGATACAGTTTTGGCATATCTAGGTTTGAACTCTTTGGAGAATCTGGATCAGTCTTTGCATTGTAAGGTTCTTGAGCTTACTGCAATGAGCTTTGAAAATAGGTTGCTAAAAAGTACTATTTCTGGAAAATGTAATGTCGATCTCTTTCAAATATTAGTTCCTAATTACACTCAGAAGCAAGAGGGTTGATTTGTTATTGTGTGGTTCCCAGTTGCCAGTGCTGATGCCTTTGAAATAAAACAAAAGCAACAAACTACCTAACATTAATCATATAGTGATGTTATCAAATTTACATATGAGGAATATTCTCTCTTTCTCACTATTCATTTTTTATAACGATCACTCCTTCACATTGACTATGACTTGATTACATCCCTGGTACCTGACCAAGAGGTGGGCCAAGCAGGTGGGCTGAGCTGGCTCACAGGGACAGATGATTAAGTGCAAAGATGATCCAAGCCAATGGCTAAAGCGATCTATGATGGTTCTAACCCAGCTTGCTCTGAGGAAGAGAGGGCAGTGATGGACCTCTCAGCTTGAGGTTCTTTTCTGTGCACCCATGTTATCTCCTTGATGAAAAAGACAAAGAATTTTACTGTGTATGAGGCTTTTTGGAGGGCTTTCAGTCTGTATAAATGTGCCTCATAAATTGTCCTGAGTACTCTGTGCATAGCTGAGAAATTCTCCATAGGGACAGAGTTCTCTTAGGGGAGGCAGGATGTGAGTCTGTCTGTACTTCATGCAAAAAAAAAAGCAACAGCCGTTTGATAGTAGAATATAATCTTTTACATAAGAGTTTTTTTAATAGCTTGAAAGTTTTTTACTTACTGAGACCTGTGTCTGTGTTCACTGTTTGCTTTGGATTTTGAATTCTAAGGGAACTTTTACATATAGCCTTCTCCGTCACATACTTATACCAATAAAAAACATGCCAGCATGGTCTTTGTGGAATTATATCCGTATCCACAAAGTGATTTCAGCTTTTAAAAATTGTCAGCTCATTGGAGATTAAAGAAGAAAAGACTGAATATCATTGAAATAACATTGAATAGATTGAAAAACACATTTTTATAAATTGGCAAGTGCATGTATTTCAAGATGTAAGCTTGCTGGCATAGACAAAGCAAGGGTAATAGGACAGGTGTTTCCAGTTCTCCAAAGAACAATACCTTCTTTCACAAATAAATAATGATTACAGCTTTCAACTGGGTTTGGTTCACAATAATTCAGGTTACGCAAGCCTGGGAACTCTAATCATTTAGTGGTGGTCTAGGAAATGGTAGTAGTTATTCTAGTCTTTAGACAAATTGCAGAAACTGAAGATAAGGAAAAGGTGCTCTTGTCTAGAAAAATACCAGTTCTAATTACTGTCTTTGCTACTGGTACTTGATTTTGACTAGTTTTCCACTCTTTATCTGTGTTCAAACAGTATAATCTTATGTCATTGTGGCATGAAAAGCTATAGTGAAAGCCTGGAAGGTTTTCTGTTTCTTCTCTATAGCTGTATCAGTTGATTTACCAAAAGATGTTATTGTGTCCTGGAAAACTTCTCTTTTGGGAGAGGAGACTTGTATATCTCAGATATAGAAATATCTAATCTCCTTGACTATCTCTTCATTAATTTCCACCATGTTAAAAAGTATAGATCATTGTGCGATATAAGCATTAAGATGTGCTACAAGGTAAGTCAAACACTGTTGAAATTGTATAAGTCATCTCACAATATGCTTTGATTGGATGGACAAGCTCTCGAACAGCCTAAATTCATGAAGAGGGGAACTTCAAGTTAAAACTTTCAGGGGAAAAGTAAGGTACTTCCATTGTGATAATACAATTTAAAGTCAGGAGATTAAAACATAATAAAATCACTAAATAATAGGAGACTTTAGTAAATATGGTGCACTCCACAAAAATGCATCTTCTAAATGCAGCAATAACAAATCCATTGCTGCATCTGTTAATCAGCTGCTAATGTACTGAATTTTCTCCAGATTCTTTCATCATCATCATGCTAAGAAATATATTAGAGAAAGTTAATCTAAGTGGATATTAACATTTTCAGATTGTTGCTTCAGGGTCACCATATGAACACATACGCTTTTCTCTGTCAACCCCTTATGACATTGCATCTCACTAAACTAAACATTTATGGAGTAGATTGATATGACTTTTGACCTTTAGACTGAGCTATATCTGCATCAGGCAGGGAAATTAATGAGTGCACCACTCTGTCTCACTGTTAGATTTGTTCTTATAATGATAATTATAATGGCACTGTTATGCTGCTACGGGTAAGGTGGTGTCAGCAATTCCATTATTTAAAAATGAATTCTGATGGGTTGATATTTCAACTGTATTTTTTTTTTCTTTTTTTGGCATAGTGATGTAATCAGGGGTCAATATAGGGAAAAGAAAACTGCCTGTTTCTGCTGAGCATACTCTGGGTAGGAACACACTACCTAATATTGTCAACTTGTTTCTTTCAAAGCTGGAGTCTTCCTAAGTTTAGACATCCAGCTTACATTAGCTTACAGACCCATAAAAATTAGGGTAGATGATTCATCATTTCTGACATTAAGACTGAATTATAAGACTCAGAGTCATAAGTTTGGAGTTTTTTTAGACTGAAAAAAAAAAGTTGAATCATAGAATCATTATGGTAGGAAAAGACCTTTAAGATCACCGAATCTGACCATAAACCCTTCAACACCATACCTGCTAAACCATGTCCTTAAGTTCCTCGTCAACACGTTTCTTGACCTGTGCCAGGGACAATGACTCCATCACTTCCCTGGGCAGCCTGTTCCAATGCCTGACTGCTCTTTCCATGTAGAAATTCTTCCTAATGTCTAACCTGCAGCTTCCCTGGTGCAACTTGAGGCCATTTCCTCTTATTCTATTTATAGTTATTCTGGAGAAGAAATTGACACCTACCTCACTACAACCTCCTTTCAGGTTGCAGAACCAGGACAGCATTAGCCCATGTACAATAACATAGGTGTCTTAAATCATGTGTTTTATATGACTAAGGTGTGCATATATGCACATACACTGGTACAGACATGTCACTATTTGTATGCGTATGGGGAAGCTGGAAGAAATGTTTTGAATCTCTTAACTGCATTTCCTCTAGCATGATGAGAAAACTGTAACTTTGCTTTTGTATAAACTAACATTTTTGTTTTTGTTTTTTGTTAAGATAATCTTGAAACCATTCAAAGCATATCTGAATTTGTGAGAGTCCTTAATATATTGTAACTTCTCTTCATTTATATCTATTATTACATAATTCTTTATGCATTGTTATTTTGCACCTTATTTATTATTGCTAGTGGTCATTGGTTGTTATTATTTGACTACAATCATTACAGGAACTCTCTTCGACTTAGGGGCTGCATGGTGGCAAGCACATTCTGCACATGGTAGAGAGCCACATGCAAAAGGCACTACCGAAAAAAATGTCATTTTGCATTTCTTCCTCTCAGAGGACTGAGGTGACCAATTTAACGGCCAGTGGGGTATTAGAGTTTTTTCACCTTTTCATTCAATGGAGAACCTAGCAGTTTCTCAAGAGTTATGGCACAATATATATTTCTCTTTCTTCAGAGCAAGATCATGTTTGCAAATGTTTTGAGATCCAAGGATGAAAATGGCATTTTCCTTTATGCATGCTAACCCTGTGGAAATTCACTTCAAGCTAAAATTCTTCACCCCCTCTCAATGCCTGCATTCTGCCTGAATATAATAAAGTGTATGGAAAGCATGAAGCAACCATTACCATCTCTGTACAAACTAAGCAGTAATTTCTTTTTTTGGTTTAGTAAATTCTAGAAAGAGTGAATAAAGTAATATATTCCTGGTCAGCTGTGTTGGAGCCTCATAGTACAATGACTTTTATTAGTGACATGCGTTTTGAATCACTCTTGTTTCACTCATCCAGGGCACACGAGGAAGCATTTCTTACCAACTGTATAAGAAATAGATTAAAGGAAAGTGCTGTAACAATACAAATATAATTCTGTGATTGTAACCAAATTGCAGAGAATAAGGTGGGAACTACCCTTTTTTAATTTGTTATGATTATCTATTAATATAACAAAGTGCAAATCAATTTGTAGGAGTACATTAAAACTGACTGTATTCTTTTTGCAAGGAGACTTGTAAGGAGACATCATATTTTAGAACGGTTTTAATGTAACAAATAACATCTCTGTTTTACTGCAGATTCAGAATTAATGGATTAGTCAGAATGAAAAATAATATTTTGGACAGACTATTTGAAGTTATTAATGCAATTTCGAGACATTTTAGTAAGCACACTCAATGGGTGCATTTATTTGTCCTTGATTGCTAGTTCATAATGACAATTCTTTATGAAAGCAGTTTTTGTAGAGTAAGTTATTATCTTATATAAACTAATGATGCAATAAATTTTTTCAGTACTATAACAAACTTGTTTTAGCTATTATAAAATTCATCCATCACACAGAATGATTATTAAGTTTTCTTCTGGTGTCTGTTGCTTAATAGAAATATGCACATTTCTTTTGATCTTCTTAATACTCCTCTGCTTCTATAAGATTTTCAGGAGAGACCAGTAGATAAAGTTTTCTATGCACAACAATAGGTATCCTTCATTTTTCAGTGACAGATCATTTTATAATCATAGTATTTATTTCAGAACTGGCTTCTGAGACCAGACTTATCTCCTTATCTCTAGGTTGGTCTGATTTCAGGAGTTTACTTGCTCTAGTTTCCCTGCTGTGGACAAGAGAGAGAAATAAACAACTCAGAGGTGTGGCTTAGATTTTAACTGGGCCAAATCACCCCTTGAGATGAGTATCTCCCCGCTCCCCTAGTAACTCTTGAATTGTAATATGCTTGCCGATGATAGTTTGGAAAACTTTTGATGATACCTGGGAAGTAAATGATTTTCCTGTTTCCAGATGGAAAGGTTTATATGAAGACAATTAAATACATAATGTATTTTGTTTCCCAGGTAATCTAATCTTAGAAAATCTTTTGAACTAATAAAACAAATGAAGAAGTTTAAAGGCCCAACTTTTCTGGTGAGGTACAATTCGTACCTGAGGAATGTTTGGAAACTCTTGCCATTTGTTAACAACTATGACTGTGAAAGATCCCTCCCGGCAATATTGTTGGTGAAATTTCAAATATATGAAATTACTAAATACTAAGCTGCAAATAAGTTGTCTTTGGGAATTTCTGGAACATTGAAATTGCCTTGAAAACACAGCTTTAGAAAGTCACTTAGGAGCAAAATAAACATTTTTAAATAGAATTAATTCTGTCATATAAAGAATTTCCACCAATTTGATTAGTTCTATATGCAACCTACTTTATACTTCAATTAGGTAGATGACATCATTTTGAGAAGCATATATTTTAACTTTACATATATATTGCTCAGATATCTAATTCTAAGCTTGACATCGTAATTATTTGTAATTTTTGGATGAAACATGCTTTACCTTTTCCTATTATTTCCGTTGGAGAAATGTCCATCTTAAATTTCAATGTCTAAATTTTTCCAAGCCCAAATTTGAATAAACAAGTTCCTTACATCTTATAACACTGAAATCAAGTGGAAAAAACCAGACACAAACTCATGTTTAGAACTTTCAACTCCTGGGTCAGGCTGAGTTTCATTTTGAATCTCAGGTCTTGTTTCATAAATACAAACACATATGAAATAAAAACTTTGAGATCTGTACACTTCAGCTGGGGATTACTTCTATCTTCTGCAGGCTGTAAATATGACAAAAATGCTGGAGTACAGTAATCACTATATTAGGTCATTTTCTTTTGTTTCATTTAATAAAGCAACTGGTTGTTCCCTCCTTTTTGTTTTACTTTTCTGTGTACCAAGGGGAAAGACTTGAGAAATATTTTATAGAGTTTGTCATATGTATTGTGTCAAGACCTTGCTAAGTTTTCCCCTGGTGTGGCCTTTAATGTGAATGATTTTCAGCACAGTAAACAGTCAGCAGTGTGGAAATAAATTGGAAGGGATCATGGGATAGTTTATTAAGGATAGCAATTCTTTTTATTCCTCAGATAAATGCTTCACACACTGGTGGGAAGATTATAAGTAATTTATGGTCAATGGAAAATTTGTGAAACTTGAATCTGGATATGAATTTGAAGTATTTCTTTCATTTAACCTTGTTATCTCATTGATCTTGATAGCTGGATATTTCTGAGTATTTCAGAGTTGAAGTGATCTGGATTTGCTGTGTTCATGTTAGCTCATGACTTTTTTTTTTTCTTTACATTCTTGTGAAAAGAAACAGTGACTAAATGAAGAATCTAATTCTGTTTTCTGTTATGGGAAATAGTATTATGGAAAATAGTGTTCTCATGTTTGCTCCTTCCAAACGACTGTTGCTGTGTTGCTTTTCTTAATTTACACAGAACTGAAAGCACTAGCAAGACTGTAGGAAATCTTCACAGTTTAGTTAATTCCTTGGTGCAGAATGCTATATTCTATATATAAAAGACAATTCCATCTTTTATATTCACAGATATTATTTCTGGATCTGATTTTCTGTTTAAAAAACTCAGCACATGTGTACAGTGTCTCTTATGTTGTTCTCCAAACACTGACATACAGATGACCTGGTTTCCATTTTCTGATAAAAGTTGTTTGTGAATGTAACTTTTGGGAAACCACACAGATCTTGTTTCTGATAACCTTATCCAAGCTGTGTAATTCATTAGTCTCAAATTGCACTGACTTCCTCAAAGCGGAATAATAATAATAATAATAATTGTCAGGAAGAAAGTTGTGAGAATACAGCTGCTAATGTGTATGATATGTTTGTGCTCTTTCTACTTTTATTATAAGGTAGTTTATTAGGTAGAGTAAATCAAAATGTTTAGCCTGTGCAGAGCCTTGGGCTTCTGAAAGTAGTCCTCTTTCAAAATTTCTACATGACTAGCCCTGGAAATCTCTGAACACTACATTGGACAGTCTACATATATTCTATGTATGAAATTGATTCAGTGCTTATAATATCTCTGTCCTGTTTTTCTCTGATTATTTTAATTTTGAACATTGCAACAACTATAGGGTATATTTCAGATGATAGGCATGTTGTATTTATTTCTCCATTTGAAACTGTAGATTTGTTTTAAAATTTAGTAACCATTTTTCCAGAGCAGTCAATTTTCTGTATAATTTCTAAAGAGGACCATACAATTTAAATTTTGGGATCATAACAAGCACTGGTACCACTAGGACTATTTCTCAGTCTTTTTACAATTACTGTGCTGAATGATGATTAATGAAGGTCTATTTAATGGCTCTTTGTAGTTTTTTTTTTCTCTTTTGCCACAAAGCTAAGGCTTCTTAAAGTCAAAAACTCATGTGCTTTATAAACTGAATAATAGAGAGTTGGGCTGCTTTGATCTTTGCAGAGCTCCACCGTTTGGTTGCCTCCTATTTAAAGCTCCTTCTACTTGCAGATCCATAGAAGCTTGGCAGGGGCAAGGTTTTCAGGTTGAATAAAGAGACCTGCAAGGTCAAAAAATTATTCTTGCTACTGTCTTTTACTGAACATTTTAACTGTTAATACCTTAATTGTTAATTGCAAAGATTGATATGTAATTATTAATATTAATGTATTTCCCATTTCTACTCAATAGAATTCATATCAAACATGAAAAATAGAGCCCATTCTGAGTTTAGTACTCATTACAAATCTTTTATATATTAATAATAGGTTTGACTGATGTATATCTACATTCTTATTGACCTTATTAATATCAAGTTATCTGTCACTATGATTTTGTTTTATGTGTGCTATATGTAATTGTATTGAACTTCTGACATGCATACACACCAAAAAGTGCAAGAATATGCAAAATAAAAGTGCCAATAGAAGTTGCACACCTCTTGAAGAATCTTTTGCCCCATGTTTCTCCTTGTGCAGGATGTAACGGGAGACAGAAGGGGTGTCTGATCTGGCTGGATTGATCTTCAGAAGGGTACAGGTCATAAATACCTGTAGTGCTGTAAGTCTGCAGCTGATATGGAGGCAAGAGAGGAGATAGGAAGGGAGAACAGATGCTGTTTTAGAGGGAATTGTTCAGTGGCTTTTTAACATTTTGGTTAAAATTTGTCATGTTTTCCTTATGGGAAACACCCTTTGCATTCCAGGTAAAGACAATAAATTAGAACAGTGCTCACTTGAGAATTTCTTAGTTCAGACAACTCATTATTTGCCTAGTTGAAGAGTAGTAATATATAATCCTAAACATGTTGCAGTAAAAAGAGAGGATATTTCATCTGAGACAATGAATACCGTAAAACTAGCATATAGCAAATTGCACTTTTCATCTTTATTTCACTTCTTCAAATCAGATTTGGTAATGACTCAAAGATGTAAATATATGCTGGCTACTGATGATAAATGAGTTGACGATCTTGGTCTAATAGAAGAGCAGAAAGAATAATCGATATGGAAACTGAACAACCCCTTCATTTTTAATGTCATTTCCATCAGAGTAAGGTCTGGGGGATTCTTTAAGAGGCACTGTGGGCTACCCTGTACCTGTACTCATGCTGCTGAGCTCCCTCAGCTATTTTATTCAGTGTGCTGGGCAGTCAGTCTTGTACAAAGAGTGTGTTTGCTTAAAAAGGAATGACTGTTGCAGGCTCAGTACTGGTTAATGTTGTTTCTAGAGGCTGGATCAGAGAGAAGAGGTTGCCTCTATAAAGAGAATCCCCTTTCAGAGATCTGTGTCACTTCCCTAGGTCTTGGTGACCGTGGAAGTGGAATATATGAAGTACATTTGTGTGCTCGGAACATACACTGAAGAGATGGTTTCTTTCCTCATAGAAAATCCTCATATTTTTGCTTGTCAGCCTTTTCCATTTGATAAGTACAAATTGAAAAAAAAAAGAAAAAGAAAAAAATAGACTTAAACTTTTCCCTGGTTACTGCCTCTAGCAGCTTCACTCAGCCACATGGCTAAAGTTTTGGGCATTGTTCCATCCAGATCATGGTGTGTGAGAAAGATAACAACTCTCATCCTGTATAATTTTCCCAGATGTTTTTTGCCAAAGGGAACAGCTGCCATTGTCACAGTACTGAGCTCTGTGCTTGACAGCACCTTATGTCAGACCCTGAAATGGTAATTCTGTGGGGTTTATTATTTTGCCTTCATGGTGAAGTTGTCCTCCGACTTTAGCACAGAGCATTGCGACGCCATTTGGCTGACAAATCTGATCCCTATGAGAAATTATGGCACTATACCAATCCCTACATGCATCATTTTAGATTTTTCTCTAGACTTTAATTTAAAAATTCTTACAAGTCTGCTGAAGTGAATCATCCACTTTTTGCATCTTAAGGACACAGGCAAGTTATAGATTTTCCCAGTCCTCGTAAGTAGACAGATGTCGTGCAATACATTGTGAAGTAAGATATGGATAAATGGGCTTCAAAGTCAATGAGATTTGAACAGAATTAGTAATATTGGACTATTTTTTTTTCTTTTGAATGGTCTATGGTGAAAGAAACAAAGGACTTTGAGCTTGCTGCTGTTGTTTGCCTATGAAAAGATATCCCACAATGACTCTTTAGATGTTACTCAGTAGGAATTTTGAAATGGAAACAGATATTGGACTAGATGTCAAGTATAGTATTTTTAGCCTATTAGTGCTTAGTTAGTTTTATTTAAACTAAAGTTGTAAACCCTGAGTATTTTTAGAAAGTTATTTCAAATTTGACAATGTGCATGATGGAAATTCAGGCAAAAATGACATTATGCATTTGCAAATCTTCCTATGATATTCTTTGTCAGCTCAAAGGGGTCAATTTATACATTATAACCCCATATTCTTTGTGAATACTATATAATATTGAATTTTGTTTTGTTTTTTAAAGTGATTTACCTGGAAGGATTTGAGATGGTAAGAAAAATTATATATGACAGATGTTAGTCACATTACTTAGCGCATGACTGGAATGAGAATACATATTCTGTGAGATACAGGAGTTAGACAGAAGAGCATAGAATAAGAATAAACTGGAGATACAGGAAATGAGTCTGAATTTTCCCCAAATTAAGTCACACTTTTTTTTCTGGTTAAACAAAGTTGTTGATTACACTCCCCTTTTATGTGCTGTTACTTACAGATTTTGAGTAGCCTGAAAGACTGATACAGAAAAATATCTGTATTTTTACTAGAAATTATAGTTTGTACTCTAAATGGAGGGGGTTTTTTTCTGTCTTTTGGTTGAAAAGTTATTTCTGTGAGGGAAGCAGTGAATTTCTTACATATATTCTATACAGAAAGAAATAGATCTTACTTTCAAGGGAGTAAGGAATACCTTTTATCTTACTGTGCAGATTTATGTGGTGGGGAGAAGTTGTAGTGGAGAGGATAAAAAGGCTGTAGATCTCCTATCAGCACTATCAGACATGCTGTGCATCCTCAGGATTGTGCTCCTCTTCTGCTTTTGCTGCTAATGGAAATGATCCACTTATCAAAGTGTGGATCCTTTAGAGAGGAACTCAGCTGAGGCAGCAGAGTTGTCTGAAATACAACAAACATGAATTGAAAGTGTGTGACATCGCCAATGCATATAAGTGTGTCCAATATAGGTATGTTATTTCTAATTTTACAACATTTGGAATCTGCCAAATCAAAGTGCTATAAATGAGAAGAGAGGTATTAGAGTCACGAGGGCCAGAATATAACATTGGCAAAGTCAAAGACAAGAAAACTTGACTCTAATAAAAGGTTTTGGATCTATCTACCTCAAGGATTTGATTCCTTTGAGATGGGTTTAGGAGTGGAGGCAGGGCAACATTGCCTGGGCTGAGGACTTCCAGAAGCTGTTAATGATGGCAAGTAGCAGCGAGGAGGATATTGGCAATCTGATATCGGTATTATTGGTGCATAGATAAGATGAACAGGAAGGTACTGCAACAGGTTTCCTGTTTATAAATTTCCAAATGTGCTCCTCATTCATTATAAACCGCATGCATCCGCTTCAGTGATAAACCACAAAAAAAGATCTTAGAAAAGGTCCCATTAGCATTATAGGGTACAGTCATGGAGTGACAAGCCTTGGGCTTGTACTTCCAAACTGTGTAATTGCACCTGAGTTGCCTACATGTGGTCATTTCAGGTGTCACAGAAAGAGGAAGGCATACTGAGAAGAAGGAATAAAGAATACACTCAGCAGGAGGACTTTCCTTTTTTTTGACTAGAAATGAAGCCCAAGCTCCTAAATTAAGTACCTCTGATGGGGTCTAATAGTTAATAGTGACCAGGGCAGCATGGAGAAAAAGCAGAGGGCAAGACAACAGCTATGAAGAAGGGTTGGAAGAAAGGGAGGTGAGAGGTTAAGAGCACCTATTTCCAAATCGGTGGAAAATTGGATAAAAATGAAAGATAGGCCATATTATGTGAAGTATGGACTGATAATTGCTAGATGGCTTTAATTTAGAGAGTCACTGTTTCTCACGTGTGTCTAGGACAAAAGATCAATAATATTTCTCTAGTTTGATCCATGTTAGAGATCAAAGAAGTTCACTCTAATTCTTGCATGACACCTATAATTTTGGGTTGAACTGCAACACATCTTAGTTGTAGATGGAATAGCTACTTAATGGACCATCAGAAAGTAATGAAAAATCACAGCCTTTGGCTCTCACTCATTTAGGCAAGAGAAACACTAGTTTCTAAGTGCTAAGTGCATCTAGTGCTAAGAATGTTCTGCTTTACAGTCCTGGAACTTCTTCAGTGCAAATTGAATATATCCAGGTGATTTAATGGAAGTGTTATCATCACACCTTTAAGAAAAATCTCTCTTAAAATCTCTTGCATTTCAGTAGCCTAGAAAAATCTGAAATCAAAGTTTAAATAATCTCATATTACTACATGTTCAGCGTGTGTATTACTATATTTTTCACTTGAAGGTGGACTAAAATACGTTTTTTATTAAGTCAGTCTGGAGCACACTGTTAAAAGTAAACTAGCACATCATTTTATTATAACTTTATTGCTACCTGAACATGATGCTTTTACAATAGCTGAACTGTGGCAAACATTCAGATCACTGCTTCAGAGGGTTTGTACCCTAAAGGCAAAACAAACCCAATACAATATTACAAATCAGCTATTGACAATAGTACAGCACAATGTAAGATGGATTTCCAAAGAGCCTTATAAATATAAAAAATGAAGAGCAAAGTAAAGAAGGATGTCTGTCTCTAAGCTTCCTTTATAGCTTGTAAATACAATCTTGCAGATTTCTTTATGAACTGACTTCTGTTTTTATCCTGTTCTTTTTCCATTAGTTATGCAAAGGGCTTCATTTGGCTGGCCTGTACAGAGGGGCCTCTCTTTATCTTTTGTGAGCCAAAATAATGAGGCCATAAAAGTAACAGAATCTGCAGTTCTTTTTTCCTGTTGGAGGGAGTCTCTGTTCATTTCATTCTCTCCCTTCTAAGCAAGGCAAGGAGCATTGCTGCCTGTGATATTTTCCCTATGTACAGACATGCATAAAGAAGGAAAAGACATATTATCATAAATAGATACAGAGGCAAATGTTATTAATTTATGGCTAAATCTCTTCATTTTCTCTCCTCTCATTATATATATATATACATATTTCTCAGGGCACAAAGAAGCAGTCAAAATGAAGACACAGCAAAACTGGATCATTTGTTTAAATACGTACAGACATTTTATAGAATAATACAGACTATATTCTTCTGACTCCTTGACTTTCCTGCAGTTCTTTTACTCAAGTGCTATAATATATCAAGTAAAACAATGTTTGACTTTGCTGAGTGGTTTTAGAAATGAAGTTTATGTGTAAACTGTGGAACATGAGACTTAGGAGGGCTGCTCTCATAGCTAAACAAAGAAAAAAAAAGTCCAAATGTTTTCCAGTTGTTTAGTTTGGAAGCAATCTAGGGCATGAATGTAATCTCCCTACCATAACATGATTAGCTAAATCAAAGGTCTTTGCAGTCTTTAAAAGACTGAGGCCAATCAGATGGCTATTATCCAGTGCCATTAGTCATTTGGAAAACTGAAAAATAACCCTGATGGTAGATTTAAGCAAATAAGTTGTCTTTCATTTATAAAACATGCATCTCAATAAATGTCCTTAGCGGCTTCTGGAACAGCTTTCCAGAAGCATGATTACCGTGAGATGGATAAGAAATTAACTATCGTCTGCAGCCTACCTAAGACAATGTTTTGATTTATGGAGGAATCGTGCTCTGGAGCAAGTGAAAGTAGAAGGAGATAACAGAAAAAGAAATTAATTTTAGTGCATTAATTTAAAGCTAAATAAAAAATATTCTCTATAAAAATTTTTAAATGTATAAGTTTTTATAAAAAAAGCTTATAAAAGTTTGTTTTATAAGTTTTATAAGTTTTTAACTTTTATAGAGGTTATTGTTTTCTAGATTTAGCTGTTAGTTCTTTTTTGCAAGAATGAAATTTAAATTCTTGGAGAAAAAGAAGAAAAAAGATCTACAGAATGTTAGGAAAAATAATTAGACAATCGCTAAGGGAATCCTGCTCTTTCAGATTTCAGTAAACAATGCACATCAATCACCATTATTCTATAAAGAATATTTGCTACAGTGGAAGAAATCATGGGAAACAGTCTGAATGAGTGTTAAGGGCGATGAGTCTTGCCTCGTGGAGATTCCCATGCCTGCTACCAACGTTCACATTGAATTGCGGCTTGAGTAGCTAATGCCATCTACACATCCAGTTTCCACCATAGCAACATCTAAGCAGCCAGTTTGCACCATGGCAACTGCGCTGAGGTGTCACAGTAGCTTTCACTAGGGCTGATCCTTAATGGACACAACGTCTAACATTTATTATCTTTTCTCAGTTAAGTCTGCAGGGCTAGACACGGAGCCGGGGTATATATCACTTTTACTTGCCCACTCTTCCCTTGATTCACACACTTCTGTCTCCTCCGCTGTACACACGGAAATATTTATGTGGCATGGAAGAAAGGGCTGGTGCTATTTCAGGTCCTTTTTTAAACTAGATTAATCAGCAAGAATTATTTATGCTATTAAAAATTTAGCAGATTGTTTTTCCATATCATATGTGGAATCTAAATATGTTATTTGGTTTATTATAACAGATAGTCTGCTTATGTTATATGTTAATTAAGTAACATTTCTGATTTAAATGAACCGATATCAGCATCATTCATAAGTAATGAAGTTACTCCTCTTACTTTCTACTCACTTTTTGTAGGTTACTGTTCAGCACAAGCCAAATAGAATAAATACATAGAAAATGAATCCTCCTGAGCTCTCCTTGATTTTTACAAACAGTTCTTTTTTCCATGCAGTAGCACTGCATGAATCCAAGTGGATGGGTTAGTGGCTTTCTATTTATCTTAAACACATCTGAAAATATGATGTTCCACAATGGCAGCTGCTCCAAAAGTGGACAAACTGTGGACATGCTTCCAAAGTATTTTAAAGAGGGACTCAGAAAGCTCTTGTTTTTCACCTCAAATGAAATACCAAACAGTAAGACTTTTCTCAGTATTCTGGCTTAGAGATCCTTTAATTTTATTGCATATTTGGAAGGTCTTAGGGAGATGATAAACATTAAAAATTGCCTACTCCTTGAATATTGGAGCCAGGACTAGCTTCACAGAGTGAGGGAACTGACCCGTCACAGTCTGTTCATGCCGAAGCTCCTGCTGTTATCACTTCTGTTTTCCTAAAAACTGCTGTATCAAGACCTGCTTGTGTTGATGCCAACACACACTTTGGAACGTAAGGTCAAAGATTTTGTTCTGAGCATTTGTTTATAGTTATAAATAACATTTTTTCAATTAACTCTCCAAAGGTTTGGGAACCCTTGATAGACCTTAAAAATATCCTATCATGTGAAATAATAAATAGTGCAAGCAGCTTCTGCTCCACTATGTTAGCTGCACACAAATCAGGTATTGGTGTCCAGCAGAGTCAACATCAGATAGAGAAGATTATTAAACATCATAGCCATGGAACAACAAATGCTGATCCTAACAAAAAGGTGTTTAATCAAAACCTTGTATGCGTAAGTAACTCACTAGCTCTGCATGTAATCGCAGTCCTTCATGAATTAAGCAGAACAGCTGCTTAAAATTATCTGGCGGTATTAATTAATGATAAAGTCATTCATGTCTATAGAGGTAGAATTAACATTAGCCAAAGAACAAGACTGCAATGAATGGAAATCCTTAAGTAGAAGTGAATGTCCAGGACTAAATTTTAGTCTTACAGTCTGCAATAAAAAAAATCTAATGACCTTTAGTGTTTTGTGAAAAAAACAAATCTTCTGAGGTATAATTTATAGAGGTCAAAATTTACCCTTTTCACTATGATGTGAGCTTCTTAGAAGTTACATTTTCTGATAATACTATTCACAAGTCAATTTGGTCCCAGTTGTCCTAATATACCATTTTTCCTGGCTCCTGATACTTTAAGTTTGGAGCAAAGCTGAGCAACATTTTCAAAATTAAATCGAAATGATATTGAAAACTTATTTATTTCTGCAATAGCGTGATCAATTTTAGTTGTGTTAAATAATTAGTGCTATGATCTGTTAAGCTGACCTGTTTCCTTTAAATAGAGAATTGTGCTAAGTATTTCTAGATTCAGATACTTAAACTGAAAAGACTTTTCTCGTAACTTTTACCTATTTTTTCTTCCTAAAACCCAATAGAATTCCTCCTTTGGTTCTTGTTAGTTTTGTAAATGTTTCTTAAAAATATCTTTCCTACTTAAGCATAATTGCATCAAGTTACTGATGCAATTATGAAATTATATGATTTCCTTATTTAAATCTCTGTTCAGAATGTTATAAATGCAGAAGAACTTACATAAATTACTCTTAGATCCTTCCATCAGTTAGACTAATAACTGCATAAACATTATTTATCCATTATTCATCATTTATGATGCTACTTATACCATGGCTACCACCATAACCATAAAGTCATCTAGTTTCTGATTACCAAGAAATTAAACTGATTGTGGTTAATTTGAAAAGGGAGGGTAGGAGGGAGAATCTAACTCTGATATCATAAATATTTTTTTTGCTATTTTTCAATAGCAAAAAATTTTCCAGGTGAGGAGGAAGGAAGTGATTTTTAGTTGGAAGGTTAGATGTGATAGCCCTTAGTGTTTGATAACACAAGGATAGGCCTTTTTCCTTAAAAAGATAAAAAAAAGAGTACTACAGGCCAGTTACTTGCTCATGAGTGCACCTATGCTAACTAGCTTACAAATTATTTAGGTTCTATTTCATTATGAATTGCAAAAATCTTTTCATCTAAATATCATAATGTAAAAGTAAAATTTATATTCACTTAAATTATTAGATAATAATGCTTGATTATCCCCAAGTAAAACATAATATTCTCAGCAGGCAATTATTTCTTCTCTATAATAAATATTGGTTTGAATGGAACCCTACTAAGATAATGTCCTTAAATTATGATATATTCTAATGAAAATTTAAGCAGTGAAATCTTGGCACAAACTTGTTCTCCACAGTTTTTCTACTTAACTCAGTTTAGATATTGATGAAATGTTATGATGGCATAAGCCTTCATTACAAGTGATAAGTGTCACTATTTAGAGTAAGAAATTTCTATCTTTTTTGGCAATTATTTCTGAATTTCATGATATTTTGGTTCTATTAGAAATATATTTGCATGGGGATTATCATGCTATAAAAATTTAGCATTTATTTAGCATTTGTGGATGGTTGTTATTTTATGGCACCCAACTGTTGGCTAGGATATAGAATTACATGATTTACAAAGTGAAAATATAAATAGATTTCTCACCTATTAGAGAGAAAGATTCTTTCTTGCAGAGCCATTTTCCTTCTGTATATAACTATGTCGTGTGTCCCTTGGCAATAAATTGCTAAAGATGAATTTAGTAGAAAAGAAATGCAGCAAAAGCAGAAATATTTTGATTTATAGCATATTTTCAATATTAGACACTGATATTTGTAATGCATTTTCAGAACAACTAATAAGGGCAAGTTTTCAGTTTTCTAAGAAAGTGCACATTTTACTTCTGTAACATAGAGACTGTATGTTTTTTCTGTTCAGTGTAGATATACTAAAAATTATTCTGATATTAAACAGAAATCTTTACAGATTTGCATAGCAGATAGGCAAAAAAAATTACCTATGTAGTAGGGAAAATCCCCAGAGCAAGTGGATTCTTAATTATACTGACTCTGATCCTGGACTGAGTTAATTAATTGCATTATATGTTCATAATCACCCAACAAACAACGCTTCTCTTCTCTGAAAACAAGGCACCTTATTCCTGGTTGCATCGTTGCTTAGGAGGTTTACATTTCCTAATTGGAAAATATGAAAGACAGATGAGACAAAAAAGCTTCAGGATATCCTTCACTTTTTGTCGGTGAGGTCTGCAAACAGTAAACTGTGTCATCATAAATAAAGAGCTTTGCTTCTGTGAATTCACAAAATTTCTCTCCTCTCTGAAAAGACCATCAATAGCAGCAATGTTCATTTTATTATGTGGTGAGAAAGAAATCTTCGCTTTTAAGCAGTTTATGAATGAGATGCGTACTCCAAAACTTATCCTCCATTTTGTTGCTATTTGCAAGATGAACCAAAACTCACAAACAGGCATGATATTGGAAACAAGAAATTGGATTGAGAAATGGTGGCTGAGCATAGAGATAGATATCTGTATACAAGCTATTAATCAAAAATATTGAGAGTGGTATAAGTTAAACATATGCAAGCAGAAGCAAATCAGAGTATATTTTCTATTGTAAATTATTTGATGGCTTAATCAAAAGCAGGTTAAAAGCAGGTTAAGTGGTTATCTGAATCTGTTTTTATAGGTGTCAAATCAGAATATAGCTGGAGAAAGAATTGTATTTGTTGTTTTGGACATGAGACCATTTACTAATTTACTAAATGTAATGTTATGTATTTACATAACATGCTAAAGAGCATTATCAAATTTTACTGTGAAAAATTTGAAGTCAGGCAAAGATATTTGTGATTAGCTGCAGACTCAGCTACAAGTGGTACTATTAGTTTCATTTTGAGGAAAGAAAGTAAAAATGCAATTCTCCGAGTGTGTATTACAGTTTTCTAATAAATTCTACAGGGATAAACATTTATCAATATTATTTTTAAAATGCTGAGCAGTTAAAATTCATGAGCAAAAAGAAAGAACATAAAAAAGTGTTTAGCAGCAGTGTAAATATTATTTAAAAGCCTAGTTTTAATCTGCTCTTTCTTAAGTATCTATTTTTGTCCAGACCTTTCTAAGAGCAAGGGAAAATCAAGTAATATAACAAGGAAGTTGCCTAGATTGAAAAGAAAATCTGGTTAGAACTAATGTAATTTGTTATAATCAACTAATTATGTTATACTATAGCACAGAGGAACTCTGGTCATGAGCTGGGACTATTTTCGTTAACCTCCTTACTAAGATTAAGAGTGAACTGGATATTGAGACCATCACTTGCTCCAGCCAGATAAGTCCAGCTCCTTGGACATCCAGCATCAGGGCAGTTCTGGTGAGCTGGAGGACACTCATCGCTGAGAGCTGGGTCTTGCAGGGTCCTTGCGGGGAGAAATGCAAGAAATCACTGTGTGTTCTGTGAGAATAACACTATTTCCAAAAAGATTGGTCAGATGTTTGTAAAAAAATTATTTTGAACTTGACAAACTTGCACTTTCTACTCCAATCTAGATGTTGGAATACTCTAACAAGCTCTATTAGGTTTGTTAAGCCGATTTTTTAAAGATAGCAGCAAATGAAAGGAAAAAGGGGGACAGAAATTAAGGAGAGGCATAACTGATGTAATGAGAGGAAAGAAGGCTCAGAAATTAGGGTGAGGCCAGTTATTTGAGAACAGCAAAAAAGATAAAAAAGGAAAGCTACTTTTTAAAGATTTTATGTTCCTGACATGTGATGGAGTGACAGGTCTGTTCTTTGTAGGTGAATCGAATGAGATGTGGAATTTTCTTGGGGACACAATGGATGAATGACTCTAGATATTGTGACTGGTCGGGTACACCGTGGAGGAAGTGGCAGTGCCAGAGGTAGATTGTCACTGGCATCTCAGACAGGCATTTTCCTGTGTAATTCCTGAGTACTTGTGAAAATGTAGCTGAATCACTGCACTAAGTGGAGATCAGGTCACTGAGCCAGAGGGAGGGCAAGATACTGCCTGTAACAGGCAGCTGTTTGAAGAGAGGAATAATTTTATTCCATTAGAAAAATGAGAGTGAGGCAAGTGTTTCTGTATTTCTTTGTATGCAAACTGAAGCAGGGGAGGGCAAATAGAGTGTCTGAAATTCTAAGTAGAAGTCAGTGCCTGCAACTGATGGTAACGTAGACTGCAGAATAGTAAATCATAATAGCAGGAAAGCTGCATGCATTTACAAACCTGTAGCTTCCCTGGGGAAGGGAAATAACAATGAGGCTATAATAGGAAAGAGCACTCAGCTTCAGTCAAAGGGATGGAAGGAAAAAAAATAAAACTCAGGATCTCTTCATCAATGTACCTGGAAATAAGATGTGGTATTGAGGGGCTGAAGGGAAAGTCCAAGCATTTCATTTGATGACAGTGTATCATTAGGGACAAAGGGTTTACTGATGAGGTAAAATTATAAAGAACACTGGCTTTTTTGGCTCTTGAGCAATGCCTAGCCAAATCAGTGTCATTTCTGCAGTTTGCTGCTTTTCTGGTACTCTGACATATACTCTTGTAACAGCCTTCCCAACCAGCAGGCAGAAGGTAACATCTGCAACCAGACAGCGTCTCTATTGTGTGGCTATCGGTGAGGAGGAGGTGGATGATATGGCTTTGAGATTCTATGATTGCTGCACGCTCATCCATGTGTTATTACATGGTTTGCTCTGTGGATTCAAGGGATTAATGCTGGGAAGTGCAAATAGTGTGCAGACTGGAAAGTGGATAGGACCATCAAGTTGTTCTGCATGCCACCACTCTAAACCCACTGACTTGGAGATTTTGCCTCAGTGAAGCGAGCTTTCCAGCCTGAATGCCAGGCTCTTGAGAGATTTTGTGGATAGGAACTCTGTAGCAAGCTGAAAAGATAGAACAGATTCATGAACTTGGAGGTGGGTAAAGCAAGATACTTGGAAAAGAGGGAGAGGAGAAAGAGGGTGACATGGAGCATACTGACTGCACTCCTAGCAGAAGACACTATCATATCCTTAGTTTCAAGTGAAACATGTACCTGTAGAGTGTTAACCACTTTGTCAAGGTCATCTTTTTTGAGACTGAGTTTTTGAGGTTATGTTTTTGAGATTTTTTAGCTATGAAACAATCAAACTTCTGTGGGTTCTTGAGCACCCTTGCTGGTCTGAAGTCCAAAAGGTAAGAGCTGCAGGGCTTGAATATGCCTGGGTCTCCTGCAGCAATAGCAAACCTCTGATCAGTCTGTATTGTAGACTTGCACTGTAGCACTCGCTGTTGAAAGGATTTAATGACCCAGAGCATTCCTCTTACATGTAAAGCAAGAAATATAATGAAACGAAATATAGAATGGCAGAAAATCTAATATAACCTTTATAAAAGTGAATGCTGTCTTCTGACTAGGTGATCGAGGTAATGCTAAATGATTTCAGGACCACTGTAGATACAAATTACTAGTAAATATTCTCTAACATTCCGGTTTCTGTATGCTAAGATAGACAGAGTATCACTGACAGCTTTCTAATACAGTCTTGCCAATTGACACAAAGGTTTTCAATAAATGGCGTCGTCTTGTTTTAGCTTGTGCAATAAGTTGCAATAGATTCAGTAGACTAGAAAGGTTTCAATATCCAAATGTATATTTCAGAAATAGTTTTCTAAACTCTGTGCATTTTTTTTCCTGATTCCTTCTTTAGGGCAGGGCATAAGATCAAGTCATGCCTGGTGGTCCTTCCTGACCTGTCCCTGTGAGTCTGTTTTTCCTGAGTTAATAGAAGGACAACAGACAAGCAAAATGTTTTGTTTCTTTCAGGTTTTTTTTTTGAAAATAACAGTCAGAATTTGAATCCTTGATGAGTGATTTGTGACAGATCTTGGTGTATAAGTGACTGAGATGATGACAGCAGTCACATTATAGCTACACTTCTTAACACTTAACATTCACAGTATTTTCTAAAGAGCATTATCTGTATCACAACAAAACTGCTGAGAATTCTGTACCTGGTGGCTGCTGGTAATAGTAACACAAGGCTGCTACTGTTAAAAAAAGAAGTTATCTACTGAGACTTTTGGTCTTTGTGAAAGAGGGTTGTTCAGGTATTAAAAGAAGTTTTTAAAAAGTTAGATGGATTAACGTCTCAGTCGTTGACATTGTAATCTCCTGCTGTGGTTGTCCATCATTTTTAAGGGATGAAAGAATGTTAAGCCCGCTGCAGAGATGCTTTTTCTTTGCTGACATGAGTGTGAAAGATACATGACATTTATTATCAGTAGGCTAAAGAGAAAGATCTTTGAAAGTGCAGATGAAGCTGGATGATAATTCTAAATATCTTTTTGAGTGACTTTTGGACCATGTCACATGAAAGTTATTTTTGTCTCCATTACGACATAAATGTAAGGCAAGATGATTTCTGAGATGGCTGCAATGATTTCTAGTCATATTGATGAAGATAACTTTGAGTGCCTAAAATTTTTCAGATGTATAATTGTCCTAAGATGCTCAAAATACTCTATAGAGCTCTGAAAAGTTTTCTGGGAAGAGTTACAAGGACAGAACAACTTTGTTGTCAATGAGCTTTCCTTATCAAGATGGTCTGGCCTTCAACAGATGGATGACTAAAAGGGTGGTTTCAAAGCCCCTTTAAAGCTTGCACAGCCAGCTGCACTGCTCTCTGTCATCTCAGATGGGGATAAACATCCCATCAGAAAGAGAGGGGAAAAAACCCCCAAGTGTTTCTGTAACATTCTAAGTCCTGCTATAAGTTTGACTGATTTCACTCAGAGTGAAGAATTAATCTGCTTACGTGAAGGCTAACTCTAATTCCATGTTTTCCACCTAATTGTCCAAATCATTCATACATAGCTATACACAAGCTATATCCTGAAAAAGAGGACTCTTGATTGACTGACTTTTTTGTAAGTCTCTGCAGTTTAAACAGACTGTTGCTTATCTTATGTCTCGTATGCAGGTCACACATAAAACAACATTCAGAGATGCTCCAGCTGTCTTTGAACGAGGGAGTGGTAGACCAGTGGTGATAAGAAAATGGCTAATCGGCTTCGGGCAAACTGATAAGAAGAACACTACTGCTTCTCTAAGCTTAGCTGTTGTTTCTGTGTGTCACTGAGTAATGTCGTATAAATACCTGACATGTGGCATGTCTGCATGACGTACCGAGGCACTTGGAATCCGCCTGGGCATCATTAGCATGGTCCTGGGCTGAAACACAGAGCAGCCTTCTTCCCACACAGCAGGGAGCATTTGCAATGCTTAGCATGGAATCCAGGTTAAATGTTTCTCCAAATCTAATGGTGCTAAATGCACCTCCCATGTTTCACTTACTGACCCTGGTAGTTATGTCTCTTAAACCAAATGAAGGTAAAGAATAGATGATATATCTATCCATGTCTGTCTGAGTTAATGTCTAATAACTTCAAACTTTGGGCTTATTTCAGCGTTCCCCTATCACTTGTCTCTAACTAGCTTCACAGATCCTTGGTCTGAAGTTCTGTGCATTCTCCTTTAAAAAATATTAAAATTAAAAAATTAATTAAATTATAAAGGTAGAATTAACTTCTGATAATTTCTTCAAGTGAAACTGGCTTTTTATATTTTATCTCCTGTTGAAATGTTCATCTCTGAGAGAAGGGATTATTTCTGGATTGAGCTATTGCTGGGCACTTTGTGTTTTTTAAACAAAAAATTAAAATGTGAGCTAAAGCAAGCCGTTTCCCAGGTACCACTGGGAATTCTGATTGGAGTGGAGGTAGATGTGTGAATGTATTTATGTATAGATATTCTAAGGTTTTGTCAGTACACACTGCCTGAACTTACAATATATACTGGGAAAAAGATATGAAAATGATGAAGTCATTTTATCCTAGTTTTATTCTCCTGTTCATTTACACATTCCACATACATGTTTGTAAAACATGAATTTCTCATGCCAGTGTGGTTAAATAATTTTGTGAAGCTATTAATCTGTATGCTTTGGGTAAATATGTTTCCTATGTAACTCTGATATGGTTCTAAGTTAAAACTGAAATACTTTGCAAGGTTTTGATCCATTTATAGTGTGTTTTTATTATATCCTTTGTGCAATTTTACTTTATAATTCCCATTAATTCAAGGTTAAAAACATTAACCTGAATGTGAAGAAAAGGAAAAACAATGCCCCATTGACATTCAAGAAGTTTTTTTTAAACTATGTTCATGCGAGTGGACAATAAAAATATGTGAATTACAGGAAGACCAATAGGGACTTGATGAAGGGACTCTGAGACTGAAAGTTTGAGTGCTTTTTCAACCATATCAGCTGGTTGAGGAAAAGATATTACTCTTCCTACCAGTTGTACTTCCCTAGAGTTTAAGCTATGTATTTTTTATTTTAGCCTTCTCTTGGCACTCATTTCTTGTGTGTTCCTGAGGGCTTACTCTCACCAAAACTCTTGTCAGTTACTGCACTCAGGGTCCTCCAGGCAGGTGTGCTTGGCTGGGATTAAATGCTCACTTTGCAATTGGAAGCTCTGGACAAATTTATGCTGCTCACATGCCCACATTTGCAGTACCAGTGCTGCCCTGGAAGAGCATTGCGGCAGTGAATTTCTAGGCTTCCCATTGGCATATTCTCTGGTTCTTTCCTTTGGCCTTCTGTCCTTCCTGAACTACAGTGCTTTTCAGTCTCTTTTGGGCGCAGATGTTGCTTACTAGCTGGCATCTTGCAGTGCATCATTTCTAGTTCTCGATTTAGAGCCTAATTCCAGGAGGAAGCCCAAGATCTTCCTGTGAATAGTAATCTCTTAAATGTTGACATTGTTATACCTGTCATATCGGACATAGGAGGCATGGAGGCATTGCTAAAGGCAAGAATTACGGCAACTAAAAGAGGTGAGTATTGAGATAGAAACTAACTCAGAATGCAGGTGCTCAAAGATGAAAGAAGGCAGAGAACAAATGATAGGAATTGTAAAAGAAAAGAGAAAATAAAAGAAAAAAAGGAAAATCTCATTGCTGGATATTATGTTATCTGCAGATCTGGACTTGAATGTGATCTTGTTAGATCCTGGGAAAGCTGGTAACCTGGTACCAGTGTCAGAGTGGTAGAACACTGATGTTAACATTGCTGCAGAATTTGTTGCCTTTTCCAGCTAAACAGTATACACTGTTTCTGTTTAAAAACAGAAGGCACAAAATTTAGTTAACCGATACTGTCCGGGGTTAACCATAGCAACTTCTCCAGTGCCTATGGTTAATTTTTTTTTTTCTGCAGACTTCTGTTGCCACCTTAAAGACCTTAAAAGTTAGTGTCAGTAGACCTTTCTTCTTGTGACTTCTCTAAGAAATTCTATTTAATAAATGTATTTAACCATTTCATTAGACCACACCAAATATAGCACGTGCACAGAATAACAGTGTGCTCAGTACTTATGGAAAAGATGGGTTGATAGCAGCCTGATGGTGCTCAAGAGTTGTGTTCTTGTCTCCACAGCACTGAGCTTGGGAAGCCTGATGAATCCCCATGCAGATGTACACTCTTATCACTTTGAGTCTTTACCAACAACTGTGGACAATGAAAATTGTGAGGAGGTTAGTGATTCGAGGCTCCAAGTGTTATTCAAGGATACTGGCCTCATGAGGTAGGTTTCCCTTGTGCCAGTTACCCCAGGCTGAGTCCAGCTGGTTCCCTCTACTCTCTCATTAGCAATAAAAATAGAAATGAAACTGTCAAGAATGTAAATATTCATCAGCCTCCTCTATAGCTCAGTGAAGTAGCCTCCAGTGTGTTTCCCAAACTGAATTTCACATTTGCATATTTAATAATTAGAAAACATTTTGTTCTATTTTGTTCTATTTTATAATGACTAGAATCCTGATTTTTTGTCAGTTTCCTTCCACCCCCTCCCTTTTTTTTTTTTTTTTTTTTTNTTTTTTTTTTTTTTTTTTGTATGATATCTCTAGTTGAAGTGTGTGTGTGTGAGGGGAAAACAATCACTCTTCATTGTCACATACCATACCTGTGAAAAATAGTCCTCACATGGTACCTTATGTAAAAGTAATGCAACATTTTTAAATATGCGCATGTTTACTTGCATGCTCATTTTTTAAATAATGCTGTAATAGTTGGTCAAAAATGCCTGATTTTTTTTTCTTTTCTGTTGGAAAGGTTACAAAGAAACAAGCCAACAGAAGGAAGTGACAGCTTTGTAGAAATGTCTCCATGCTGTTAAACAAGGAAACAGTAATAGTTCTTCTCCTTCTGCATCTGCTCTGTCCATTACGAACACTATTGTAATTACCTCTCAAGGTTGAATGTAGACCTTTCTTAACTTTAGGCATCTAACTTGCATTATTAAGAATTAAGAAGTGGGAAGAAGAATTACCCAAATTTTCTTTTTCAACAGGAAAAGATTGGCACTTTCTCTGAAAGCTGAATATATTGTTCCAGAATCTATGCCAAGGCCCTGAAATAATTATTTTCCTCATTTAACATTTGAGCATATTCTCTGGATATGTAAAGATGATTCTGTGGAAGACTCAAGAGTGCAAGAGAGTATAAACACACTTGTTGCAGATCCACATACTAGAAAATTAATTAAAAAATGAAATAACTCATTTCCAAAATAAATTAAAGAAATATTTCCAAAAAAAAGGGCCATTCACTTACTTATGAAGATAAAGTTCTGCACATAAAGTGCAGAATACAGTTGTACATGAAAAAATGTTGAATCGATGATGTTATTATAAAGGTACAATATCTTATAGTAGGAAGGGGAGAGAATGTGTGGTGCCATGCACTGTTATGAGCCTTTAAATAAAAGTTATTTATTTGAAGGTTCATTTTTACACTGAATGTTGTTTAAATACAACTAAAATCTGTTTGCAAATCCTAAGAGGCACCTAAAAGTCTGCTTTTAACCAAGAGGTGGATATGACATATCTTGATAGTCTTAAACACATAGGAATCTGATTTCCTGCAAACTCTGTTTTGGAGGTGGAAGTCGAAAGACCAGATATTCCACATAAAACTTGTGGCCAGAGGTCCTCCAACTCCTATATAACTCCCTTTCCCAGTGCAATACATGAGCTTTTAGTGAGCTCCCTCATATATGTAGAAACTCGAGTTTCCTCTAGCAGGAACACATTTGAGTTTACATTCAGACTTAATTTTGCAGCCTTCTAAGGGAAGTCAGTGAATGTTTACATATTTTATGGTGAGTGTCACTAGATCAAGGTTGAAAACTGTGTCTCTCCTCGCATGAGAGAGTGTTTCAATGACTACGCAGTGAGGCTTCTTCAAACTTCCTTGCGCTAGAGGAGTGGATATTAATTGCTCTTTGAAAGTGGAGGCACCGCAGCAGGAAAGACTGAGGAAGCTGTGTCCAAAGTACTCTGTATTAAACACAGATGTGCACTGACTGCCTGCGGGCAGTCAATGAACCAGGTAACTGAAAAGTTCCTCTGTCAGAATTTCCTCTGTGGCTATTCTTTTTCTCAAAGTTGGAGGTCTTGGGAGAAGCCATATCTTATAAATTAACAACCTCTCTCTTCTTTGTGGTACTTTTAAGCACAGACCATTACCTCGCTCTTAATTCTTTGTAGTACAATTTAGAACTCCTATAAAATATTGGAAGAGAGAATGAGAAAAAAAATCATTAAACAGATGTGATACATATATTTTAGAGGGCATGACCTGTATGAATTTATATGCACCTTGCTTATGGAAATTACTTAGCTTCTTGGAGCTTTTACAGTCATTGTAACTAGTTAAGAGCAAATTTGTTTCTTCACAGTATGAATTTACAGAATTTTTTGGGGAGATTATATTATTTGAGGTTCTGTCTTGTGACTGAGGACATGTACAAGTGCTGTGCCTTATTTGTATTTTGTAAGAGAAGTAATGACAGTATTTTCCTCCAGATAACTATAATATTAGGAGTTCAGATAATTCCTAATAAATCTTAGAGAAAGATTTTCCTCTTAGGTAAGGCAAAAGTTCAATGCAGTATAGGTTGCAAATTCTCTGAGGGTTTGAGACTGAAGACTATGCAACTGGAAGCTTAGTAACAGGATCTGCAGCTCTTCACCTTAAGGTTGACCTTTCGGATCTGACCCCAGGCCAAAAGTAACTAAAATTTGTTAACATCTGATATGGATGTTCCATTCCTTGATGGTGTTATTACAAGGAAAGACTGACTACACTGTATGATTAGCCATGATAAATGACTTTAATGGCCATCCTTGTTGTCAGCATCAGCCAAAGCTGGTTAGAAAAGTGAGGAGGTGGCCTGCAGAATAAAGCAAATTTTTACCCAAACATACATTCTTTGAAAAAAATGGGACACACTAAGGATATGAGGATCATTAAAGTGAGGAGCCAGTGTTGTACATATTCAGTGTGAAGACTTAGGTATCATATCTCTCAATGAAGCATTTCTTTTTGTCTCACTCGAGAATCCAATGAAAAAAAAACCCCAAAACTCCACATAATTCAATGTTTGACAGTCTTACAGTTTGATTAGCATGTTATTTCTGACCATCTTTTTTTACAACATGGCCAACATAATAAGAGAAAGACTATTTTGTTCAGTATTTCCAGTGTTTTCATATTGCAAAATATCTTAACAAAATAAGCCTGAATAGAATCTGCTGTAGTGTATTGAAATCCATAATTTCAAAGGAATGCATCTTTTCCCTAAATAATTTAAAGTAATATGGGAAAATCAATATTTAATCTTTCCACTTCTATTATACACTGGGAGAAGAACTATATATATAGTTCAGGCTGATAAAATGGTAAAACAAATATACACACAGTCCGGTTTGCCACAGGTTCTTGAATAGTTGTATGTGAAAAAAAGAAGTAGCCATTAGGCTGTCAAGTCAAGTTTGGGAGATTTTTTTTTTTTTTTTTTTTTTTTTGACAAGAGGAGGAGAGCAGATAAAAATGCAAAGAAGAGACAATTCATTTAGGGAAAGAAAAGCTATTCCCTGGAGAGTATATTAAGCTACATTCATGCCTTAAGAAATTCAGAGTGCTGTTCAGAGCCAGACTCTTGCCTGGCTCTTGCCTGGTTTAAATCAAATTCAAATCAAATCTGTTGTCTTCTCCTGAGTTATACTGCTTTCCTTGAGAGGAGTATTTGCCCACCCTTAAGGCTGAATCCAAATGAAGAACACAGCAAGGGATATAAGAAATATCATATACTACGATAGTCTTTGTAAATTTTCATAAATGGTTGGTGTGGGTGTGAGATGGTTAAACAGAAAATAAATATTAAATTCATATCTTTTAGATTATTTTCTGAATCTGTTAGGTGATATAAAGTCTAAATTGTATTTAGCCTTCAGAGAGACCCATGCCAATGTTAATTTATGAAGTGAAAGTGTGAAGTTTCATCCAGGGTATTCCCAAATCTTGTGGTTAACAAGAGTTTTCACAAAAGGAACCCACAGAGAAATGGTTAATTACTACATTATTTGAGATTCCAAGGATTAAACCACCAAGACTGGGTTGGAAGGAGCCAGATGTTACAAATAATACTACCTGATGGCATGCTCTAATGGGATATCTCTGAGAAGTCCTGTTGTATGAATGTCCACAAGTTCTACTCAGAAGAGCATGTGAGAGTTAAGAGAATTGTTAGAGAAGTTTCTTTATTTTACCATTTAAATAAATGCAATGCAGGAATTATCCCTCAATGAGAAGGACCTGTGAATACTCTACTGTCTTTTAGAACAGTCAATCGACAGAAATATCTTACAGACTTTACATGAGGGAGCTGGAGATTCCTAATGCCATATAATTTTCATTCATCACCACATTTTTTTTATTAACATGCCCAATAGAATGGAATTGAAAGAGATTGGATTTTTGATAGACAAAATGGTAAAAGAATACATGTGTAAGGTATATGATTTCCATAGACTCAGAGAGAACCATTTACCTTCCAGTAACATGTGATGATTGTGTAAAAACTCAGCAGTTGAAATGGTAAAACTGACTGTGAAAATATTGATCTGATACCTAAAAATTTAGAGGAGCTCCAACTCCTCTACATGCTAATGCAGCCTTCTCCTTTGCCACAAGCATGCCCATTCTCCCTTCACAGTAAACTGATATTCTCTTTCATGAAATCAGGTAAATCCTTTCATTTTACAAAGAAATTGCAGTATGGTGAGACAGTAAAGCGCATAAACATCCTCATAACCTTTTCTTCACTTGGTCTAACGTTGAAAAATACATGTTTTGGATCTGTGATAGAGGAATACCAGAACATTTTTCCTGTATTAGGGCAGAATCTGTCCCGGAGTGTGCACCCATGTGAGCTGCAAGAATGGTTAGTAAGACATTGATTCTTAAAGGAATGTAAAATATTTTTAGGCAGAAATTGATAAAGGTGAAAAGACTGCACTTACACTGGCTTTTTTATGGAAACTATACCATCTTCTCCTACTCCCTCCTCTCCCAACAAAGAAAAAAGAAAATGGCTTCTATACATCTTAGTGCAAAAATAACTGCTTTGCTGATTATTCTACATACCTTCATTGCTCTGAGGGTAAAATTTCCCAGGAAAAATGATAGTTACTATTGCACAAGCCTCTGTAAAATTAAAGAAAAAAGAATGGTAGCTTTCCTTCCTATACAGCCTCAACCTACAATAATACATTGCTTTAAGGCATAAGGCAAAAGTATCTAAAATGGCTTCTGTGTGTAACTGCTATAACAACAGACCTAGCAGATGCTCTCACTGACTTCATACTAGCTGGAGAGATGAAGTATTGAACTTCATTGATTCTAGTATCAAAAAACTCCATCCCATATATCATGTTTTCCCTCAGACTAAGATCAGTACACTACTAAGAAAATATCATAGGATATTTTTCTTTAAGTGAAGATATTTTGTAATGTTCAAGTAAAAAACAAATGATTAAAAGGGAGAGGGAATCATGTTTTTATAGGTAAGGTTATAATTTTGGATGGGAAAATTTTTGAATTCTGGATCCAACTCAGTAACAAATGTGCTATTTTGCTCTAAACAAGTTTTTTTCTCTTGTTTTTAATTTCTAGGGATTTTGTGTGATGTTATGATCCTTTGAAGGAGGGCATTTTAGAAAAGTTTATATTATTTATGTAACAAGGAAGGCAAACTGAGTCACTGCTGGCTTTGTCTTCATGCTAGTGTTCCAGTCACTCAGTCACAGTACATCTGTGCATAGCTAATTCAGGTTACCAGGCAAAGCATTTATAATTTGCTGCAATTTGTTATGATACAGACATCAAGTAAGAGTTTGCAAGTGGAAAACAAATATTCTTTCTTACCATGCTGAAATTCCTTCCATCTCCCACTACCCCAACCAAAAAAAAAAAAAAAAAGATTCTCCTGCATTAACTTTCCCTGCAATGGCACTTGTCTATTGGAATGCAGCACAGTCCTCTATTTCTTTTCTTGTGGAAGCAGAGTGTGTGGTAGAAGTAGTGTAAGGGGTCTTACTCCTTGGAGGGACTGACTATGTTCAGTCTCAGGAGAGGTTGAAGGGAAAATTATGTCTTTCAGGATTCAACACATGGTTGAAGCTAAAGTGGATTTCTGGTTACTTTGTGCTTTTAAATAGATTGCTTCCCCAAACTGCTACTCCAGGGAGAGTGCTATTCTCACCTTCTGTCCTTGCTCCCATGGGGGAATATGGGAAGAGCTGTTCATGACTCTTCCTGTGAGCAGGATATACTTCTCTAGATTCCATTCTGTTTAAAAAAACAAGCACTTTCTCTTTTCTGCATCTGTCATGATTAATAAAATACTCCACAATTCTTTATATGTGTATGCACAGTAAGAACCATACAGGAAGACACAGGGAGAATTAGTCTCTCTTGTTGCTGCTTTTGGAGCTGAGGAGATGCAGTTTTCATATAGCTGTAATTATGGTAGGTCCATGGTTGACCTGCAGACAGATATAATATGTACCTTTCTGTATGTGCCAGGCCCACTCAACATTTATCTTTGCTCTGTGCAACAGTCAGCGCTTGGTGAAGTCACAAAGGGCATACAGTAACAACTAATCTGACCTTTCCAGTTCTTATTAGAAATATTCTTAACTCAGAAAGTGCTAATTTTTTTGATACCTACTAGTTTTTATATTTGTCTGTGCCATATCTCTGAATGCTATGAGTACGTATAAACTATTCGGTGCTCTGTCATGTTTTTCCAGTTTCACTGTTGATATAAGTACATTGAATCATGGTGCGTAAGGCAAGTACCCCTCTTATTTCTACTTTACTTGATGGTAAAATGTGCAAGTAGGTCTGTTATTTGGTGATCTTACACAACTCAGAGTAAAGCTTGGAGCAGAATGTGCTAGAAAGACTAAAATCAGAGCTGTAACTCAAGTAAATAACTCATGATTAGTATGGTCTTGCAATCTCATTAAACATCTCCTTTTGCCTGTATTCATAAATCCTTATCATTTAAGATTAGCAGATTTCATCTAAAGCTTTCTCGGAGGTTCAAATGGACTTTCTATTAGACCCTATGGAATAATGAAAAGTGAATGAAAAGAAACAGAACCTTTATATATTAAATGTGTTTTTTTTATTATTATCATTTTATGTCCTGTCATTCAGGAGATGTTCAGTCTATATCACTGGCTTTGGGAATACTCTCCAGTTGCATTTTCAGCTGTGTCTTATCTCCTTGTCATGATAGATTTATAGTACAGCCTATATTCTTTATCTAATAGGCCTTCAATCTTGTGGGTGCACTGGTATGTCCTAATTTGTAACTGTAGCCAGAGAAGTATGTGCATACACATATACTCTTTTTGAAATAAAATGCTTAGCAATACAATTGAATTGATGAGCCTTCATCTGCAAATGATGTAACTTGATATACTCCCATGAGTGTCATTTTTGTTATATGTCATAGTGCATTCAGGTACATATCCTGTCTCTTTGAGTCACAAAAGCTATGATTAAACTCGAAATTAAATGATGCCAGGAAATGTTTCCTGGCGCTGGAATGCTCTCATACGTGCTATTAATTTGCTAGAATAGTCTCTGGCTCACTTTTGCCTTGTGTTACTAATGACATCAAGAACAATACTCAGACTTTTTTTGAGTTATCCCAAAGGATCTTTTGGAACAGATAATTTATCTGTCCTCATTCTTTTTTTTATTATTATTTTTTAAGATGAAGACAGTTTAGTATAGCTGAAGCCAAAACATGCTGCTTGGTCCTACGGCCAGATAATTCTGGTACTGCATAATTACCAATATATTTGCAATAAAAATGTATTTAATCCTAAAAGTGGAGCTTTTTTGGCTTGAAAAAAAGCAAAAAACATTCCTATCTTCAAAAAAAGCCAGGAAGGATGATCCAGGGAACTACAGATCGGTCAGCCTCAGCTTAATACCTGGGAACATGATGCAGCACGTAGTCCTGGAAACCAAACATATAGATATAAGATGATCAAGACCATCCAGCATGGATTTATGAAGGGAAAGACATCCTAAACCAACCTGGAAGCCTTCTGTGATGAGATGACTTGCTGTTTATCTTAAATTTTGCAAGGCTTTCAACGTTTATAAGCTCTTCATAAACACATGTACTTCGTAAACCTGTTGAGGAAGTTTGGAATAGACTGAAAATAGTGTAGTGGACTGAAAATTCCTGAACTGCTGGGCTCAGAAGTTTGTGATGAAAGTCTACCCGGAGTACCCCAGGGTTTGACGCAGTGATCAATGCTGTTTAACATCTGCATTAATAAACTAGAGGATGAGACAGAGTGCATCCTGTACAAGTTTGGAAATGATAAAAAACTGCAAAGAGTCGATATCCTAGAAGGCTGTTCTGCCATCCCAGAGGAATCTCAGCAGACTGGAGATTGAGGAAGCTCAGCAACAGTCAATGTAAAGTCCGTGTCTTGGAGAGGAACAACTCCATGCAAGAGAACACGCAGAGGCTGACATCTCAAAAGCGGCTTTGCAGAGAAGGACCTGGGAGTTGTGCCCTTGCAGTAATGTCCAACAGCACCCTGGGTTGCATAAGGAGAAGTGTCACCAGCAGGTCAGGGAGGTAATATTTCAATCAACTCCACTGAAGCCACACCTGAAATTCTGGGTCCAATTTTTTCTCCCCAGTACAAAAGAGACTTGGACTTATCCAAGAAAGTCCAGTGAACAGCCAGAGATGGCTGAGTGGAACATAAGACATATGAAGAAAGGCTGAAACAGCAGGGACTGTTCAGCCTGGAGAAGAGGAGACTGAGAGAGTATCTTGTCAGTGTGTATGACCATCTGATGGGGAGGCTTACCCAGACTGGCTCAGCAGTACCCAGTGCCTGAACAAAGAGTAATGAGCACAAAGTGAAAATACAAAAAAAAAAAAAAAAAAATCTGCTTAAGCATGACAAAACACATTTTGCTGTGAGAATGACTGAACAGTGAGACATGCTCAGATATACTGTAGAGTCTCTGACCTGGAGATATTCAAAACCCTGCTGACATGGTCCTGAACAACTTGCTGTAGGTGACCCTGCTTAAAGCAGGGGAGTTGGACTACATGATTTCCAGAGGTCCCTTCAAACTCCAGCTATTCTGTAATTCTGTGATTTTGTACAGTAGGAAGGGGAGCATCACCTTAGTTCTTTTCCTCCTTTCTCTTTTCAAGATGATTTCAGTCACAGGGCTGAACAGCATGTACAGCCACTTGTAGCATATGCTGCTCCTGGCTGTTCATTTTACAGTTATTATGGGATTGCTCAATAATGAGGTAAAGGTGAGAGACGGGAGAATAAGGAAAAGAGAATGGAAGGTTGCTTTCAGACCAGAGGTATATGTGAAGCACATCTTTCAGTTAGCTTGGAAGCTCTAGTCAATATATAAACAGTGGAAATGCATTCAGGTTTTTTTTTTTTTTTTTTTTTTTTTAAAGTTTAACTTACAAAATCCTGCTGCCTGGAACAGCTGCTCAGAGAAATCTCTGAGCATGATAAAGTGGTATTCTTGTTCACAAAACAGCTCTGAAGGTGTTTCCTCCACATAAAACTCTCATGACTACTGAGAAAGGTGAAAAACAGAATAGGACTCTAATATGTAGAGGTGCATCAGAAATATAACAGTAAGATTAGTAGCCACATATCTGAATTCTCTGACCCCCCTTAAAAATGGAAAGATGTTAAAGGTCTCCTCAACCTCAGTGTAGCTCTTTGACTTTAGAGTATTCCATTCATCATGTCAGTCAGATACTTGGTGCAGAAATCAACTCTAGAGTTAAAAAAATGACTAAGGAAGTTCAACTTTTGAATTCCTTTTATCTAATAATACAAAGGGAAAACCTATGCTGCTGAGGCAGGACAAAAAGACCTAAGAAATAAGCATCTAAGGAATGATATCAGGACAGAACAACCTGAAGGAGCTTTACTCCATTAATGCATCTCCCGAGAGACAACCAAGACAAAAATCCAAAGCCAGTAAGGATTGAGACTTAAATCAGGACCCCTCAGAGTAAAAACATTTTCCCAGAGTATCACAACAGGCATATTTATGGTCCTAGATCTAGTCTCTGTCTTGCTGAAACTGTAGAGATCACTCCTGAACATGTGAAATCTGCATTTCATTTGCTGGTTACCTGAGAAATCACTTTTTTGTTTCTTTCCTTACAGTGAAAACATGAATGCTTTTGAGGTAGTCAGTGGTCCATAGCTTAAAATGTAACATCTAATTCTTTATTTCAGTTTTCTGTTAAGCTTATAACAGCTTTCTTCTAGAATGAAAATAGACTTGAAATATGTTTTCCACTGTATTTGCTTACATTTTGGTGTCTCCATGAAAAGTTTATGGTAGTTGTTGTGTTCCAGCTAGTTTAAAAAGCACCTCTGAAATTTTTTGAATTAATAGTAAAATTTAACCTCCCTCTCTTTTCACATCTTCCATCTTTATTACAACGTATAAGTCAGACAGCTGTTTATTATTTTATTTGTGGTCTTTTTGAACATCCTCCTGTTGGATGCCGAGGAATATTTAAGGGGGCTATAGCACACAACAGCCTTAGTGTGCAAATTCGTCTGGGTAAAGAAGTGCATGACTTTTAAAAGGGTGAAAACAAATATTAAGAGAAAGTATGCATGGGAAATGATCTGTTCATAGGCAGTTCTTTAGGCATGGCATGTTAGGGAAAATTCAGTTTCCGTTCACATATTCTGCCTCTTTCCTTGGAAAAAAAGAGTTAGAGGATTCTGAGACATCCTGAACAGGATCACATTTGGGCTGACAAGGGCTTTTTTTATCTTTCAGGGGAGGAAAAATCTCATCCTTTACTGATACAAATTCTGAACGTGTTAAGCAGAGTGGAAAGACCGAGAGTCAGAATGTTACAAGTGTGGGGTGCAATTATTAAAAAATGTGGAGAAGACTAATTATGAAAGAGGAGGAGAGTGAATAGAAAAAAATCAGGACAAGAACACCTTTTGTACAACTAAGGATGTGTAAATATCAAACATCAAATTAGCAAATATGTTATCACAAAACCTCTAGAAAAGGGAAAGCAATGAGCCATCCAGTTAAAAAAAAAGAGAAAAAAAAAAAAAAACCATAATTTCTTAAAACAGGGAAAGTTAGAGATCTTGTGAAAGTTATGTAAATTTCTCTAACCATTTTCTAAGAAGATATAACCTCTCTGATTCTGTCTCAGTCTAGCATGGATCTATGGGCTATTAATTTCTGGCTGGGTTGCTGCAAGCTCCTAAGCTGCTATCTCAGTCATACAATTTCAATTAATAAGAGAGGAGATTTATTCTGGAAGAAGAAACAGATTAAGAATTTTATGCATCCCAGCTGTAATGGGCAGATCGGTTAAGCAGGTGGTTTTGGCCTTTTTCACAGTCTCTTTTTTTTGGTAGTACGAGTAGTATTTTGTTAAAGAATCTTCATAACTGGCTAAGAGTTTGATATGGAACACAGACACTTCAGTGTCTCAGAAGATGTTAAAAAGCAAATGGTTCAGCACTGAAAGATAAAAATAAATTTGCATAGCCCTTAGTGACAAAAACTGGATAGCTCGTTTTGTTTATTTGTGTCTTATAAAGCAAGGAGAATCTAGGAGAACACAGTAGTGCTATGACATCACAGGTAGGGGCAGCTCTGTAGGCACCCCACTGGTACAGTAAGGATAGTTCATCAAAGTCAGCTCTTTTGGGAATAAATCATTTTTCCTCTTCAGCAGCATTTTTGGAAAGAATTGCAGGTTTTCAAATCTGGGTAAATGAGTAAGCAGGACTTGTTTGAGAGACTAGCAGAAAAGATAGATGTTCATATAGCTTTTCTATCAGCAAAGAAGAGAACTTCCCCTGGGGCTGGGAGGCTGACTAAAGAATTTTATCAGAGGTTCATTGATCCCCTTTCCGTAGTGTATTCAAGGGCTTTCAATGATGTCTTGACTGAAAGACCATTAGGATATTTACCATATAAAGTCCTTTAAATTGCTTTCTTTCTTTGGTAGAAATCAAGATTTGGAGGATACCAGGGATTGGAGACTTTTTTTTTTTTTTTTTTAAAAAAAAAAAAACACATTACAAAACTTTGATTCTATGTTAGCTTAGAGACTGGAAAAGAAAATAGCAAGGAAATTATTATATCTCAGTCATCTAATATCTTTAAAGGTCACATAGTGGCAGGCACTTTTTGTAGTTTGCAGGAATTATTTGAAATTGCAGAAGAAAATGAAAATGTTCTAGCATTGGATCTAGCCAAAGGTTTTAGATAGAATGAAACTTATCTTACTGATATCTCAAGGCTATATTGTCCTATAATTAGTTAACTTGCATTGCAAGTACCTTATGGCTATGTAATACATGGCTATGTGATATGTACCTTATGGTTATGGCTAATATGTGTCAATTTTGAGCTTTTTGTGTTTGCTATTCTTTGAAGCTCTTGTTACTTAGAAGGATGGGGTTTCAATGGATTTCAGGTTTTAATTGCCCAGCTCATAATGTTACTGAAAGTTATTGTATTCACAAATGATGTTATAATTCTGATGGGTAGTGCAAGGTAGTTATGTCTAAGTTTGTAGGGATATATGTATACAAACATATATGCATCACTTTTCAACATTAACATTTATTGGTTCTGCAGAGGAAGAAGAGTGGTTAATGTGAATCAGGGAGCATCACCCTGGGATATTGGTTTTGGGCTACTCCTCCACAATTCCAGAGGTCTTATAGGTCCAGCTGAACCTTTGATTTGTTTGCCTAGATTATTGTTTTTTTGTTTTTGAGAATTCACTAATTTTAAATGATCATTCTGTAGCAAAGTTAAAATAGGAGAAGCAGTTTTTTACCTGACAGGAAGCAGTGATGAAGTGGAATAGATAAACCTTGATTTTAGCAGAAAACGGGATGTTAATTAAAGACTTCCTGCTTAGTCTTTCTTTTTACATTTGTGTGACATAGGTATATTGTCCCTTTGCAGATTCTTTCATCAGAGTTAGTCCAGATGCTTTGAGACAAGAAATGTAACTTGATGGAGGAAGTAGTGAGTTTAACACTAAGTTTAGTAGATATGGTAGATAAGGTCACCCTCTATTTTTCTTCACTGATAATACCAGGAAAAGAGGCACTTTGCGTTAGAGGCATAATGACATAAGTGCACTGTTAGGTGACTAAGTTAGGTAACCTGTACTTCATCTATCAGTTGTCTGTCAGAGTAGGATTAGTGACTGTGTGTACAAATGCTTTCTTGATTACTGTTTACTTTTGCAATATTCAATCGTTTCACACAGCTGAAGATTTCGGCTGTTGCAGAGTTTATTTTGACATTCTTCTGCTAAAATCACAGTTTTATATTACTACTACTATAAATGTTTTTCAAATATACAAGGTGAAAAAAAATTCTTCAAACTCATGTTCAAATGCTTTATAAACTGATTCCATTCTTATCAGTGACTGTGAAAATTCAGGAAAAGACTGAGAAATTGAACACCAAATTACATGCTTACGGAATTCCATGAAAATTTTAAATTTTAGAAATTAAGAGTGTGAAATTTCTGTCTGTCTTTATACACCTGAACTATTTAATGAAATTATTTGTTCTTTTCTGAATCCTTTAAAATGCATTCAAGTATAGTCAAAGGTCTGGTAGTGACAGTTACAACTCATTGGGAACGTGGAATATCCTCTCTATCTTTGATGCCTTTCATTTAAAAATATTGTTTTGGTTTTGTCTTTATTGATTAGCAGGGGAGAATGCTGTAGGATTAATAGTCTTGTTTATTTCCATCTCTTTGGAGATTTGCAGTACATTATTTTCAATTATGTTAAGGAGAAGACTCTTAACTTTTACTTGAGGCTGTATTCTGATCCCCTATAATATGTGCTAAAGTGACTCTCTAAAATACTGTTAGATGTAAGACCAAAAGATGAGAATTTCAGACTTCCTATTATTTTTGATTTCCAGACTCACTTCATGTGTAACAGTGGAGAGTAGTAACTGTGCATAAATTAGCCACTTATAGTAGATAATCTGCGTAAATTTTTTTCTTTTTCTCCTGATGTCTTCATGCTCTCCTGATATATCATGTGAAAAAAAAAAAAAAAAAAAAAACGAGAGAATAATGAGATGTACCTTCTGCCTGTCAAACTGTCGCTGTAGTACTCTTGACTTTCACAATATTTAGTAAAAACTTAGGCTGACATTCAACAACTGTTGCCATACAGAAGGACAAATGGAGCTTTTCTCCAGAAATCAACTTCAGAAACAATATCTGAAACAATTGTATTCATTATTGATGTCCTGATGGAATAAGAGTCACTTGTGCTGGAAGAAAAACAAGAAAGAGAAAGTGTAGCAGTGTGCTGCATTCCTACAATTTAAAATTAAGCAGTGTCATGTCCTTGGTCACTAAGCCATAAATTGGTAGGTCTCTAGTGGCTGGAGAGTGCAGGTGCACTGTCAATCACTTAACCTACGAGGTCTATCTCACTACTGTCTGGCTTTACATGAATACACTATCTTTTAATGAGATCTTAGCTATTAGAAATCCTTCCAGCTTGTGCTAGGATTTCAGTTCTCCAGGCATCCAAATATTCTGATTAGTTTAATCTCTATCAGCGCATTGGATTTTTGTGTTATATGGCGTAGGTCCTTGACAAGGGAAAGGTGCGGAGTGATCCGTTCTCCCAGGCGGGCAGAGCGCGGCAGTCAGCCCTGCGTCTCAGCAGCTTGTTCATCCTTGCTGTGTAAACGGACTGCTTTGAGCTTTCTGCTGCTTGCAGCCAGTATGGACACTACTACGCTAAATTTATTGCATCCCAAAGCATCACTTGACCTTTAACGTAACGTAAAGCCTTATTAAACTGGAGTCCAGAACTCCCCTCTGCTGCCTGGTATTATGAGAGTGCCATAACAGTGGGTAACAAGAAACAACCTCCTTTCGCAGCAACTTGCTTTTAAATAGACAAGGTATTCTCCTCATGCCTAAGTGTTTTTCTCACACTTCTTTTGCTTTGCCCAAGGTCAGTCAGGACTTCAGTGTAAAGAGCTATATATTGAATCTAGATTTGCTGAGTCCTTGTTTAGTATCTTAACCACAATGTCATTGTTTTTTTTTTCCCTCACAGCCAATATATTTGCTTTCCATTTTTCAGAGGTTGCTTTAAAGACAGGCTGAATTATTAACTTGAGATACTAACACACCGAAAACAAAAAGCTCAAGGACACACACATACCATTGACGTTCAACCTGCGGTGGTGTGGGAGGTGTTTTTTGACTGATACTGGCAATGCAGAATTAGCATAATCAGCAATCATTACCCCAGAGTCTCTGGGTTCTTTGATGCTCTTGCTGTGAACAGAATGTGCTCCATCGTGCTATATTCCATTCACAGAGAAAATGAAAGATTTGAGGAGACCGCGGATTAATGGTCTCCAGTTGGCTAGTTTCACTTGTGTAGGTAACAGCAGGTAAGCTGAAGCTGAGGAAGAGTTCCAGTTCATGCATTTGAATTTTAAAGGGAATATCTGTCCCTTGAGTGTATGCTAGAATGATCCCTTCTGCAGTGTAGGAGACTACTGCTAATGAAATCACTGCTGGCTCTTTATGTTTTACTGCTGTTGACATTTTTGCAGCTGTTAGAGAAATGACTCAAGGCCTGTAAGTTCTGGGTCATTTTTCATTTATGGGATCTTTTCCCCTCTACATACTCAATTCTGGCTTTTATTTTTATTAATTTCCTATTGTACCTGAGGAGCAGAGTGGTATTTAATAGGATTTTTATAACCTTGTGCAGAGATAGAGTTATTATCTGAAATCATCTGTACCAGCCAGAAGTCTGCTTAGACAGAGCCAGATTCTGACATTCTGCCATGAATAGGCCCACTTTTTAAAAAAAAAAAAAAAAAGTGTGTGATGTTTCTAAATGTTAATATTTTTTGTAGCTTGACTTTATGTGGCAGATATGGAGTTTACAATGTTTACTTTTAGTCTGAGCAACGGCGTTAAGAACTGGACAAATAGCAGTTCTGAATATTTTTAGCTCAAATTGACCATTTGTTTTTTGCCCATTGTAATGTCAAGTGTTTGTTCAGAGATACAGAGATTGTAGTTCAAAACCTCTCTGAGGTAAACCAGACACCTCTGTTTAGAACAGTATTGATGAAATTAAGGTGGCAGTAAAAAGTGGCAGAAGAAAATATTTAATAACCTTTAAATAATCTCAATGTCACTGTGTTTGAAAAAAAATGGAATACCACGACATATCCCTAATCAACCAAAAAATCATTTGTGCTGGTTCAAGCTTCCACAGAAAGTTGGAAAGATTCTTGAAATGAACAGATCTACGAGATTGTAGTTTTGAAATTAACAAAGATTATTTTGATATTGCCTGAATATTTTTGCCCTATCAAAATGATACGTTAAGCCATTCAATAATAATTACAATATAATTCCATATGTGTCAGATTAGAATAGTTAATAGAACTAAATGGCTCATTTCTCTCTTTCCTCCATTTAGTCTCCAAGGTTTATTACCTCTAGCGCAGAGAGAGAAGGATGTCCAAGAACCTGTCCACAGTGTTTGCAAATGAGATTGTATGGAGGTGCATAGATTTTTGTGTAATTATTCATCCACTTTTTTTCCCTGCTAACCTTTATTACTTGATCTGCTTTTGATCTTACTAATAGCGTTAGTAAGGGGGAAAGCCACTTTAAAGTGTTCACTTTCTGAGTCGATTAATATAGAACTGATTTATGAAAAATGAATATTTTCATTATCCTTATATCCCTTAAATCAATGTGATCTTGATTTTGGATATGTCAGTGCTGCTGCAGAATTTGTTCAAGGATTGATTTCATTTGCTCTCAGGCTGGGTAGTGCAAAATGACATATGCCGACAGCACGCGGGGCGACCTTTCTCTCTTGTAAGTCAGCCCTGGTCCACAATCTCCTCTGTGGCCCTGTGACCCAACAGGTAGTCTGTTAAAGACGTTTTATTTTGAAATACATAACAAGCTACGACACAGTTTACCAGTAATATTTTTATGGCAATATGTTAAGGGTATGTGCTTCATGTCTTGAAATGTATGTCTCACAATCTCAGATTAGGAAAGTGGCTGAGGTTATACTGGCGGACTCTGAGGTTATACTGGCGGCATGGAATGATACAAAACTACTCTACTTTTTTTTTTTTTTTTTAACCCTGCTACGCAGAAGACCTGGAAACAAACTATCTGTGAGCCATATTTGTCTTAAAGGAAACTATTCAGTTCAAAGCGGACAATCAGAGACAGCCAGGAGTTTATTGAGGTGCTAAACCAACAGTCTAAGAGCACTCTGTGTCATTATACACATACATCACACTGCCCTAAGCCAGGAATAGTCCCATAAGAGCTGTTCAGATTTTTAGATACTTCCTATTTTGAGCTCCAATAGCAGAAAAGAGACCTGTTATTATAGGTAACAATAGCTGTAAAATATTTTTCTTCATATGCCTGTTGTAACTACCCCAGCCATGGACCATTTTGACTTAAGCTTTTCCACATTTTAAGAAAATATTTTATTTTAATTCTTCAGTAAAAATGTCTCAGCTATTCCTGAAAATTAGTTTTGGAGAAAATAGCAATTTTCTTTCTAAAATGATGTTAAAATTTTCTTTGCGGTTATTTCTTTGAAGTACAGTAGTGCCTTTAGGCTTAGGACCAAAAGTTCTACATTTGTCAGGGTGTTTTTTTTCTTTTCGTACTTAGAAGAGCAGAGTTAGCTTGGATAAAAGTATAAGACTGAGAACTGGCATGTTCACATACAGTAAAGCACATGCCAGAGGCCATCTGTTGAATTTCCTGCACCCTCCATCTGCATCGAGCAAGTTCCCTGGCCTCCTAATCCTAATCTGCAGAGGAAGCACAGCACCTGAAACCATGTCTTGGCATGGGGGCAGCAAGGCTGGCCTGAGAGATAGATGTTTTGGGTCCATCTTGCTTATAACTGTGAATTTGTGACTGCAAGAACTCATATATCGTCTTCAGATGGGACAGCTGAGAAATTTCACTGATATTTGGCCTCTGGTCTTCTCCCTCTCTGTTTCATTGTGGTTATTCTACAGAAAGATAGGATACCAACATCAAACATGCTTTTCATCTCGGTCTCAGTCTTGGTCTATGCTGCTGGTTTAAAAGACTCGAATTAAAATCGATTGACTTCCAATGCCATACTGAAATATAGGATTCCTGGTTTATTTCCTTGGAAGATTTTGTTTGTAGTTTTAAGCTTTCTTTTATTTCTCTCCATTTATTTTATGAAATATTTTACCTCCAGAGCTGATATTAAATATGCCATTTCATATAATTCTTTGCGTATGTATGTACTGATAATGTATTAATTGTTCTAGATATATTTTTATATTCCTTATATTCAGTACACAGCCTGAATGAAAACCAGAGCAGTAAGAAGAGAAATTATAGTTTGTAGCTGAGATGAAAACTAACTAGCCTTTCTAGATTTGTCACCATTTTCTACATAATTTTATTTAAGACTTTATTATAAGTGCAAGGATGCTGAAGCTGCAAAGGCATTTGAATTCTGTCATTTTCTATTTTCTGCATGCTTGCTGCTGTGGTTGTGGCAAGCCATAAAGTATTTCCTCTTACGCTTAAAAATAAGTTAGCTATATGAAGCTGTACAGTGCCACAAACATACAAAATTGCTGAACAGAATATCTCCCTGGAAAAGCTTTGCTGTTACAATTTTTATAGACGGCAACAACCACTATGTACACAACACACTTTGAGTCCAAATATTAATTATTCTCCAAACATTAGCTGATTTTTGTAGTTAATATTTTTATTGATCATTAACACTTTGATTTTGCAATGAGACCTGTGATGCCAGAGCAAAAGAAGTATTGATTTCTGGGCAGGATTATTATGGCAAGCATAGGGATCTATCAGTGCAGAACCAGTTGTTGATGCTGACTTCTTAAAAATTCTCAGCCACATCACATGTCTAAGATATGCTGATCTCTTTGTGCTTGGAAGTGCTAGCAGTATTTTACAAAATTATGAATAATGTGTAACATAAACTGCTAAGCATAAAATCTTCATAATGTTACAGGTAAGTATGCTGTTAGGTAACATGGACAGTGCAGTCTCATTGTGGGAATTAGATGATGAGATGAAATTGCCCATGAGCTCAGAAATGTGGGTTATGGTTCCTTAGGTATTATAGACTATGTCACTAATGAAGCAATTTGTTCTGTGTCCACTCACATTTCATTTGCTGCCATCAACAATTAAGAGATGTCGTGGTAAGGTCATTCCAGATTAACACCTTGTCTTTGCAAAGATCTCATTAAAACAGAAAGAATTCTAATTTCTAGCCAAGATAATGTTAATTCAATGGGAGAATAAATATTGTGGAAGCAATTTGTGTAAGATAAATGATAGAGGCATTCCCCTATTTTCACTGAAATAGTAATTCTTGCACAGAAAGACATCCTGTTGAAAATAGTAGCAAAGCACATTAATGTAGGAATTGGTTGGGCACCTTGGCCTGGTTAAGGAAGCGTGTCTTGTCATCTGAGCTTTGTGCAGATGTGCAGACCCATAAATAAATTGAACAGAAAATAAGATTTCTCTCTTTGCCAGTTGCTGGTATTACAGCTGAACTAAAAAGAAAGTAATTTCTCCAACCATCATGCATTTACTTCCCAGTCATCCTCAGAAACTTGTAATAGTGAAGAGTGCTGTAATTGGCATTTCATTCTATCATATTGGCTGCACTGCCTGAATTCTGACTGGCTGATAAAGCTCATGGAAATCCAGAGCCTCATCATGTTCTGAACAATTTAAATACAGTCTCATGTCAATCTAAGGACATAATCAGCAGAAGAGAAAAGACAATATTTTGAGATTCTAGCTTTCCGAAAGTTCAACGCATTAACTGAACTAATTGAATTGTCCTTGTATAACACAATTATTTTTCAAATTGCAAGATAGAATGAAAAAAGGTTATATAAACATACACACATCCTCATACCAAATAAATTTAAATAAATAAATGCACAGTCATGAATTTATTCCAACTGTAAATTCATTGATGTTACATTTAAGATAAATTTGATCATACTATTATGTTTTTTAAAGGGGGAAAAGTCAATGACCTTGTCTACAGATTTTGCATTATGTCTCCAGTTACTTGAAAGAAAATGTCATGCACATCAATTCATTCTTCAGGACGTACTTTCTGAATAAGTGTGGATAATATTACACAGGCTAAAGTATTGATCTCTCAAGTCCTCCATAAATGAAGTGTCATATCTTGCAACTTGTTCTTCTTTACTATTCCATCATGTTTTCCCTCACATAGGCTTCTTGTTCTTGAAAATATATTACTTGTACAATGAAACTGGTTTCATTCTAAGTCTGAAATATATTCATTTTTTTCCAGCTTGTTTTCCGCATACATGTGTATATGTGCTTTTTATCAGAAGCTATCACATTAAAGTATGCATGCAAACTGTCCATGAAAATTATGCAGATGTAAAGATCTGTGATGTCTCTTTTTGCATTTGATTTGTATAATTGCTGTTGTTTTTTATGTGTGTTTTTAATGTTGCAGAGTATGGAAATTTGTGATGACCTTGTCAATATTGACATAAATAGAGGGCAGCTATTTCCTAATCTGCAAAGTGCTTTATTTGTATTTGTCCCCTAGGTATTTTGTTGTTGTTGTTGATTTTCCCCTCCAGCAAATACAGAGGAATTTGGAGTCATCTTATTCTTATTAGGATAAAGAAACCCTTGCAGAAAAACAATTACTGTAATACAGGAGCTTTCAAAATAACCCTGCCTAGAAGATTTCTGGAGCCAGGGTTATTCTTCAGGTCTGCAGTTCTCAGGCAGTCTGGCCACAGATGCTCAAAGTGTAGTTACTGGGGACATCACTGAAGGATTGAGACCTGGACTGTCATTTCTCACAGGCTCCCTGTGGTTTGCCACAGAGCAGAAAAACTGGAAAATCCAGTTTGAAGCTTTCTGCTCATGCACTTACCAAGCACCCGAGTCAGTGGACTGAATGCGGAGATGGTTTCTGGCTATTCATTTCAAGTCACTCTTCAATTAGGCCCCTGAAAACAAGAACCTGTTTGTAAATTAAACACGTTCACTGCAATTCTCTGGCTCTGAGGTTAAAAAGGGGGGAAAAAAAAAAGTAGAATAGAACTGCCTGTAAATGTAATATTGTCAGCAGGTCTCTTACCCATCCTGCCTTCTGACCATGCTCAGGAATTGCTCGAGACTACAGTAATTGGCTCTAACCACATTCAGGCCAAGGATCATTCCAACAAATTGAAGAGTATGGGCAGCTGTGATCCGCTGGAAACATTTCCCAGCTCTGAATAAATTTGGGGGATGTGCTTAGCACTGAAGCATTAGAACTTTGATACCCATATACAATTGTATTTAGTATTGTAAAAAAAAAAGTTTTTATTACTCTGAAATTATTTTTCTATATCTTCCCCTATACATAATTAAAAAAAAGAAAAAAATAAACATGAAAGAAGGAACCTTACCTTGTATCTAATTTAATCCTGTAATTTAGGCATGACCTTCAGATCATATTTTCTTAAGGGACAGATTATGTCAACCTTTCCTTAAGAACTTAAGACATGACAAACCATTGCAAGGGAAGACATAGCTCAATTTGATCAACGCTGAAGTGATAGTCTATATGTATGTTTTAGCTTGAGGCACATTGCTGAAAACCAGAGATTTTTCAGGTGAGTATTCTCATCTGCAAAAGGTAGGTAACATGTTCATGTTTATCTTGGAGTTTGATGGGAAAGAATATGCATACATGGAGCCACATAGAAAAGCTGGTGCTTGATAACTTCTTTGCTTACAGTAACTTTGTTCATGAGATTAATCCTCACTTAAACTTTGAAATAACTCTTCATCATACACATGCTCTAGGAGACCCTGTGTGTGCAGGGGGATTGGACTAGATGACCTCTAGAGGTCCCTTCCAACCTTAAGCATTCTATGATTCTCTGGTCCAAAGTCTGTTCTGTCTCATATTCTCTTCTCCAGTCTCTTTCTCTATTGCATAGTTAATTTCCTATATTTTTTTTTCTTCCCAAGATCTTCATAACGTAACTGAGTCCTATCTAAAAACTATCCACTACTGTTAACTGATTGGCTTGACATAGTGAAATTCACCACTTTATGTATTTTTTCAAGAACTTCCTATAAATATTAGCAATTTTTTTCTTTTAAGAAGAAGCTTTCCCTTAAAAACTGACCATGTCTTCACCAACTTACATAGCCCCCTGTCCAGGACTCTGCAGAACCCAAACCAACCACCTGCATATTCTGAACTATGTCTTGGGCAGATTAAATACTTCTCAATACAGCAAGAGAAGGAGCTTGGGAAACTGCATATTAGGGAAAAATATATACAGGATTGTCACAGGATAACAAGATGATTGGAGTTGAAAAGGACTTCTAGAGATCATCTAGTCCAACTCCTTCCTTTAGCAGTGATCCCTAGAGAATGTGGCACAGATGGCATCCAGATGGGTTTGGAAGATCTCCAGAGAGGGAGACTCCACAACCTCTCTGGGCAGCCTGTTCCAGGGCTGACAGTCTCACAGGAACATTCTTCCTCATATGGAAATTAAACTTCCTATGTTTCAACTTGTACCCATTAACCCTTGTCCTGTCACTGGCCACCGCTGAGAAGAGTTTGGCTCCCTCCTGCCTGCATTCTCCCCTCAGGTATTTGTACATGTTGATCAGATCCCCTCTCAATCTTCTCTTTGCCAGACTAATCAGACTCAACCTCTTTAGTCTTTCCTCATAACATAGATGCTCTTATACCTTAATCATCTTTGTTGCTGTATACTGGGCCCTCTCTCACAAGTGTGAAACACTTCACGTGTGCCTTTACCAAAGCTGAGTAGAGGGGCAGGATCCCCTCCCTCGACCTGCTGGCAACATTCCTCCTGATGCAGGCCAGGATCCCACTGGCCTTCTTGGCCACAAAGGCATATTGCTGGCTCATGGTCAACTTGTTGTCAACCAGGACTCCCAAATCCCTCTCTGCAGAGCTGCTTTCCGGTAGGTCAGTCTCTAATCTGTCCTGGTGCCTGGGACTATTCCTGCTCAGGTCCAGGACCCTGCACTTGTCCTGGTTGAACCTCATGAAGTTCCTCTCTGCCCAACTCTCCAACCTGTCCAGGTCCCTCTGAATGGCAGCACAACCCTCTGGAGTGTTGGCCACTCCACCCAGTGTGGTGTCATCAGCAAACTTGCTCAGGGTGCACTCCATCCTCTCATCCAAGTCATTGATGAACAAGTTAAACAGTAATGGTTCGAGTATTGAGCCCTAGGGGACACCACTGGCCACAGACCACCATCTAGACTCAGCACTATTTGTCACAACCCTAGGCTGGGCCATCCAGCCAGGTTCTCAATCTGCCTCAATGTCCACTCATCTAACCCACGCTTCCTGAGCTTCCCCATGAGGATGTTATGGCAAACGGTGTTGAAAATCTTGTTGAATTCAAGGTAGACAGCAACCATGGCTCTTTCTTCATCCATCCATACCATCATCCCATTGTAGAAGGCTATCAGGTTGGTCAAACATGACTTCCCTTTGATGAAGTCACCTTCTCTTCCATGACATTCCTGAAGATGGTTTCTAGGATGAGCTGCTCGATCACTTTTCAAGGGACACAGGTAAGGCTGACTGTCCTGTTCTTTCCCAGGTCTTCCTTCTTGCCCTTTTTGAAGACGAGAACAATGTTGGCTTTCTTCCATTCCTCTGGCACATCTCTTGCTCTCCACAACCTCTTGAAATTGATGGAGAGTGGCTGAGCAATAACCCGTTCCGCCAGTTCCCTCAGTATCCTTGGGTGCATAGATTTATAGGTATCCATTTTTCCTTAATAATCTCTAAATCAATCCTCCTCACCCAGTGGAAAGTCTTCCTCTCTTCCATTTTTCTCTCTTGTCTCCAAGCTCTGTAGTCCATGGGGACTAACCTCAGCAGTAGAGACAGAAGCAAAGAAGGCATTTAGTAACTCTGTCTTCTCTGCATCCTTCATCACCAAGGTACCTACCTCATTCGTCAGTGGATCCATGTTTTTCCAAGGCTTGTGGCTGACGTGTTTGTAGAAACCCTTCCTGTTATCTCTGACATCTCTTAATAACTCTAATTCCAAATGGGTCTTGGCCTTCCTCGTTACATCCATGCATTCTCTGACAATGTTCTTATAGAGTTCCCATTTTGCCTGGCCCTTCTTCCACATTAGGTATGATCTCTCTTTTTCGCATTAAGTTTACCCAGCAGCTCCTTACCCATCCATGCAGGTCTCCTGCCCTTTTACTTGACTTCTTTCTTGTAGGAATGCACCAATCCTGGGCTTGGAGAAAGTGGTGTTCAAATATTAGCCAGCTCTCCTGGACACCCTTTCCTGCTAGGACCCTGACCTAGCAGGATACTTCCAAGGAATTCTTCCAAGGAGGTTCCCAAAGAAATCTTCAAAGTTGGCTCTGTTGAAGTCCAGGGTTGCAATCCTACTTCTTGCCCAGCTTCCTCCTCACAGGATTGTGAATTCCAAGATCTCATATGGAAGGAACTTCATAGAGTTAATTTTTCAAGACTTGGAGTGGAAAGGAGTAGCCTCAGTTCACAAGAGTCTGGAAAACACAGCTGACAGTGGGCCTTGAAGATGAATCTGATAAATTTCTTGTTATTGCTGTTTTTGATAGTCATTAAAATATGTGTATACAGATGTATATGTACATAGTTATATGCATTTTTATGCATACATGCATACATTAACCTGTTCTTTCATGCATACTCCTTCATTTCTGTACTCTTAACTAAAGAATTAAATGTGGAAGAAATAATTGCTTTGGAGGAATTATCAGGTCTACCTAAGCTAGATCAGTTTCATATCAAACTGTCCTTCCCCCAAGAAAACAAAGCAAAGCACCATAAAAATCAATAGCCTGTTCCTAGCTTGCTTTTGCAGTTGTGTCCTTCTAGGTAGCACTACTTCTTATGCTCGGACCTTGCTTATCACATTGACAAGATTTGATACAAGAAGCTCTTTACCATATAATACAATAATATTAATAACAGATTGAAAGATTCAGATGGTCCTGAAAGCCAAGCAGCATGAAGGAAAACAATTTACTGCTATGGTAAGAGACTGTCAACTTGCACACAAAAAGTCATTAACTTTTTTTCTCTTTTGAATTATAATTTTGGCACTTTCATATAACACCAAGGTAATAGATTTTCATTACATTCTGAATGCAAAAATGTTGGCTGTGGAAGAAAGCAACAGCGCTCAGATTAATAGGAGACGACAAGCTGACCAAACAGGACGTGGCAGCGTGGCTGGCACCATGGCTCAGTGGTTGTGACAGGCAATTAGTGAACAGAGCAGAACAGATGTAACAGGAGGCAGCAACAATTTACTGGAGCATTAGCTTGCTCAGGCTGTAGTTCAGATCACTGATACAGTTTGCTGATACAAATAAATACTAATATGATCTTGAGAGGGAAAAAGAGGCAGTGTACAAACATATATGACTGGGTGTGAGGGAGAAACAATCCAGATAGACCTGAGAGGAAGGCAAAGACCAGCTTTCTGGACTCTGCAAGAGTCCGTACTAGATGGAGATTCTTACCTTGCTACCAGATTGAAACTTTTTTTTTTTTTTGGTAAAAAAATATAGCACTCTATAGAGAGCACATGACAATATGCTGATCTGTCACATAAGTCAAAGTGGAAAGATGCTTGTTTTACTTCTGCTTCCATGTTCTGGGCTGGAATTAGAGTACTGCAGCTCTCGAACTTTCATGGTGGCTGGCAAGTCCATGAGATGAGAAGAGCCAGCTGTGTACATACTCTGATATGTAGTCAGAGGAGAGAATACCAACCACGTGAGAAATACGTGTGGTTATAAAAGCGGTTTTGCAGTTTTTAACAGCCAGCCAAAAATTTGTATCTTCCTTCTTAAAAAGTGCTTTTTTTATTTTATTCAGTTTTGTTTTTAAGACTATGTCTGATATTAAATTAGTCTGAGTCAATTTATGGCATGTGGTTCTAGGTGGTCCAGATATCTGTCTTCAGTCTCAGAGGACTAAACCATCAATGTATACAGGAAAACAAGACTGGATAAGTTACCATGCTCTATTGCATTGATCATTTTTATAAAAATGTTAGTGAAACTATTGTGTCACTGTTAACTGCAGAGTGCACTTCTGTAAACTGACATATGTTACAGAATCATTTATTTTATGTAGAACTGGAAAAGAGTCAGCCTTGTGTGCATAGAATCACTGGTGACATCTTGTATGGATAGTATTAATAATGCAGTAATATGCACTATTCTTACAAAATTCAGACATGCACTTACAATGTATTACATCATAATTGAAATACATTGTATCACAAATTTACACCAATTTATTCTACAGGAAAGTTTACATTTTGTGCTGAGTAAGGACTGGACCTTTAAGGGCTAGTTTCCTACCACCAGGTGGTGCTTGAGAATAATTTTTATGGAATCAGATCAAAAACAGCCATTTTTTTTTGTTGTAGTTATTCCTTCCACACTGAAATAGCATGTTTTACAACAATCAAGACATGATTTGATGCCATTTGCATTCCAGTTTTGTACCTAGAATCATCAAAGGAAAGAAAGTAGTTGTAAAAGACAAGGGATATCTTTTGCCTGCCTTCAACTCTGACTGCAATGGAGAAAGAATCAATTTTTGAGAACTACGTGATGGTTCTGGCTGGGAATCCACAAAGAAGAGACTATCCTTACCTCTTCCTAGCTGTCTTTGTTGAATACTGGTGCACAAAGTTTTAATCTAAAGTGGGGCAAAATAAAACTACTAAAGTTTTGTTTTTCTTTAAAAATATGAGTATGATATTAGCTTGTGTTACGCTTTTTTACTAAAAATTAGGATGTGCGTTTGTGTAGAGAAATGTGATCTTAGAGAATGAAGTCATCTCTACTTACATGAGTTGCTGCTTCAGTTTCACTGAAAAGTGCAGTTGCAAGTTGAGGAGAAGAGAATGGCTAAGGTAGGGGTAGTCTAATCTAATGAGGAAGAACAAAAACAAAAGGAGGATATGGGAAAATATAGAAAACAGCTCTTCTGGTTTTTTTTAAAAAAAGAAGACAGGCTCTGGCTGACTTGTTAGTAGTGGATCCTATATTTAGGCTGCACAAAATTCTCCACTATGCCTTTTATAAGGCATACAATATAAGCTGAGGTTTCTCTACTGTATGCATCACAGGATTTGATATCATCAGAGGGAATTTACTCAGACTAGAGAAGTGCCCTTTTTTCATCCTACAGAATTTAAGTGAGGGTTTTCCTTTGAGATATAATCTCTAAGGGGTCATCATTTCCCTCCTGTCACTGCCATGCATTGTTGGCTGTGTGCCTGCAAACACATACTCCGAAGGCAGAGTCACCTTTGAGACCAGAGAGACCAGAGAGACCTTTGAGTCACCTCTGAGACCAGAGTCACTATGACTCCTGATACAGAAGAGGACATGGTTCTGGGAGGATCAAGCAGCTCCTAGGGCACAGGACAGCACAAATAGCTTTGAGATGAGGCGCAAGCTCTTCTTCCCAGCTTCTCGCTTCATTCTGCCCTTCCTACTCCTGTTCTTCCAGCCTCCTCTACACACTTTCACTCATCATTCTGAAAATGGAAAAGAGAAAATAAGGGTCGGCCTTTTCACTACCTTCCCCAGGCATATACCCTGAGATTTCTCTCTCTCTCTCTCTCTCTCTCTCTCTCTTAGGCACACAATAAAAAAAAAGAAATTCTTTAAACAATCTTAATTCTATTTTTTTTGTCTTTTCTTCTTCTTTTTTTCTGTTCATAGCAAGGTGATAAGGGCCAGGAGGAATATATTTTATTACAGCACACATTTTAACTAGAAATAAAGGTTTTTAGTCCCATAAATTTTGTATATTTTCTATAATCTAAATGTTGATGTGTTGTTTAATTGCACAATTGATTTCATTTTTCACAAGGATCCTTCCTTATCTGGTACTGCTGCAGAGGAAAGCAGAATTACAGCAGGAGATGGAAGTGCGAGTGAAAGCTCGATTTTTTCAAACATATTTGTCTCGTAACTATAAGTAATAGCTACTAGAACCTGTCTCTCTATGAAACCCTATGGTTTTCTACAGCTGCTTGAATTCTTGTAGATTCTGTGAAGATCTTGTAGATCTCACTTCACTGCTGTGGCCACACTTCTCTGGCTGCAGGATTCCTCTGGAGTTTTCTGCCTGACTGCATCTCCAAAGCTTTCAGACTCATTGTTATGCGTGTTCCCTTTTTTGTATTTCCGTCTGTTGTCTTACTTAAAAACTCCATTCAGGTCAATTGAAAGGAGGCTTAGTATTGTGGCAACAGGTGTTGTGGCAACCTGTCACCTGGGATCCTGCCTGTGATGATTTGCAGTATTGTAGCACTTAAGGAGGACATGAGGGACCTATGAAGACAATTTGAAGAGAGTAAGATGTAGGGTAGGATGACTGGAATTACATGACAAAAACCATGACCTCAGGAATAAGAGGTAGTGGCCTGGTAGTGGGAATGGCAGACAAGAGGAAAGGGAAGAATTCACAGAAGTGTATAATGAAAGGAGAGAGCTGGGCAGGCAGACTGGACCTGGATATCATCTGAGGGATATGATGTGTGACTAAACAAGTCTGTGGGGCTAGTAAGTGAAAAAGTAAGTGAAAAAAATGGAATTCTGGAAAATTATGCTGCTAAAGGAACTGTCTAGTTTTTCTGAATAAAAATGTTATGCTATGAACCTTGAGATATAAAAGTTTGAATTGAGAACCAAAGAATTTTTACTCTTGCTTATTCTCTTTTCCACTTTGGAGACTTGGACTCCAGTAATCTCTTCCACTAGCTTTCTCTCTAGTCAGAGCAGAAGCTGGCCATACATCCAGCTTCTCCTTAGTACATGTCCTTCATGCCCTGCTACCTATGCTTGGCACATGCATTTCTTCAAAAGTATTTCACAAAAATTGGTAGACAGATTAAACTGTTTCTCTTGATATAGTTTCTCCTTACCTACATGTCTCAGACCCACTGTAATTACAGTTCTTCTGCAGTTTATAATTCAGTTCTGATTCTTTGAGTCATATCTTACTTTTCCAAAAGAGGCCCAAGATATTGTATGAAAATGACATCCCTAATTTTGGATATAACCTGTTCTTTAACTTAATATATCAATATTACAGTAATGGATAATTTTGGCAGGTAGTATTTCTCCAAGGTTAGACCAGGAATCCTTTTTGTCGCTGCCAGAGTTCAGAAAGAAGTATTTTCAGAGGTCATAGACCTCATAGGCCTTTCTGGAATTGTCGGGTAGAAAGGCTTCTTGTTATCTGTGAAAGAGACTGTATTTATCATGTGGGACATAGCTTGTGATAACACAGAAAGAATGTGATTTGTACTAGTGAAAGTACTCTCAGAGAAAGCTGCCACCTAGTAAGTTTTTTTTTTTAGATTTTATAGTTTGCTTTTCATGGAAAAAATCATTTGACACTAATCAAAAACCACTGAACATATTGTAGGGGAGAAAAATGAAATGCACATTGTAAGATATTCTGAAAATGTTCGTATAAATTTTGAATCAAGCCACTCATAGTTAGATTTTTGATGTAAAATGTGTCGGTGAAGGTTATAATATGAATAAGACCTGTTAAAAAGCTGTAGAGCTAAAGGCAAGAAAATGGGTACGTTTTTGTTTGGCTAATTAATGTAAAAGTTGATTCACAATGCCTATATTAAAAAAGATTTTTAAGATTGCAAAGTCAATCCACATGACATTTAAGACTGTTTTCTTTTTTCTCTTCTGGATATGAGTTCCCTTGTAATAATAGCCTTGTAATACCTACCAGCTACCAGATAATAGCTTTGAATTCCCTTAAAATAGTAGGATGACATATTGTTTTATTCTAAAGTATTCCTACATAAGTCCATATTTAGAAAAGATAGGTCTCAATAATTCTATTAACACTTTGCATTACATTGATTTCTGTTCTATTTGTGACAGATGTGCCGAAATGGTTCCAAGCTTCTCAGAAGTGTGTTGCTGCCCCAAAGATCAGTGGTTAGAGTCTAGCTGTCACCTTGTCTGTTAAAAGAAAACAGGTAAGAAATAAAGGTAGAGCTGGAATAGAGAATTATGAGGAGATTCCCCTCTAGTACCTTAAAGTACTTGCTTTCTGAAAGACTGTTAAACCTCTTTCAGCAATGGAGATAGTCACAGCCATAGCTCAGGTTGCTATGTTTGCAGTTTTTTACCTGTTAAAGTCTTATGGGGAGAAGGAGCATATGACGCTTATGTAGATTCAAGATTTTTTTGTTGGTGTAATTGGACAGTCTAATCAAAATGCAAAAGGAATTGTTTGTCAAATTGTCACAGTCCTGCCATTCATAGTACAAATTGATACAGGACAGCCTAAACAATGCAGTTAAGCTAACAAAAGACTGGAGTTAGCAAGCCATAAGGTCAATGAAAGAGCTTGTCTCCATGAAGAATTTCATTCTAGTGTAGGGGCCTGGGGGTCTTGGGGTCTGCTTGGATTAGTTTGTATATATTTTCTTAACAAAAAGAGTTTGTATATATTTTCTTATATTGTAGTTTGTATATATTTTCTAACAAAATCTGCATGTTAGCTTTCTCTTCATTGTTTCTCAGTTATTCAGGCTTCTGTTATTTTTGTTATTATCTAAATAAGTTAAGCAAGACTGTACTCTGGTGAGCACTGTTGACTAACCATCGTGACTTGCACTTTTAGTCTGGAAACTCTGGTATCATCCTGTGTTTACACACTAGGAAACAGTTTTTTATTCTAGAATTTTTGATAACCCAATATATACAGAATAAATACTTCTTATCACTAAAATTAAGCTAAGCCTTACTACTAGTACTTACTTACTACTTACTACTACTACTTACTACTGTCACATCTAAAAGAAGCGCAGTCTTGAACAAATCCAAACAAGTCCTGAGATCCATACTGTCTGTCGATACAAAGCCTGTGGCTTTTTGTTAGTAATGGCAAAATTCAGAATTACAGGGCTACAATGAAGATACATGGTGGGAATCAGAAACAAGGCCATTTCTTTGTTCTAGAAATATTTTGCTCTGAATAACTGCCTATCTTATATACACTTAAAACTAGTGGTCAGTCCACGGATGAGGCCCCAGCATCTGGTTACGCACTTGGATGAACAAGACAAGACAGTTCGTGTACACATCTGAAAAGATTGTTTTTCTAACACCAGACTGTGGAGACGTTGCTGTAATTAATTATGTAATCATTTAACTGGAGACTACAAGATAATGGCTATGCAAAAAAAGAGATTAAGGTTGCCAAGGCAACAGTAACTGTGAAATTTTCAACTATTTAAATGTTTGAGTTTATTTATAGCATTCTTAACAAATTTAATTTTATCTTTTTTGTCTGTGAGTTTCTAGTTTTTCTAATTAAGCATATTAGTCAAGTTCCCTCACAGTCAATCACAGATCACAGACAATCACAGTCCCTTGAAATTTTGTCATATATGACACTTAGGTTACCAATGAGTACGGAATCTTTAGCACCACCGCATAGTTCCTGCAAATTCAATTAGTAAAATAACTATTAACAATAATTTTTTTCAGAAAGAAACATATACCTTATAAATACATGGACTTTTTTTGGCAAAATATAATATTGTTAAACTCAGTAGTCCTGGAATGACCTCTATGTTTTTTCCCCAATTAGCTCTTGTGCCTTTGCTTACTCTATTCTTAATTTATATCTCATATTCCCTTTGATCTCTCTACTTCCATAGTAATACATCTTTCCACCTCTCATGGCATTCCACTTCCTTTATAAATTTCCTATCTTCTGCTTTTTCTCACCCACTACTAGCCCCTCCCCACCCTTCCTTTCTGGTCTATTGATGTTCCCAACTTCCCCACTCTCTATTTTTATCTTTATTCACTGCAGACAAAGTGATGTTCCCTTCTTGGCACTAGAAAGAGCACCAGCTTTACAAAGGAAGCTATCTCTTTATCCACGAGTTTAATCTGTCAGATGCTGAGTAGTGCAGTGGTCGAGGAGCTCCTGCTCTAACCCCGTATATGGTCTGGAATGAGCTCAGCTGTTTATGTCCAATTATTTTACCAGATAACATAACTCCCTTTTCACTCTGACAGATGTTAGATTGCCCAGGCTTTGTTTAAAGCAAGCTAAATATTTTCCCCCGAGAAACAATTCTACAGGTAGTTAAAAGAAAAGTTTATTCCAAGGTTGAGAGCCAATCTGGAGACATCTGAACTGCATCTCACTCCCTCTTGATCCCAAAGATTACTTTGGATCCAGGGCCAAACAATATATGGTATAAACTTGCATAATCTACTTCGGAGAGGGCTTTCTGAATAGTACAGATGGGAGTTGTTCTGCTTTTCTTCTTCACTTTACCCTGGAAGGTCCATCCACAAAATGCACATTGGCCTAAAAGGCCACTGTGTATCTATATTTTGTTCCAAAGACAGCTAGTGCCAGGCTATGAATAAGTGCCTGGAGTGGTCTAAAAGCAGCACTTGCTTTCTTCACTGCAGTGCTACTTTATGCTAGCATAAAGTGTTCATTAGACAACAGCTCTATAAATTATCAGTAAAACTTAAGCTTGCTGAAAATGACCTGGGACTTCAAAAGCTCCTGGAAGGGAACTGATGAATAGGCAGATGAACAGATAAATGGAAAGTGCAACTCATCAGCCTTGTTTCTTTACACAGCTGAACTAAAAAGGTGTTACTGACAAGACCTGTGGCACAAGTCAAAACAGTTTTTTAGAAAAACAAAGGTGAAGGATTTTTCTGTTTGACCTAGTCAAAAGTATTCCTAAGCTTTTCTTATTAAATAAATCTTCTAAATCCTACTTGGATGTCTGCTGAATGAGTGACCAAATTCTTTAAGGTAAAAGTCAAAGGCCAGCTAGTCCTTAATATCTTGTCTTAGATTTCTATTGAGTTTTAATCCTGGGTTAGATATTTTTCATTGATAGGAATGTGATATGGTGTTTTTTAAGAAAAAAAAAAATCTTAGCTAGCTTTCCACAAGATATAAATTGATTATCAGCTAATGCCAAATAATAATTTACTTCCTATAGAAATATTGGAAAATTCACGAGAAAGCATCAGAAAATGTCTTTTTGAAACCATAAACAAAGTAACTTAATACAGAAATATAACTGGGTCATGGAAATAATTTTTATTTTGCCATTACCTTTTTATCCAGATCTTCATGCTCTTATTTTGTTGATAGTTCTAAAAATATTGTGTTCTTTCGTTTAAGAACTCTTTCAAGCCCTGTAACCTGATGGTGCAAGCTTAAAGCTAACTCTGTATACATAAATTTGCAACCCTAGTCAGAAGTAAAAATTAAAGAAAATAATGGCAATTATTGGACTTTTTTTTTAATGTGGTTTAAAATGTGTTTTGGTTGCCTAAAATGCTTTATTAATAGTATTCACAAGTGAAACATTATTATGCAAATGCACACAAGCAGGTTGGCTACATTGCCATATCTTCCTCCTGATAAAATCTTGTTAGAGAACAGTGATACATAAACCCCAATCTTTTGTTAAAAGTAAAAGGCTTCATGAAGTCAAATTAATTTAACTGTATTAACTCTGCATTAAGCAGAGCGTCTCCAGCAGGTCGAGGGAGGTGATTCTGCCCCTCTACTCAGCCCTGGTGAGGCTGCACCTCGAGTACTGTGTGCAGTTCTGGGCTCCCCAGTGCAGGAGGGACGTGGAGCTGCTAGAGAGAGTCCAGCGCAGGGCCACAAAGATGATTAGGGGCCTGGAACATCTGCCCTATGAGCAAAGGGTGAGAGAGCTGGGCCTGTTCAGCCTGCAGAAGAGAAGACTGAGAGGGGACCTGATTAATGTATATAAATATCTCAAGACAGGGAGTGAGGAGGATGGGGTGGCCTCTTCTCAGTGGTGGCCAGTGATAGAACTAGAGGAAACAGCCACAAATTGAGGCACCAAAAGTTCCACAGAAACTTCAGAAAGAACCTCTTAACAGTGAGGGTGACAGAGCACTGGAACAGGCTGCCCAGAGAGGTGGTGGAGTCTCCTTCTCTGGAGATCTTCAAAACCCGCCTGGACATCACCCTGTGCCACATGCTCTAGGGGACCCTGCGTGTGCAGGGGGGTTGGACTAGATGACCTCTACAGGTCCCTTCCAACCCTAGCCATTCTATGATTCTATGATTTTTTTTTCTTAAAAATAGGAAAAAAAAAAGGGCAAAAAAGCAGCCAAGGGTAAAAGAGTTCCAACTAGAGTTCCAGTTCTTGGTTCCCCACTAGCTATTCGTTCAAGCACAGCAAAGGTTTCCTGAGGGATGGAACTTCAGGTTAGTCAGAGTTTAAGGGACTGGAGCAAATCTCTCAAATGAAGAAAGGCTGTTGGCAGGTTGGGACTGCCCAGCCTGGAAAAGGGAAAGCTGAGGACAGACCTTATCGATGCATATAAGTATCTGAAGAGAGAGTATAAAAAGGATGAGGTGAGACTATTCTTAGTGACAGAACAGGAGGCAACAGCATAAATTGAAAGATAGGAAGTTTCATCTGAATATCGGGAAAAACTTATTTACTTTGAGCACTGGAGCAGGTTGCCCAGAGACTTTGTGGAGACGCCATCCTGGACACATTCAGAAGCCATCCGGACATGGTCCTTGGTCTCCCTGGTGCAGAGGGTTGGAGTAGATGGTCCCTTCCAACCTCAAACTATCTATGATTTTGGGATCATGCTTTTGAATATAATGATTTGACTAATCACTTAAAAATTACTTTGGAATAACTTATTTAATATTGTGTTTTTATTGGGAGATTTATTAGAGCATACAGCATACTAAATAATAAAGGGATCTTTCAAATGAAATTATGCAATTTGCTTTTTATTATCAAGAATTTTGATCTATTTCTGGTTTTTAATAAAAATTATTTTAATAAAATTGTCTTCCAATCTGAAAGAAGAGCAAAACTTGTTATTGTTATATTCTTCATATAGCATAAATGTCATCCTCTGAAAAGCAACACTTAAAATCCCCTCTGTATATTTTGTTTGTTTTATAACAAATATGCATACTATAACATCAAAGTTACAGAAAATCTAGCCCTAGATATCAATATAAGCTATTTTAAGGATGAATTTTCAAATGCTTTTCAGTCAGCCAAGTGACTGACCTCTTAGATGAAGGTCAGTAATGAAATCATCCTCAGCGTGTGAGGTTTTTTAAATTCCATTAGATGTTTTCCTTCCTTGAAATGCACTGCAAGACTTCACACTAAGTTTTCACTCTTTGTACTTTATTCTGCCATTCATGTGTGACAGATGTCAACTCATAAGACTCGATATCTAAAGCTGTCCACCTAAATTAAGTCAGTAAAATCTGTGCATGTGTTGCATGCATAAAGTGGCTAACATTTACTCTATGTCCAAGATGGTATTATCTGAGCACCAAGTGCCACATGTATTATATAAATAGGATTATGAACAGATACAGTGGGCCATAAACTTGCATATGTTTCCATGCATGAACTTAATTACATTAATCTTGCAACAAATAGACAGTTATAATGAAAATGGAATTCCCTCATGAAAATATTCTTGTTACTGAGCATAACTTAAACCTCATATCTATTAGTGAACGTGAAAGGTTGGCATAAATAATGGAAAAATAATTATTTCAAGCTGGCTATTTGATTTGCTATTTGAAATAATTTTGTTTGAAATGAAACTTAAACCACAATCAAATTTGGGCTTGGGTATTGTGCCTGCTCTGTAAAATCCAAATTGGTATTTGCCTTCCACATATTGACAGTTTACTCATAAGAATTTCCTACAGGTATAAAACTGCACTCTTTTATGACCATGGATCTCTGACTCAGATGCAAAGGGGTAATGGTTGTCTTATTCACTCCTTTTCTTAAGTGTTATTTGGAAACAGTGCTTTATTATATCACATGTTTGCACATACTGTAGCCCACCCGTGCAATGTTGATATACTCAATCAGTAGGTGATTTGCTCAAGTGGGAGGCACAGGCCTGTTAATTGCAGAATCAAGCTGTAGTCTGTTCAGACTGCTGGGAACTCTGGGTGTAAATTAGATATAGCTACGGAAACATGACCTGTCCCAGAAGCCTAAAAATTCTCAATTAGAGTATCAGACTCCCCTCAAAGCATCAAAGCTCTGTATTGCAGGAGGAGAGGCAGCATGCCACGAAAATTCTCTTTGTAAAGAACTTTACCTCTGTAAAAGCATGCTGGAGAGATGCTGCTGGAAGGCTCTGGGATACAGTAACCTGCATTTTCCCTACTGGGGAGCTAGTGGGCTTTGCAATATTCAGCTCAAATTAAGTTAGATCACAGAACTGAACAGGAGTTCAGTTCCACCACTGGTTCCAAACACCAACTCCAGCCGTTTTAAAAGTATAGGTAGAGTTCTGCCAAGATATACAATATTTTACTGTCATGGTTTTCTTTCTCATAAATTTTAAGCAAAGATGGAATCAAAGTGATCATCTAAAATACTTCCAGGTTTGTATGGGTCATTGAGCTTTATCTGGTAGCTATAATAGCATATGATTGAATACAACAAATGAGTTAGACTTAATTTAAACACTTTAGATTCTCAAAAAGTGGCAATGATTTTGCAACCGCCCCAAGGAAAATAAAATAGAGCAGGAAATTATGAATTGCAAGCTGAAAAGGCTCAGGAAGTTGCCATGTACAAGGTGAATCCCATAACAAAATTCTTCATAACTAACACACTGTATAAAATGAAGGATGTCTTATTTTCCTAAGAAAATTCTATGATAGGTAGCCAGAGACCATCCCAGCCATGGTAATAGTAATAAAAAGCAGGGTTAGAATAAAGCTCTGTTTACAATAAGAGCATTTTTTTTCTTTTTTCCCCAAATAGTCACATGAATACAGATGTTTCTGAACGCTGAAGGAGACATAATTTTCTGTCACCAAACAAGACCCTGAATTAATGAGTGCAGCGAAAATCAGGAGCAACCACAAAGAGAGGCCATTTGTACAGTCTATATTGCCTGCTTGTCAGGGAACTGTTGAGTCCAGACTAACCAAGATCTTGTTCTTAGATTTACATTCTCTATAAACTGGGTATTAAGGTGCAGCCGAGATGCTATGGATTCACTGCAGGTGCTCCCAGACTTTTGTGCTTAACCTGTCACCTCCACAGGTCCCATTTTCCTTCTCAGAGCCATCATCTAGTATGTGCCTATTGTCAGATAGGGACATGGCTGGAAATCCTTTCTTAGAGGCCTGACAGATGATTGTGTCGTATCTGCAAACAGCTTGAAATCAAGTTAAAATTCTGCCTAGAAAATCACTGTGATTGCTCAGAGGAAGAAAGGAAGGAAGGAAGGAAGGAAGGAAGGAAGGAAGGAAGGAAGGAAGGAAGGAAGGAAGGAAGGAAGGAAGGAAGGAAGGAAGGAAGGNAAGGAAGGAAGGAAGGAAGGAAGGAAGGAAGGAAGGAAGGAAGGAAGGAAGGAAGGAAGGAAGGAAGGAAGGAAGGAAGGAAGGAAGGAAGGAAGAATATTATCTATCTGTTCTCACTTTAGATTTATTTATTTACTTATACATATAATGTGAATATTATGCTAAATAGACATGAAGTTCTTGGAAGGAAAGATGTACTAGATTTACCCTTTCGAGTATGAAGTTCTGAAGTACAATTCTTTCTACACTACACTGTACCTGACTTTTCCACACACTAAATAATGGGCTTTGTGTCTGTTGATTGTCTTACCACATTTTGATTTCAGCTATGAAAAGATGAATGATCTAATGTGATCTACATCTGTTGAATGAAGACTTAATATCCTAGTTTATCTGTATGGCTATTAAAGACCTAAGAACAGTGCTTGTAAATAGAAGATGTTGCTTTAAGCTATTTATTTCCTGCAAAACCAGGGATGTTTTTACATCAAGATAGTTAAACCAAGATTGTGATCTCCACGTAAAATCCTCATAGAGACAAATTACAGCTTATTTTAACCTCATAACATATCTGAGATAAACCTCCAGAAGGACATATGAGGCTGACCTTCACTGGTTACATCAAGGCCTAGATTCAGATGTCTATCTCACTGTTGGAGATATCTCCTTATTTGTTTTGGTACAAGCAAAACATTTCTGCCCTTGATTTCTCCTTACTTCAATGGTACAATCTGGCTACTTTTCTAGTTGAGAGGTGACTGCTTTTCTGTGCAAAAGGAACTGGTATATATTTTTATGTTGTTGTCTAGTTAGAAAAGAGGAGTGTTATGGAGCTGATGTAATAAACATATAAAAATTACTGTATTTTTCAAGACAGTATCATCCCTTTCACAGTCTTCATTTCGTGCTAATTGTCTACAGATAAGGCTGCACATTTTACAGCTTGCACTTTTCTTACAAAAGCTGGTGCTGTGGTTGCTAGGTGCAGAGGTACTTAGAAAGTTTTATTGCCTCATTTCAGTGATTGAATAAAGAGGTCGGATTTACCTGCAGGGACATGTTTTGCTTCTTTTTCTAGGGGTCACTTTCTCCAATTATAAGAGCTCTGTCCTTCATTTAGAGAGACAACAGTGGAATGAGATACTCTGCAGGATATTTATAACTGTCTATTTTCAGCCTGCTGCATTGTGGTTAGTTCGAAGTGTAACATATGGCACTGGTGAGAAAATAATGATTACTCTTTGATAACTTACTTAAGGGCAGTTATTCTAGATGACATGTATGACAGACTCATACAAACTGTTCTGTAAAGTTATTGACACATTAACACCATAAAAGCACAGTTTTTCTTCACAGTTTTCAGTGTTCTGGATACCCTTTAACATTGTTAAACCTTCAGACATTTATTTATCAGTGATATTTGCAGAAATTTTAAAGGCAATCACTTTGGATTTTGGACTGTGCTGTGATTAGCTGTAACTTATGACCAATTTACTTCTAACCAGTGTTCAAAAGAAGGATGACTGTTTCAAACTGCTTGCTATCTAGGGATGGTGGATTTTGGGTTCCAGGTAGTCAGTCAAAAGAAATAGTCACAGTAGCGATCTTGGAGTGTCATAATGAGGAGTATGGCACTTTATATCAGAGCTTTATTAGAATAAGAAAAACAGTCTTGGCTCAAACACTCTCCCTCTTTTCAATTTCACTCAAAAGGTCCTATCTAGAACCTTACAAGATCTGTTTTATTGGAGTATTCTTACAAGATGCTATTCTTACAAGATGCTCTATTTATTCAGCGAATTTGTATTTGAACATTACTAGTAGTATATATTCTATTGTGCTGCTTCACAATTGGGATTGAGCCTATAAAGAGAAAGAAAAGAAGTAGGAGCAATGGTGCACAAACTATGAATTTTGTAGATTCACAGGAAGGAAGAGAAAAACTTATAATATGTCATGGAACTTACAGTTCAATAGTTACATGAGCTATAGATTTAGATTGTGATAGCACAGGGGCTGCAATCTTGCTCTGGAACTTGCTGTTGAATGGTGTCTGAAATTCATTCTGCACTTTTTTTCAAATAGAGTTACTTGGTCTTCAAGTAAGTATAGTGAATTTTGCCTTTGCAAAGGATCTTTATCCTGAAGGATTCCATTTGACTTTCAATTTGTGCTCAGATCAACAACAAACAGAGAAAACTAAGTTCATTTCATTGTTATTCTAAAATATATTTCTCACTTTTGTCACTAATTTGTGAGAAATACAGAAGGAAAGATGTGTGTCCAGTATTTTTCATTACAGATGCATATGAAAGGGAAAAAGTTACACATGATAGTCTGGAGAAAAAAAATCTACATGTTTGACAGATAGTTAAATATAGAGATAATTCTGAGTTAAAGGAACAACTATTGCTCTCCTGTATGGTAGTTGTCAAATTATTCTTGTGTTTATCATGGTTTGGGAGGTCTCTAGTGTTGTACTCAAAATCTTGCTCATAGGCAATAAGGAAGGACACATTATATATAATTAAGGCCAAGAATTTGTTGTTGATTTAACTGAAATCCTAAGAGTCTAATCATTCTTAGTCCAAATCTAATTGTTACAGAAAAAGAAAAAAAAAAGTGGTTAAAATTGTTATACATACATGGAGTTCCTACTTCTTTTCCTGGTGTTCACCTTGCCTTTTCCTTGTACATCTATGTACTGTATGATGATTTCACTCTGATGTTGGCAGTGGGAGGGTGTAACCACAAGCTGCTGGCATTTGGATTAGTTCTCTGGGAGTAACATGGTGTTCACATTGATGGCTTATTCTTCAGCTTATTCTAGGATACATCTGGACTCATTCTCATGTGCATGCTATCAAACTTTTACAACTTTATTTTTCTTCACTGTTCTACAACTCCATATTACATTTGAATTTATTATAAAAGGTACCTTTTATACACACCAGATAGCATTTCTTTTCTCTCTTTGTTATCTCTAAACTCAGTTGCTCACAGTTCCAGGGCTGTATTTTTTTAATTGGTGAGTTGGGCAAATTGTTTTTTATCTGTGCCTCATTTCTTATCTCACGAAATGCATCCCTCTACACCACCTCTTGCATCTCCTCTTCTCAAGATCTCTAATGTACTGAAGCCTGTATTTATCTACACCATATCATTATATTGAAGTCATAAATATCTCATTTTATAAGAATAGCAGCTCGTTACCCTGTATTACAGGATTACATGGTTACACACATCTAAAGCACTTTATGGATGCTTTTGCACCCACGCCACATACCTTGGGACCTTGCCACTTCAGTGCCTCTGCTGCCTTCATGTACAGATCACTCAGGAGTATCCCGGTTTTGCTTGAGCAGCAGACGTGGTCATTCCCCAGGCCCCTTTTTTGGGCCTTTTTGTCTGGGAACCTGCTATCTGGAATGATGGTCCCACAACACCATCAACTGCTCGTTTGCAGTGGTGTAAAGATGAATGGTATGAAATATGCATAAAATAGGTTTTAATAAATCCATGTCAAAAGTTAGTGGAGATGGTTAATAGCCCACATATAGATTAGAAATTTTAAAATGTATGAGATATAAATATTACAAGATCATACACATATTTTCTAAACTAATTTTAATATTTGCATTTAAAAATATATTTAAAGAGTATTAAGTTTTCATAGTTTAACATTTAAATTCCAGGAGATGTCCAAGAGAAGACTTCCTCAAAACTCTGCAAATGTGTGAACCTATATTTTGATGTCATACGTATGTCAGATATAGCAAATCGAATGAAACTTCTCCTATTAAATCATTGTTAGGAAGATTTTTGTGAGATGATTTTCTTTTCTCTTCAGAATGTAGGCACTGAATCTCAGCAACCTTTCCCCAGTCTTGTTATAAGGAATGACAGAAATCTTCTTTAGAAATTTTCTTGCTCATAAAGTTGCTAATAATAATAATAATGACAAAAATTGTAATAATAATGATGCTTTCAGCCCAAGGTTATATTTTGGTAAAGATATGAGGAATAGAATGGAAAATAGGGTTTTAAAATAGAAGCCATCAGTTAGTCTTAACTCTAGAAATTGCTATGCTCTCTGCCTGTTAAAAAAAAAAAAAGATATTACACTGTGCACTCTAACATTGAATTAAAATCTACTTCATATGCTTTCCACAAAGAGAGATCATGGACTTAAAAAATAAGGCATAACAAACATTTAAAATAAAATGTAATCTCTAATCTACTTATACCAAAATAGAGAAGTCCATCTGTCATAGACTATTTTACAACTTGCTGTACTGGAACATATTATCCTTCCCCCTTAGGCTGTCCAGTTGTAGTATAGAAAACCCAGCAGTTGTTCTGAGGATTTCTTTCAGATTTTAGGCTATAACAAATCATTTCTGCTTAGACTGAGAAGAGAGCTGCAGTTGATTGTTTTATAGAAATATGTCAAAAGGGATACATTTTCACATGCTATATATTCATGTATATTCATCTTGTATGATACTTTTGTAATAAACTCAATTTCAAGCGAAGAGAGTGAAACACGTATTACACCTTGAGCTCAAACTATTGTTTGTTTGTGACAAAACCTAAACAAGTGATCAAAATTCTTCGAGCATAGCATTTTCAGTTCCAAAGGAGAATCTTGACTGGGTTTTCTTGGTAGTCACATTCACTATATCCCATTCTCCTGCAAAAAATCTGGATAATTTAGCTACTGTATGTGTCCTTTCTGATAGGAGGAAAAGATGTATTTTCTGTCCTAAGCTGATCTCTGACTAGTTTAATTTGATTTGTAATACTCTTTACTGAGAGAATACAATATTTTATACAGACTTAATATACTGAGGGGAAAGGGTTGATTATAGCCATAAAATTAAGAGAAAGACAGTGTTGTCTGCCAGTCAGCAGTGCTTGAAGAGAAAATCTCAATGCTCACTTTGAACACTGTTTAAGCTGTTGCATTGAAATATGGATTTTCTGAACCCCCTGCTTTTCTGGCAATGGCTTCTTCACCTGTGTAATAAGATTAACAGATCCACTTGAAGGAAAGAAAAGCTCTGCCAGTCAAGTGGAGATTAGCAACTTTTATAGTGGCAGACACCTAAAATAGACATTTTTTTTTTCCTGAAAGGATCAGCAGGATCAACAAAAGACGAGGCCTTGGCCAAACTTTTAAAAGATTTCTGTTTTCCACTGGAATCATTCATTTAATAAGAAATGCTGACCAAAATGATGTTTGAATGTTAAACTAGTGAATAGCTAAAATTTAAAATTAACCTAATTTAAAGATTTAAGAAGAGAATTGTTTTCAAAAGGTCTCAGTTATCAGGACAGATACTGTATAAGGATATATATTGTATAAGGATCACAGCTGAACTCAGGGCAGGTGTTTTATGAGGAACATAGCCGAGGCGCATACAAAATCTTTCACGTTCATGAGTGTGGCCATCTACTCTCTTCCATAACATTTCTGTCTGTTGCTAATACATATGAAGCTGAACACCATAGTGGTTAAGGCAGAAATGTCTAAACTGTCTAAACCACAGGAATGATAGAAAGAAATACTTTTGAATAATGATACAAATAAAAACCTTAGGGATTTCTGCTGTAGGCAGAAAAATCATCAAGTCTTCTGAATCTTGTACTTTCTATACAAATAAGGATCTCTTGCATATAAATCAAAGGTGGGGACTGACATGTAAGTTCAATTTTAGATTTTGGTAAAAATATTTGAAGTTTTTTTATTCATCCAGCCTATCCAGACCTTTTATAGGGAGTGGAGAAGTAACAGAAGTCTCAGTCTTGCAGTTTGATTTCCCTATAAAGAAGACAGCGAAGACAGAGAGTCTTGGAAAAGTTTTACTTCGTATACTTTTACAAAAATTCTAGGCTTGGAAGAGAGGTAAATACATTTTTAAGGAATTCAATAAGGATCTATAGCCAACCAAATAATTGCTTCAGGTATTACTCTATTAAGAGGCAAGGCAGATAGCAAGCTCTGCTTTCCTAAGCTATCTCTAGCCATAACCTTGCAGGAGAAAACCTACAAAACTGCAGAACGTGTCTTCCTATTAATGGAAATTGAAAAAGACTTTTGACTACAGATGCAATAAAGGTGCAATAGGTAGAAACAAGGATAAAAATAACAAAACAATCACACTACAACACTTGGGTGGCATTTACAGTATTTATTTCGTGAATAGCAGGATATACTCTATGCTGATCTCAATATTTCTTCTTACTATGTTATCATAATTTTACTGAAATTAGAATTCCAAAAGACTTTAAAATAAGGAAAATACATTTTTTTGCAGTTAAGTTCTATGGTGGATTCAAGGGTTTCTAGCAGGTGACTGGTCTTTCTGCTTAGACTTGTGTTACCTATAAGCACATACAAACAGCTTTCTGTTGTGTTCTGCCAATTCAGGCCAGTAGTGACCTAGAATGCACTTTTCTCATCCAGAGTTTCTCTGGAGCAAATCTTGACAGGCACACAAAATTACTTAGTGGTTTGGGGATCTGGACATATATAGATAAGGGAATAAATCAAGACCACCACCAAACTACTAAACTAATTTAATGTGTGTCATAAATCAGAAGTGAATGTCAATCTCCTAGGGAAAATGACCTACTGTATTAAAACACTTTGATACCTCTGATCTCTATCGCTCAGAGCACAAGGCATTTTCTAAGCATCTTTAAGCTGAAGCAGAAAGAGACAAAACAGCAATTTACTCATCTCTTCCCATACACACTTTTTGTGGCAAACACAGGACTTCAATACTGTCCCACACATAAATATATGACTATTCAAGAATGGTCAAAAATCTTGTAAGAAGTCTACTGCTTACATGAATAGACAGTTCCCCCATGTAAATGACAGACCTGACGAGGTCAATGAAAATAATAGTCTGATGAACAATCTAATATTACCGTTTCAATTTTATAATTTGTGCTTGTAATTAATCACATATGACATTCATTACATAAAGTAGATCTAACTTATTAATAACAATTATATTTAATATATCTATCTAATCACACTCCTTTACATATTTAATATGTATTAATATGTACTTAATATGTATTAATGCCTAGCTGTGTTTAAAATGTTCATAAATGCTCTAATGTTCATAAACCTTGGCCAATCTAAATAGAAAGTCTTTGTTTTCATAATTATTTATCTGAATTGAGTTCTGTGGATTTTAGTAGGGTGCAGTTCTTGTGTGTTAGAGATACCTATCTAACAAAAGGAAAAAAAAATATAATCCTCTGTAGCATACACAGTTCACCGTCTGTTTGATGATGCTAAAGTGGCTTTCATGTTTTTCAGAATGGATTACTACAACAGTAATAATAAAAAGAAAAAAGTAATTATCTCACATAGGGAAGAATCATTAACTAGTTATTTCAAAATGTTGATAGCATTTATGACTAAATTTCTTTCTCCTTCTTCGTTAGAAATGCACACAATGACCAAAATATCTCTCTCGTGAAATGTTAAAATAAAGCCACTAATAAATAAAATATGAAAATAGGCAATTGTTAGTAGATTACAACTAGAGCTTACAAAACAGCTCAAGAATCAGTGCCACGAGGCTGCACTGTGCAGTCGCATTGATTGCATACACTGAGTTTTGTATGTTTCAGTGGAATGATTTTGCTGTTAGGTTCAAACCTTCTTTGGAATGTGTAAAACTATTGGAGATCTCAGATACATGCAACAAAGCATCTAATTCTCGCTGCTCTGAGAGGCACATTCTTCCTTGAAGCTTTTATGAGAAAGCAGCAAAAGCCCATGCATATCATGAGAGGGAAAGGTATGATATAGGAAAGAAACTGCTATTATAAGTAAATTTTAAAGTTATTTAGGTATCTATTTGTACTACTAAATTTAGGCATTTAAGCAACATGGCTAAATGACACCTACATGAGATAACTCAAGTGTAGATATATCTGCTGTGACTTCAGATATTTAAAGATGAACATTTAATTTTAAGTTATTTTGCCTATACACTGATTACAGCAAATGAACAGAGTGATTCAGAGGATGACTCAGAATGTCTTAACGGGAGTATCTATGCACATAATTTTAGATACAATCCATCTGAACTTAGCCTAAGCTAGTTACCCACCTCCACCCTAAAATAAATATTTAAGGTAGTTTCAGATGAATCAGCTCAGATGCCCTTCCCCACCTCCTGCTATAATGGCAGAGTAGCCTCATTTAGGTGGATAGTCTTTAACTGACTAAAGCTGTGACAGTGGGTTGGTACCCTTACTCACTTAAGGCAGATACTCCAAGTTAGGATGCACGACTCATTTTACATGAGTAATTTTGAGTAATTTAGCTTGGTAGAAGCCAAACTTCTTCTGTCATTCATAGACAAGACATGGCAGTAATAGTCAGTTAACTCTTTGCTTGCAATCATGACATAAGGGTCGATCAGTAGGTTTTCCTCTGCTTAATTTTCCCACATAGAATATACAAATTTCTAAATATTTTTATTCAGCACTTTTTGAAATTGAGAATTCTTAATTTCAGGCTGTCTCATGGTCAACAATATTTACTTACCAAACTTAGTCTGCGTCAGGAGAAGGTTCAGAGGCTCTTCAGGATTGCCTGAAGAAATGCAGATGTTTCATTAAAGATATATCTGAGGACCTTCACACTGAATTGTTATGATGGATTATGAACATACTGTTCGGTGAAACGCAATCCTGGTCTTTGAAACTGTCCTAAAAGGGGCATTATTAAATAGTCAACATACCTGAAAAACAAATTCTAGTCCAATAAGAGTTCCAGGGAAGAAAGTCTATGCCAAGCTGGAATAGAACAGAAGAGAAATATCTAAAGTGAAATTGCTGAAAAAAAAAGTGTTTTCTTTGGGAATAAAACCCAGAATATTGTATTCTGAGATTTTATATCATTTTGTTGGGAGGACAGCTATCACTTTTAATAATAAATTATTACTGTTGGTTGATGTTTCTTAGTCGATAAGGACTTTTAATATATTGCTCCTAAAACTACTTCTGAGGAGGGGAGACACATTTATTTCCATTCCACTGGCAGAGAAACTGAAACTGAAGTGAGTTACCTGAAGTCAAACAAGGTTACAGTAACGATCACTAGGGAAATTACAAAAACTTGCAAAAGTTTAGAGACATTTTTGGTAGGGCATCTATGTCTCAAAATCCTTTATGTCTCTCAGTTAAAATAAAATTGCATTATATAACCTCAATGATTTCAGGAGTTAGTGATAACTGATTTTGTGTTCCTGTGGTATGCAATAATTTATAAAAACAGATAGAACGAAATTTTGCTGTGCTGCTGAAATAGGAAAATGGAGATTTTTTACAAGTGAAAATGACAGCAATTGAGAAAAAAGAAAAGTTGAAAAGGAGGGTAGTATTCAACAAATAGTGTTAAAGACGCTAATTCTTTTGAAGCAAATATGACAGAAACTGGTAGGAAAAAAAGGCCACTCTTTTAATGTACATGGAAGGAAAACACACATTAACATTCCAAACACACCCTAATCAATAATTTTATGAAGAAATGTACGAACAGAAAGCACCTAACATTAGAGCCTTTTATACTTACTGAATGATTTACATTTAATCAGAAACGCATGGGGAAGGGAATGTTAAAAGGTTTACTAAAAACAAGAGAAGAAAGCTTTCCCGATTTTGCAGTTTGTAAAGACTTGTTTTCCTGAAACAGGTGTGTGTATGTCTTGAATTCCTATGAAAAGCAGAGTATTGCAAATTGCTTAAAAAAAGTTTATATTCCAAATTCCTGTTGACATAGCTGTCAGCAAAACACCTTTTGGGGGAGGGGGGGAAAGATGTAAAGAAAGATGTAGCACCCTAATTCTACATATAAAAATGAAAGCATTTCAGATACTTTAATTTTACTGTGGAAAACCAACATATGGTGTTATGCACATGAAGTATACGTACATTCTGTTGCATCATGAAGGTCAGAAGAATGAATTCTGTCATAATTTATGCAGCAGCAAGTCACAGGAAAAAATGCTTCTTCTTTATAGGATCTGAGAAAATAAAATGCTTGTTTCAGAGAAATATACATCTTATCTAATTTTAAACGCACATAGCATGGAAGTCTACAACTGAACTAATCACCTTTAGGATACTTAGCATTTACCTGGCCCACACTACATATTTACTTTAAAATGAGATGAAGTTTGAATATGAAAGCAAATGAGAATTTGAAGATGGAAGTAAAAGTATACACTGCAATTATGGAATCAAACCCTGGGAGAGAAAACAAGTCCACCACACTTACATTTTTGAAGAAGTTTCTAGGAAACTATTCTTCAGTTGAAATCTAAATCATGATGCCAATATGGAAATTTTCAGATATACTATTGTGTAAGAATATACACATATACATACATACATATATAAACACACACAAATAAATATATTTCATATATATCCAATATTTATTGATAGCATATTTATCTTATGACTATGAATGTACCAAAAAATTTATATTTCAAAGTTAATAAGAGCGATAATGTCAACATAATTAATTATTTCTTTAGGCTTATATAAAGTTTGGCAGCAGTTATTTCGTATTTTTCTGTAGTTAAAATTCAGCAAATCCTTCCATGAGGAGGTTTCACAGAAGATTTAATAGAACCTTGAAAATATAATGTACTTCTGTAAAATGTAGAGGCTGCCATGAAATATTTAAATATCAATGCATTAAGATGGAATATGCCTAATGGCTTTTTTTTTTTTTTTCTTTTGTGGAACCGTATCTTGGACCTTTTAAATCTTAAGGGACTCTCCTAACATCTTAATCAGTAAAAAAATACTGTAATAGTTACTTGTATACTAAAATTGCTTTAACCAGGTCTTGAATTAAAAAAAAAATGTATTTTTATTGCAGAATATGAATTCCAACATATCTATAGTGGTAAAATCTCTCCAAAAGCTGTCAGCCAAGAGAATTACTTGGATGAACAAACACCTACTAAGCAATTTTGAGAAAATTAAAATTCATTTTCTACACAGTATAGTGTACTGGTTCACTATATTTCCAGCAAATAGCTTTTTTTGTTGATGTTTCCCCTTTTTAAATTGGGAAAAGCCATCCTATTTCTCTCAGTTCAAGACCCTTAATAGTAGCTGAACAAAAATGCTGAGGATTTGCAATAGACATTTACGTTTTTATTTCAGAGTGGAAATATTTCATAAATAAAAACCAAAAAAACCCAAACCAAGAAATATCATTTTTCATAGTGTTCCTTCCTTTTCCAAGATAAAAGAAATGTATAAATATAATAATTGCTGCCTAGAGATTTCACTTGTGGACAAATCAGTTAATTGCTTTTAGTAGCATTTTTTTTTTCTGCTTAAAATAATAATGTTTCAGGATCTTTTTTACTACATCCTTGAAGACTGTCCCAAAATTTTGTAAAAAGACCTTATACTGGGTCTTAGCAGTAACCGGCTTCTGCTACAGAGAAGAATAGTGTAAATTGACAGATTACTTGTGTCATTTCAAAAAAGTCTTCTGAATCTCATAAACACATACACTCTTTTCAAGTTTGGCACAATTGTATTTCAAAGAATGCATCCACACCAGTTGACCCATTGAGTTTTACTTTTCTGACAGATATGAATTTGGCCTGGGTAAAAGGTGACGTGTGCTTGTTCGAGTAGTTACTATATCAAAACAGATTTAAAAGACATTCCCCAAGCCTACATATATGTGATCAGTATAGAAATTTAAATAGATAGAAGTAGCCAAAAAAAAAAAAAAAAAGGAAGAAAACTGCCTGTAATGGCAAATATTTGAAGTTTGTAAAACCAACCGTTGATTTTCATGAAGGCTTTGAAATAGTCCATAACTTTCAGGAAGAGAGTTGAGATTGATTTTGCTGCTCCTTATCAGGTGAAAGTAAATATCTAGAATGTGTTTCTGTGTTCTGATGGGGAGATTTGGAAATGGTTCAAGTAAATGGTTTAACTTGCCATGAAACTGATGTGCACTATGGTTCCAAATCCTAAAGTCTGCATTGTTTTTACAATTATTAAAAATTTGGGGAGAACTTCTTCCTGTTTAATCAACTTGTAACATCCCTGTGTTAAAGTTTAATATGCTCTTGTCTCCTAAAATAAATGATTTTTTTTTTGGTTACTCTAACCAGAGGCTTTTATGGAGTGTATTATAAAATTGCACAAAAATAATTAAGTTTAGCGAAGCCATTAAGGATAAAGAAGAATTTTTCAAGTAAGTAAGAGTGCCTAGAATTCAAACAATAGTACTGCATTTGACAGATAATTAACCAATGATTGTCTTTTGAACTCTGAAAACAAATTTAGGAGGAGCAGATATGCTCTGCTCTAAAAGTGACAGCTTTCATTTTTTTTTTCTTAAGCCTTTTGTTTAAAGTTTTTCTTCAAAGACTAATTTTTTTTTGTAAGTACTCTAATTATGTACACTTGAATAGGCCTAGACGAAACCATACAGGTCTATTCAGCTATATGCTATACAGATTTTAATTTTACAGATTCTTTTATTTTAGTTCCACTAAATGCTTTTAGCTAAGGTTGACCAAATCTTTTCCCTTTGAGACTACATTTTGAATTCCTTGTAATTGGCATATTTAAATTGTCCAGGTAGATATGTTTCATGCCACATATCTACTCTAGGATGAGTCACTTTGGGAAAATCCAGCAAAAAATGGATCAGCAGTTCTGCAATAGTAAAGAGAAAAGTTTTCTTTTCTCTCTCTTGTATTACTTTGGAGCAGTTAACTTGAATATTCCTTATTATACCTGAAAAAATCTCTCTCTGCCTTCCTTACAATGGTATTTTGTAGAAATATACTCAAATGAAACTCTACTCAAATGAAATATACTCAAATGAAACTCTAGATAAAATATTAGTATTTAAAAAGAAATATAACTAAAATAAAATAAAATAAAATAAAATACCCTCCCCCTAAGTATCCTCTCTCCGTTCCAACTCCTGTTATTACTAGGGATCAAATTCTACCATTTGAGGGAGTTCACAAATTCCTACTAATTTCTAAAATTTAGTTAAGATTATTTAAATGATTATTGAATGTTTCTACTTTATCTGCTTCTCATCTCTTCCTATCATTTTCTAAATCTTTATACATGAAAAGAACAGAAGGAATATACCACTTTTCATGCAGCAGGTATATCAGTCTCTGCACATACAGAATTGAACACATTGATATTTCAAACTGTTAGACACCTGTTAGATAAACATGCTGGAGGGAATGGAGGCATTGCAGAGATAGAGCAGCAATTGAAAGAGAAGTCCTAGCTAAATGAGGTCTTATCTTCCTCAGATGTTTTGCTAGAAGGATGAAATACTTAAAAGGGCAATTTGACTATACAAATTCATTTTGTTCCACATGTGAATGTTTTCAAATGTACTGGCAGAATATAGAACCATGGATAGCATGTTTGTACAGATGCTCATTGTGCACCTTTCATTTTTAGGCAGCAACATCTTAAGTAGATCCTTCTAGGTGTAAGAGAGAAAGGGCATTCTCCACTCTGACGCCTTCTCTAACTAATTTTTAAAATTTTCCTTGATGCAAAACCCCTTTTCCAAAACTCTATTCAGCCATACAGGAAGACACTTTATAGAAAGCGGAAAATTAACCTTCTAAAGAAAATTTTTATGGGTATCTGCATTGAAAGATGTACTATTTCCTTACAGTAACTCATGATGCATTAGGCATCTACCAGAAAGGAAAAAAAAAAAGTGACATTCATTTAAACTTTAAACTTGTCATGCCAAAAAGGTCATTTTTACCCTTTGGGTCTAAGTGAAGAAAAAAATATATTAACAGGCCTGCAGGTTTGAACAGCCTAGCTCTCACAGATTAAAGCCCCGAAATTGAAAACATTGAAAACATATATACTTAACTCTGGTCACACAAGCAGTTTCAGGTTGTGCTCATCCTCATGTACCGGGTGTCCTTCTATCTATAGGATATGGGTGAGTAGCTGCTTAGACTATATAGTTGCTGTGCAGACATGCAGCAAAGCTTTCTTCCTCTTGAAGCCACCGTATGTGCGTGTGTGTGTGTGCATGTGTGGAAAAGGTAATACTTGTTTTCTCCCCAGATATAGCAATTGAGTAGGACTAAGTCCTACTTACACGTGGGAATATGGAATTGTTTCTAGTTTAGTAGAACAAAGACAGCTTTTGAGAGTTAGGTAGGCTCTTTGAGTAGTTGAGTCCATATGCAAGTGTTGCAGGAACAAAACTAGGCAAAGGAAATAAAATGAAATACCCAGTTAAAAAAAAAAAAAAAAGAATTAGCTTGCCATATTAAGCTGCATGATATGTTCGTAACATATTTTTATGTCATGTGGGAAGTATATATTTTGTTTTTCTATACCAACACTCCAGCCTTGGTCTTTCAGGCAATTTTATTTTATTACCATTTTAAAGCTGTAAAGTGACAAAAGACTTTCGTTTTATACATTAGGGTGTTCTCGATAAGTATTAAAAAAAAGAAAACCCACTCAGTATGTTGAAATTAATGGCAATTTACAACATTTCATAATATTCAATCACCTTTTAGCACACAAATAATGAAGATGAAAGTTTCTCCATTTTCACTATCCATCACCCTTGGCTCAAGTTTGCCGCTTCAGCAACCCTCTGAGAAAGATATGTCTTGCAGCATGCCCTCAAGGGCATTAGATTTGGATTTTTCAGATTAAAGAGACTTCACTGCGAATGCCCTTCCAACAACCCTTTTTCTTTTACACCTAGAAGGATCCGGCTTGAGTGGCATCTGACATGTGCTGTGATAGAAGTGGGCCTGTGAGAGAAATAAGCCTGAGAAGATAGTAATAGCTTTGCAGATCAGTTCAGAAGGGGCATGCCCAGCCTTTTAGCCTTTAAGGTCTAATCTGGATGTTCATCAGCTAGGACAAGTGATTAGATTAGTCTGTACTGCTGTTTGATTTTATGCCCAGAAAAAGAAACACACCTCCCCTGTCTCTCCAAACTTCTTGCATGACTCCTCTGCTTCTCTTCTCTTTTCTTCACTGGCTGCTAGCCTATTCTTTCTCAGAGAAGGCGCTTAGCACCCGCAGTAATTAAGAATAGTCTTAATATCTTATTAAAAGGAGGCCACAGCAGGGTCACTAGCAATTACACAGTTCACTAGAAGGCACAATAGCTAAAGGTCAAACACTAATCATTGTTACAGGTGGGATTAGTCTGATCAAATAGAGATACCTAAATGGTAGATATTTACACCTGAAGCAGTCGCCCACCAGGGAGAGGAAAAAGGGAATGGAAGCAGATATATTTAGGATATGGCTTGTTTGACCTATTTCAGTCATCCATCTTAAAGAAAAGATTAATTATGTCCTAAAAGTTATATTATTCCTTCCACTGACTGTAAAGAGAACCTACAATACTTAGGTCAGAGGAAGGCATGTGCACAAATAAAGGGAGATGAGGTAACCCTGTAATATTTGTGTGGAGTAGATCACCCTGTAAGTTCAGATGGCACTTGGGCTGTGTTGTGTGTGATAGTGCTGCATGCCTTGATCCCGAGGAGATGGAAGATGCTCATTTGCTAGCCTTTTGTTTTAACAAGGAGGTAGACCATGATCTAAATCTTGATAGTCTGTTGGTGGTATCCCAGCAGAATTAAAAATAAATAAATAAATCAATCTCATTTCAAACCTCAGCTTAACAGGCATCCAGAAACTTGTTCCATGACTGTTGAACTGTTAATTTGAGTGTATTGCATTGGAAGTGTTAGGATAGGATTGGTTAAATCAGCATGTTCTTGTGTCTTTTAGAACTTGAAGTTCTCTTGTATAACATATCCTTTTAAATTAAGAGAACTTGAAAAGCACAGTGGGTTGCTGTTTTCACAGAGACAGTAAAATAGATATTTAAATTTTCTTCATGAAACTTTAGAGCTATAATGTCCTGCTAGCACTTATGCATGGAGGTTATTTTCACAATCAGAAGATGTAAAAACTGAAGCCAAAATATTCATGTTAAAACGCCTTGGAGCATTAAACAGAATTGAACAAAATTTAAATTGCAAATACTACAGTAAGAGGTCTGTTCCTTTGAAATGCTGCTGAATAAACATTGTTTAGATCAGTTCTTCATTGTTCTATGCACCCAAGTTTGAAAATGGCTCCTAGTTGCAGACCTGATTTATGTATATAGATCTCACTGGGATCATTCATAAATCAAATCTCCAGATGTTTATTCTTGGTTTGCTAAAAACACTGTGGGAAATATTTTGAACATCAAAATATTCAATAGAACTTCAAAATAACAAATACATGGATATTCTACATATATATATATATATTATGACTTAAATATGCGATTATTAGTTTATGTTGTACTAAGAAGATGGAACAATGTATAAGAAACTCAAGTTAAAATCCCCTAGATGTCTGGGTTCGAGAAATATATGGGAGTTTTCTTAAGGCCATCTCTAAGGAAATGCAAATACAATTTAGATACTGCTCAGAAAGAGAATTGACCTCATCTTCTAATTTTAGAAATTCTAGCAAGGTCTCACATTATTTGAGGAGTAAATATGTGCTAAAGGGATGAGACAATCTCATTAGCAATTTACAGTATTTTGATATCTAGGAGGATGTCCATAAATAATGTTACACTGTAATATAATAACCTTGTTAATACATGATGTGAATTTGTCAACCTAAGTTATTTTTATTATTGGAAAACTAATTTAGATGCTATTTCAAAATGTGATAAGGATTTGAGTGTGTATCTGTATATGGACGTAGACTGCTTTTAATAGATCTGATTCTCCAGTTACATACTTGGAGTGGAGCACCACTGAGAGTAACATTAGTCTCACGAAAGTGTATTCTAGCCTGAAGACCTTATGGTCACACAGGTTATTATGTATTAATGAAAAAATTAAAGAAGGTAGAATTAGGCATAGACATGAGAATGTTGCTTGGTTCTAAAACAATATTAGAACAAAGAACTATCTCCTTCTAGTGTTTTAAAGAAAGAAAGAAAAATAACTATGAAACTACTCTCACTGTGTGAATTGGCACTGTTTTCTGATTCCTTCAGCTTTTCTAAATAACTTTGCATACAACAAAAGCAGAAATTAACAAGATCAATTAAGAATGAAGGAAGACTTATGAACAAGAATAGATCTATTTTGTGAAAGAATTCAAAATTTGGGGGCTTAAAAGCAAAAAGAAAACTGTTGTAATAATAGATTATTTTTACTGTATCAGTATTTTCTAAGTCAAGCTAGTCTTGTCCAGAAAGAAAGCTACAGGGTAATTTAAAATAATATTCTATTAAAAATATTATTTTAATAATTTAAGGCCATTATTAAGACCATTATTTAAGGCCAACAATACCAATATTAATACAAGCCAAATTTTATAGATTCAGGTCATATGATGGTTCATATGATATTAGATCTTAGTACCAATTAATTTTTAGTATATGAAGCTCCAGAAATCCTATAATTTACAAAATAAAATAATTATAAAGCTTGTTAGTCTGTAATATTTTAATTGTAAAGGAATTAAAGAAAATTGCACAAGTCTAAGAATATGTTATTTTACAGAAAGAATTCTTATTCTTTGGTTTAGTCAGTAAAGTGCTCAATATGACTCAGAGAGGTATTTTAAATTATGCTATAAAATTCTTCTCTGGTTGGTTCCCCTGGTCTCTGTATAAATGTAGAATAATGTAGAACCTGCTGTTACAGTAAAGATATCTTTTTCTTCCCTTGTTCCCTTTGCCTAGTATTTGGTACAAGAAAAGCTGCTTGGTCTGTCATTTCAGTTTTTTCATGTAGTAGATGCCAAAATGAATTCTAGGGTATCTGTGTCTTACCAGAGTAATGTAAATGACACATTTGCCTCAGAAAGTGAGCCCTACAATTTTGTACTGCCTCTTTACTTAAATTTTACATTTCAAAAGTAGCTAGAATTCTTACTGAGTGAATACCTCACTTGATATCACTGGAAATAAGATGTTTCATTCATCTGCAGGAAAATAATAGCAATGTAGCAAGTTTCTCTCCTACAAGAGCTGATTTATTGGGAGAGTAAATACTATTTGCACTATGGGTTACATATATAACTTGTGTGTCCACTTACAAGGAACAATTCTTCAGCATCCATAAAAATCAGTCTTACAATAGTTTCCTAAGACATCTGAATAAAAAGGATTGATTTATTTGGCAGCTATGGGATGTGGACACTGTTACTACAAGTTATCCACCAGCACATTTTGCATAAACCACTGCATATCTTCCATCGAATGAAAGATTGTAGGTGATAAACAGAAAAAAAAATTCTCTCTGTAAATTAGGACAAAAACTTCAGACAAGTAATCATTTTTCAGTATCGCACTCCCAAATGAAATATTCTCAAAATAATGGAGAAATGGAGAAATAAACAGGAGTTTCCATCTTGCTTCTAGATGAGCACACAGCTGTAAAACACTGACGGGAGGCCATTTACAATTGGAGATATTTCTGAACTTTATTTCTGAAGAGCAAGAAATTTAAGTCTTTGGATGGACACTGTAGGATAAATGCAGCGGAGAATGAATGCCTGTAGTTTGTTATTAGCAGAACAGTAGGGTTTTTGATTCTATAAAAAATCAAACTGTTTCAGTTTGCTCATGCTTATTCTAACTTCCCTGTCTCTAATAGCTTTAAAGCTGTGGTTGATGGTTCTGTAAGCTTTTAGGCGATGGGGCAAGAGATTTATTCTGGTTCACGTGTCATTTTGAGAAAAATCAGTTTTCTGTCAAGAAGACAGAACTAATAGTGTAGAAGATAATCTCTAAATATGTAAAATGGATCTGTGACAGCATAAAGTTAAGAAGGGATCAAAACACAGGGATATGCATATTGTATGACACAAGTTCAGTCTTCGTGTCTGCCAAAAAAATAGGAAAGAGCAGGAAAAAAAAGGTATGTGTACTAATCTCTAATTGAGAAAAGGACCATATCTAATGTCTCAATGAAAATGTAATCGAAAGCTCTCTAGCTTAACTGAAAAGTACCTCCACAGGTTTCTGTTGATAATTTCTGTTGTCGTTTAATTATAGTTAGTTAGTAAACAACTCTTCCTGTTTCCATTTCAGCTTATGGTGGTCTCGCACATGTGGATTGGAGAGAATACTGCAGATATCACAGCAGGTGGCACTCTTTCCTTCATATTTGTTCTGAATTAATCTCTTCAGTCATAGAAAGCAGAAAGCGATTGTAAGTATTATATTTCAAAAGATCTATGGAAAAATGTCCTAGTGATGGTTCCTAACAAGGTGTATTGGCTGCTCGAAGGGCAACCAACTACAGGTCTACAAACCTTATTCCCGTTCCAGTCTGTACCTGGGACATTGCTGTGTGAAGTAGTTTTCAGATGTATAGTTTAGATCATAAAAACTGAGAGCAAAGACAGGGAGTAGAAAGGATTGTTTTGAGGTCTGGTTTCATAATTTGCTCTCTAAAACTAGATTTTACTATAGAGGAACAACAAAGTTTAGTATTATTGCAATTTTTACTTGCTATCCTCTTTATATCTCTCTATAAAATTTTTAAGTCCAGAAATGCTTATGCTTCCAGTTTAGAAAGAGTCAGATCTATCTATTCTACACACTAAAATGCTGAAACCTTCATACTGTAGTGCACTGTATGGAGCTCCTTGTGCCTTGTAATTGGTACACACTTTCTATCTTGTCATGGCAAAATTGGCTTACTGCAGGGATAAGAGTAATTCCTATCATACCATGACAAGGTAAGTAGGATCCAAGGTAAGCAAGATAAATATTCGTTCAGTCCTAGTTGTTTCTATTTTGTTGGATATGTGCAGGGAATTTGCTATTTAATTACATGAAAACTGAACTGAGGCTTTAATCTTCTGCTGTGCTTTTCCTGTGACCACAGGAGATAATATGTACAGTGCTTGTCTAATGAGAGACATTATACAAAGGCAAAGTATTATCATTACCAGATTATTTGTATTTGCAGAATTTAGCTTAAAAGCTTTCTGGTTTGAATTTCCTAGATTTATTTTTACCTCATATGGGAAGGAAGTATAGAAAGTAATACTAAGTTATTCAAATTAATTATATTAAAATTTATAATTATATATGTCCGTAAGATTAAGTAATTAGTCCTAGAACTGAAGAAAGCATTATCTTTCCTACCAAGCCGTTCTGCATTCTGTATAATTTCTCCAGGGATTCCAAATTTTCTCCTGCTCTTTGACAAATATATTACTCCAGAAGAGAGAGAAAATTAATTCAATCGACAGTTATGAGCCTCTGCAGTGGTAATGGTGTCAATTTTTCACCAAGAAAAGATAGGCATCTAGCTGGAATGCTTTGGAGTTGGAGATTCCTTTTTGCACTGACAATTTTTTTTGCTAGCTGTCAAAAAAGCTCACCTATTTTGAATAATACTAGTGTATATAAGTAATAATGTAGCACAAAGTTTCGACTGTCTCAAAATCAGTACTCTTCTGACACAAGTACTCATGGTGGATAAAGACCATCTGAAAAACACAAAAAGTAGAATTAGAAAGACAGTGTTGCTAATTAATGGGTCAACCTTGCCAGCAGCTACTGAAATAATTTTTTTAGAAATTCATTTACGTTTTGTGTTCTTTATTCTGAAGATCATACTTTTAATCTTGTTTGTGAAAATAGTTGCATACAGAGCTGGCGATTTAGCTAATAAGAAAAGCTTAAAGAAAAAGAGAAGAACTTTGCTTCTGTTTATCATCATAAATAGATGTAGTGGGACTTGTAATAATAAAATAAATGAATAAATAAAATGAAATTCAGCCAAAGCTGTATAAGTTGTATTTCTTGTTTCGTGTAGATTGTAATGATTAAGAGCTATTAACTCTTATGAAGCTGAAAGCTGCATATCAGTGCAGTTTCAGATCCCCAACTCTAAGTCAGCCAACCCAGTAAGCCAGAATAGGAGCCTTCACTTTCAGCTTCCCTCTGATAACAGCATTGAGATGCAGTAATGTTCACAGTTGCAAGATCTGCTGCCTACCATTGTGATGAAGCATGCATGTGTGCAGTTGGAATGGGCCTCTATCAGAGAACAGTCTCTTATTTTCCCAGAGGAAGCAGCTTTTCGTCAGTTGTGCTCACAACCATGCTAGGAACCCAATTTTTGGCTTCTTGAGGATCTATTTTTATTTCTTCTGGTGAAAAATGTGGTGGGATGCACCCACCACACTGCACTTTCTCTTGAGAAGTCATGAGAATGTGGCATTTAAGTGCCTGTTCTTCCAGCAGGAATGAATTTCACTTCTAGCAACAGCAGGGTAGATTTTCATCTACGACAAATGGATGTAAGGAAATGGATCCATTCTTTTCATGCATTTTTAAATGTATATTCATGAAGATGTTTTTCATTACTCTCCAGTTTGCTATGAATTAGCCATATGGCTGCAGTTTAGAAAAGTGATGGATTCACAACGTGCTATATAACATTTTTCCACTGGCTGGGGGGATGTGGCAGTTGTAGTAGAGGACAGAGGGACTTGCCCTCTTTTCCTTGAGGTGACTGGATCCCACATTTCATGTCATCTAGCGACATGATAGAAGAACAGAGGGGAGTATTGTGATAAGGGTTCAGCGATGCTCCGATTAAATTCTTTCGTTTTGCTTGGCACGCTTAAGTACTCCCTAAGGCCAAACCAGCAAAAATGAGAGTGACACAGTGGTTAAGAGATTAGGGCTCTTAAGTGAGGATGGGTATAACAACTCCTCCAGTTTATATTAATGACTTCTATGCAAAATGGACTACTTAGGTGAAGGAGTTTAAAAAGGTGAAATAGGCAAAAAAACAAACAAACAAAAAACCCTCCTCTTGATTAAATATGTTAACCTGTTCACTGATGGACAGCAATAGAGACATGAACACCATACCCCTGCTGATTTTGAAAATGTTTCCTTTGTCTAGACCTTTTCTTCCTTTAGAATCAATGCAGAGTAGAGAGCACTGGAAGGTGATTTATGTCAAGTCACCTCCTTCCTTCGGTGACAGTTGGTGCCTGACGATTTAATTAGACTGGACATCTGAACTTCAGCTGGTAAAGTTAGCAGGGATTGTTCACATACTACTTGAAAGAATTCTAGAGAAAATATCAGCTTTATCCTAAAATATAGGATGGGCATCATTCAGTAGGCCTGAATTGAGCTTCCTGAGGTTAAAAGATGGCAGGGATGAGAGAGAGGCAAACGTTTCTCAAAAAAATGAGAAGAATTCTGCTCAGTGAAATGGGGAATAGTTAAGAGAGCTAGCCAGTCAGCTGAAATTTATGGAGTGAAAAGAATCAGTTTGCTCTATGGAATCTTACTGGAGAAAAAAAACCCCATGTAATAATATTGGAGCGGATAAAATGTTTGTGCATTTTATGTAGATGATTGTATTTAAAAAAAAAAGGGTAGATCCTGTAATGAGCAGTAATTTCAATCAGAGCTGCAAAAGCAGTACTTGAGCTGCTGAATAGCAGTGCTAAATATGGTAAACAGCAGAAGAGCCATCTCTGCTACTGTAAAATTAAAAAGGTTCATTGAAGCTAAAGATGCTATGATGACTTGCATCAGCTGAAGAGCTGCCCCATGAAGTTTATCAGTTCCATATTGAAATATAAATTGGAAGGCGTGTATAATAATGACTTCAGCTGCTTTCCCTCAGACAATGTTTAAAGCTGCATGCTGTGTCCAGGGGCTCTCTCGCCCAAAAGGAAGGCAGGAACTTCCCAGAAGGAAGGCAGGCACTTCTGGTGAGAGGAGAAGATTAGAAAAAGTAGTAGCTGCCTACTTTAGAGATGAAAGGAAAGAACAACTCTCCCTTTAATCTGCACAGTGCTGGTTTTACGGAGTGCTGAGCTGAAGTATGAACTTCGATTCTTCAATAACAAATCTTAAATGATATTCAGACAAACAGTATTAACAGCAAGGGGTGCAAGTATTGGGATCATGTTTGCCTAGGCCTCTCAATAAGCCTGTAACAGCCCTCCAAGCAAGTGGGAGGCTTGAGAACATAGAATGGTCGTCATCAGGCTTCACTGTCACAAGGGCAGGTGCCAATTGTCAGAGTTTGCCACTGAACTGAGTGGAGGCAGGATTTGAAGTTCGGCCACAGTGAAAAGGATCTTGGTGTCGCATTGCAGGCTTGTGGCAAAGAGAGATGACAAATTTAATCAATTCACTCATGACGATTCATTCCTCATTTAGTCATGAGGATTCTCCTCCTTCAGCAGCAAGGGCTATGATCATGCATCCCTCTTTACAAATCATGAAGAAATACCCAATTTTTTAAATTATTCACTGCTTAACCTTCAATCTCCTCTTTCTTCTCCTTTGTGGCCTCTAATATCTATCTATTTCTCTACCCATCTGTCAAGGGCACAATTTTATAGAAAACTATTTTTCTGCAGAACTGTTCACTTCCTAAAAAAGATAACATTATAGAAAAAAAAAACAAAACAAAACAAGCAAGCATGCTGAATTGTTTCGGACAACAGCTTTATTTAATGAAAACACTATCAGAAGAATCAAAAAGTTAGTGACATATATCATTTATATAATAATGTTTCATTAATCATGAAAAGTATCAAATCGGTTGTTTAACTTAATCTTTTTCTTTCTTTTTCCTGAAAATGGTTGTTTGACTTAAGATTTTTTTGTCTTCTTTTATGAGCATAAATTAATCTTGTAATATATGCAGGAGAAACTGCCCCTTTACCACCACCACCATGAAAAAAGCACATTTCAGTTCCTAAATCAACTACCAAGCAGAAAGCTTTTAAGAATGGCTTCATATAGAAACTTTACAAATGATAACATTGATTATGTCTTTTGTATTCTTTAGAAAGTTTAGAGTTACTGAGCCTTCCTGTATTTTCAAGATTAAACAAAGGCATTCAACACGAAGGAGTGTATTCTGAATGTTCTTCATGGAGGCAATACTGTAGCTTCCTCAGAGTGAATGAAAGAGAAATAACACTGCAAACCTCTGACACCACTTGGCCATAATGGAGCTCATTGCTCATGCAGCTCTGACTGCTGGATATGTTCCCTTATCAAACTGGCATGGGACAGGTATTTCTTTTGAATGCTGTCATCTTAATGTAGTCATATTGTGAAAGGCATGGAAGGAAAGAGAAACATCTTTGCAGTCCTACCCACCCAAACAATAAGAGGACCTTCAAGATGTGAAAAACTCAAGGTACTCAGAGAGGCTGGCTCATCATTCAGAATGTCTTCCTTCTTTTCTTTTTAACCAAACCTTGTATATCTCAGCTGAAGGCACCACTCTCTTCCCTATGTGCATGCACACAAATAGACTCATTCTTGCTCAGATTTGTACACAACTGTTTACAGTGCAGTCCCAAATATGGTGCACAATACAGATGTTCCAGCAAATAGAGTATGCTATATAAATACAGGTTATGCTGAATTAGTGAAGGTGAACTGACTAAACAAATAATTCTACGTATAGTGAAGGATATTCTGGTTAACAAATCAAAAGAGCCTGGCTTTATACCAGTTCTTACTCATATTGATCTAATGGAAAACAGATGGTCTATTTATGGAAGTTGAGTATTAAAAGACACGCTCACCCTTCTGATGTTCCACTAATGGGTAAAATGAACCACTTCTAATATCTTAGAGAGCTGTCAGCTGCATTAGATAGTAGGTATGCTAAATTAGCTCTCACTTTATTTGCACCTTATAATGTAATATGGCCTCAAATGAAACACAGGTAAATGGCACTGATTTGAGTGCTCATGATGGAAGTAACTTTTTTTTCCTTTGTTCCTTTACTGCATAGAAATATGAATAGACATATTTTTAGCTTGTAAGTTCCTTACTTTCTTTAGTCACATTGATTTGTAAATTTGAACCTAAACATACAATTCTTAAGAAAAAGTATATATGATCATTATCCCTTTAAATAATATGGCCAGTAATACAGCAGTTTGAGTATGATAAGTACTATACTGCCTGTAAGATAATGCAAAATGCCCCTGAAATAAATTGATATTTCAGTTCCAAGCTGAACAAGTGGACCATTGCTTAAAGAAAATCTATGTACATGAGTTTTTTTGTTTCTTCCTCTTGAATTGTGCAAAAGCTATGCATTGTTAAATTGTTTTATTAGTTACTATGGTATAGCACTTTATCTTCCCATTCTAAAGGGTTATTTGAGCAGAATAGAAAATAAAAATATTGTGCTTTACTTGCTGCATTTTAAAAGTGATTTTTTTTTTTACCTTTTTAAAAACATAGATAGCATTTTGTTTTATCTGTTCTTTCCACCTTTCTCACTTGTGGTGAGAATTAAGCCTTTAACTTTGCACATTGTAAAAATCCCACTGTAATCAATGTCATAAAGGTAAACATGGATGTGAGTTTTTGGAATATTTAGAATACAGTACTCCTCCAGAGACAAAATAAACAACAAAAAAAAGGACTTTTCACTCAGAGTCAGATGTCTTGATGTATTTATATTTTTTTTATTCTATTATATTTTTAAATTTGATTTCTGTCAAATATAATTTGCTTTATTGAATGTTTAACACCTATATGATCTAGCTCTATATATTTCTTTTACTCCTATGCAAATTCTTATTCTAGCCTGAGTTCTTTTTCATGCAGTTAGGTGTTATTATTCTATTTTAACTTGTTCTGCATTATAGTCTATCTATGTTATAAAATGTAGTCTTTTAATCATATAAAAATGGAACATTGCCTGAGGCTGATATTAAAATAATGAAAATATTCTCCCGAAACATGTTTGGAGATTTATTTTCTTGATTATATATTTTGGTATTTTCTGTGTTAATTTTACCTTGTTTTCTTCAGCGTGAGGTACGTAGATAAACCTGCTTATGAATTTATCCAATCTGCCCTTGTACTTTAAATCCTTTGATTGTTTTAAAAGCTCTTGGTGCCCTTTTGCACTTAGAACATCTACACAATTTTAGTCTGCTGGTTTCCATGGCTTCCAAACGTTATTCATTTTGTTTAATAAATATCATTACTGACACTCATCTTTCCAGCAGCTAGAGCAATTTTATCCAAGTGAATCCCACAATAGTTTCTGCAGTCTGACTTAATGTGATCCTGAAAATTAATTTCCCATGCAACTTCTGCCATTAGGAGTGAAGTGGTTACATGCTGAACTGATTTTCCACAGAGCTCTGAACCCCAGCGCTGGCCTCGCTTCTGGTCAACATAATTGTAGCCAGGCAGCAATAAAATACACTTGAAGTGAAGAGCCTTTAAATGTTACAAGATCAATTATATTGGTTGGTCTTTTCTAGGAGCCAGCACTGACATAATCAGACTTGTGAGCTACCATTATTAGTTGCTGAGAAATGCTCCCTTCTTTGTCCAAAATGAATGTACATGCTTGCAAATTGCAGAAGTTTGCTTTAATGAAAACAGGGTTTCTTGCTGTCATTTAGTGCTGCTCTATTGCAACCCTGGAAATATCTACTGAAAAATATGTTGTGATGGAGAAGAAAACTATTGTCAAGTAGGAAATATTTCTATATTGTAGATCAAATTTTGTGTGATTTTGTCTTTTGATGAAGATTTTTTCCCTAATACAATACAAAGGCAGATATTTTCCATGGCTTAAACACTGTCATCACTTTATGAAGACCCTACTACATCAGCAATACATATCTGATTGATATGTATAAAAAGAATGAGTAGATGATTCAGACTATCCTCAGACTGAGAGAAAAGTGGAAAAAATTACATAAATTGCACAAATCAGCATGAGTGACATCTTATACACATGTGATTTGGTGAAGTTTGAATTACATAAATGTCAAGCCTAAGAAATTCTGTACTTCCAAAAGTAAAAATACCCTGAAGAGAAAGGACGTGTCTGCGTATAATTTGTGTGCTTCTGTTTAGTAGAGTGTTTCTCAGTTTTGATAATTAGAAAGTACTCAAGGGATACTGAGTCTTTCATTTCAATCAGTGTTTTTTTCTTCATATACTACAAAGAAAGTGAAGATAAAATCTGAATATTTCCATCTCATTGTTTGATTAAAATGCTTGCTTTTTGCTTTTTTTTTCTTTCTTTTTTTTTTTTTTTTTTTCAGAATGGTAGCTATATTCAGAATGGTAGACTTGTATTTAAAAATAAAATGAGATGCTTTGATTTGACCACTTGACGACACGTTTCAGGGCAAAAACCCTAATGAAATGTTGTTTCAAGAAAATTAAAAAGAGAGAGATAAAAGAACCATGTACAGTAAATAATTGTTCTAGGGAAGTCAAGGAGCTCTCTAATTCTCAGTTTTACTAACTAAACTAAACACTGGCAGTTTACTTTGTAAAAGATCAAGTGTTTAAAATTAAGAAGCTTCACAGAATTACTGTGGTTGTAGGTATCCGTGGCAATGAATAGAAATATACGTGTGTATCAAGTAGAAAATGGTCTGAACAGAGTAGTCTTTTGAATCACTGCTTCAGAATTCCTACAGTTATTGTAAAATATTGACTTTCTTGTAGCAATAAATTCACTTTTGGGATTGCATGTCACTGTCTGCATACCAATGTGATGTAAATGAAGAAGTGACACCCAGTGATTGGCATTCTTCTTATGGCTGCCAGCTATTTGGTTGGTACCAACACACAGGACACCAATGATTTGTATGCAGTACTAAATCACTGGATCTACTGCCTAACTGTGTAGCAGATGTATTTGACCGTAACATCTGATAGCATTCAGTAAGTAATTTCATGTTGAACTGTTTACTCAAATGCTTGACTTCTTGGCTCTGTTCACTAACAAGTTCCATGGAAATGAACTGGGGGGCTACCCAAGACGGTCTTGTCTCTTTGCTTCTAGTTTTAATCTTCTTCACACTAGCAGTGGATCATTAATCCTGAAAGAAAATGTATTTGGTCTCTAAAGAGACATTGGTTTAATGTTCTGAGCCATTTCTTCAGCTATGGACAGGCAAACAAAGATAGGTTCCGCTCTTTTCAGAGCTGCTGTCATTCACCCTGATAAAGGACCCTGTAGCTTACAAAGGAACATCTTTGTTTTATATAAGTGCTGGAAATAAATAATGGTTTATATATTAAGATTTCTACTTACACTTTGTAGGCAGGATTTTTGCCATTTACATGAAAAGGAGTACACCAAAGGGAGAGGAAAAAGTCTGTATTAATTTAAAATGTAGAGGCTACAGGCTATCCTTCATTGTGTGCATAAAAGAAGGTTTTCCAGCCCTCTCTGTGAAAGCTGAGAGAATAATCCTGTTGATTACCTTTTCATTTTTCTTATTAAAATAATTTTATATATACAGACAGGAACGCTCACAGTATGAGCCTGTTGCATAACTTCGTACAAGCTAAGATATTTCAGGATCCTTTAGTCTCTCTGCATATGATGTCGGACAGGTGCTGTAAGCCAGGGAGTGAATGCGCAAGTATTTCTGACCAGAAAGGATCAAATTCTCTGGTGGGAAAAACCCTCAGTTCTAAACAAAAAAAAAAATATCAGTGGGAACTCTGTTATTATAGGAGATTAGCTCCTAGTGTTTTATTTGTATTTCTTAGTCTTCTCCTTCCTCTTTCCCCCCACACATTTGCTCTAGGATACAACTATCAAATCTCCTAGGTTGTCTTTGGGAAATACATTGAGAGTTCCTCCAGAGGAGACAGTAACAGAGTGAAATTCTGAGTGTAACACAGGTATAAATAAAGAAGAATAAACCTAGTAGGCATTATTAGAATTTTGTGCATATATTATATCTTTATATCTCTTTATAACATCACTTGATGCAAAAAGCTCATATTGCAAATACAAAATGGCCTTTTTTTTTTTTTTCTTTCCGAGGTCTTCAGAACAGGGCGACATGCCAGGAAACTTGAATGGAAGAAATACTACAAAGATGCTGGACTACTTTCCTTGTAACAACAGAGAGAATGTTAGATTTCAAATAAAAGAGTTTAATAACCTGCCAATGTAATAACTATGCCTTCCAAACCAGTGCCTTTGGCCACGTTCATCTCTGAGGATTAATCCTGTGGGAGAAATAAAGAGCAGCCAAAGCTAAAGAAAACTTTTCCTGTTTCACAAAGATGTTAGAGTTTGGGTTTTTTTTTTGACAGAACAGGAAAAAAATCATGTAAGATAGCTAAGAAAATTTAGGCAACAAATTTCAAATTCCACAGAGGACCACAACCGCAATAATTTAAAAGGGCTATTAACACATGTGATCCCCTTCCTGGCTTAACTGATCAATGAATGATCTATTTTGTGTGTCTGCTTACAAATAGGTATATTTGTAAACACTGGTAGGTTTGTCTGTACCACTTCAACTAGTAGTGCTAAAAATAAAGTACTGTGTTCTAACAAACTCCTGATTTTTGCTGTCCAGACATTTTGACAGAATATTTTGACAGAAATAGCTTGCCTGCTGTTTCTCTGACAGTGGCAAAAAATCCTGAGAAGTGGTGAACACAAGCTCTAGATATCCGCTTTGCCTCAGCAGCTGAACCACCTGCAGAAAAAGGAAATCTTCAGAGTTCAGGAGCAGCACTTTGCTCAGGAAGCCTTCTCGACTTTAAAATATCTCGGCTTTATTTGCATATGGCTGAAAAGTGGGACCTAAAATTGGATTAGCTTCCATGCTGTCACCTCTATAGTTCTGTTATGTTAACTGTTAATATAGACTTGGCAGTAGCAGGTTTTATTTTGAATAATATCATATCTGGCTGTCTCCTTCTCTGGAGATCTTCAAAAACCCACCTGGATGCCACCCTGTGCCCCGTGCTCTAGGAGTCTCTGCTGGAGCAGGGGGGTTGGACTAGATGATCTCTAGTGGTCCCTTCCAACCCTAAGGATTCTGTGATTCCATGCTTCTGTGATATTTGCATTTATTTTTATTTCCAGAAATTATGTTAATGGTAGGTGGTAGAGGAATTCTGTATCATATGGTAGAGCACTAGTCATTAAATCCATGTCAGGTGATTGGCATCCTGCAATACCTCTGATATCTGGCTGAATTTCACTCTCTATAACTGTCCATTTTAATTTGAATGCCTGCATACAGAAATAATTCTATAAAACTATATTTGTTTTAACCTCTTGAGTTTAATTTTATAAAGGACCACAAAATCAACAACCTACCCATGAATAAATGTATCCAGAAGTCTTCTGCATATGGACTTTTGACATACTATTCTATTTTTGATTTACTTTTGAAAAAAAAAAATTAAAGGAAAGGATGCCATTAACAAAGGTTGGTTTGATTTCCAGGCATGGTGGCACAGAGAAGGTTTTTCAGCTGTTCTGAGACTGTTCTGATTGAGAACAGAGAGCTTTAAATTCTTTTAAAATAGGCATTTTCACTGATTATTTTAAATCACGAATAACTTTACTTGTTTGATGTAAAGGAATGCCAGTTCAGCTGTGAAGTTTTATGAAGTGATGTAGCATGTTTAGAGCATATTTCACTATTGACAGTAATAATGCTGAATTAATACATCCCAGCAAGCTGCAGAAAGTCTGGTTCAAATTTAGTGCTATTTATACAAATTTTGCAGAGCCATAAGAATTAGCAAATCATGCCATGAATTCAAAATAGTGACACAGATGCTTAGTATCTGATAAAAGCCTTGGTTAAATGAGTGAAAATGCTATGAAAATGTTACTTTGCACATTCAAGGAGATTGAACATTTATTTTATAGAGGAATTTATTTTACAAAGGCAAGTTCGATTTTTTTTCTCCCCTGAAACACATTCTAAATTAACCTGAATCCTAATATCAGTGTTTAAATAAACCTTTAAATGACACAAGACAAAATTGTTCCCAGGCTTCCTGCTATCCTGAAGCTGACCCTCTGATTCTCACTGCAAAAGTGTTTGCAGAAGGAAGTTGTGCCTACATTTGCGTGTGAAGGCAGCAGTTGAATCTGAAGTGGATGGTTACATGGTTTTCTCTCCCTGCTCCTATTTATATGTTTCTTTCTCAACTGGCAAAAGGTGGCAAACACCTCACTGTGTAACCTGGGAGAATATATGCTGCAGACTCAAACAGCCCCAAAGCAAAGTGAGTGGCAATGTGTGAGAAAATCAAACTCTTTAGGTTAGTTTCACAGACAGTCTTATTGCAGATTTGAGGAAGTGACAGTATAAACAATTCCTTTCCATACAGTAAAACCAGCTCTCTTATTCATTTGTTGGGCAGTCGTGTTGAGTGGGTGCTGTATGACCCTAATCTTCTTTAGTTTTCTTTTCAACTGATAACTGTGCTTCCATAAGAATGCAATCTCATTCTAATTGGTTATATTTATATGATTTCTATGTGGAGGGGTCAATGAGTTTAGAGAAATCCATCTGAAACTTCATTGCTTCTTATTAGCTTCTTTCTGACAAATTTTATGACTAGTTTGTCTCTTGCTGTTACAATGGCAGTATTTCCTACATTTACATCTCTAACCACATTTAGGAAGATTACCTAACACATCCCCAAGCATACTGGTAGGATAACCAAAGTACAAGAGTATCAGTACGTACAAGTGTGGCAGAAACTAGCAAGCTTAAACTTAAGCCTGAATTGTCATTTGACATTATATACGTCTTCAAAAAGGTGGATTAGCTGTTATGCACCACAATGCAAAGTTCCCTATGTTTCCTATGCTATATATATACACATGAATGCATACATTTTTATAGATATATACAGGTATATAGATATACACGCCTATGATTTAGGTATCTACTTCTGTGTAGATGCAGAGATATATACATATTTGTCGGACACAACTGCTGTCATCAATTCCTCCAGCAGAGACACAGAACTCAAAGTCCTATAAGGTAAGGGGAAAGGTAGGTGATGATCAATCTCCTTGATCAATCAAACAACATGATTTTCAATTCTTTGGGCATGATACGTTTGATTGTTACATACGCAAACTCTTAAAAGATATAAGGCTCCTGTAAGGTTGCTTTAACCTTTTTACTTGTGACTCTTAAAGTCCTTTAACAGATTTGTGGATAGAATGATTTTCATTTTATGACTTCAGCTTTCTTAGAAAAATATAATTGGTTGTGACTATAACATTAAAGTTCTCAGTAGAAATATGCACAGAGATTAAACACATCTGAAAATGGAGAAAATGAATGACTTGTATATTTATAAGAAAATTCATTGGGTTTCCCTTTAAATGAGGATAATTTTAGAGATATGCTGCATTGACTTTCTTGTATTTCACATTACACTGGATTGTATGTCTCATTACACTGTGTTATCACTTCAAGGTATTGTAGTTTGCATGGCGACAATGAGAGTATAGTGTAATGTGATGATGTACTATGGCTGTGAAATGCTATTAATGATGACACTCTGGAGTTTTAATAAAACACGCCATTTCACTAATCTCAGTTTTGGAGTCTGTATGGAAGAGCTGAAGTGAACATTTGCCTTGTAAGGATATTCTGCATTTACTTACCTAATTTGTTCCTGCTATGACCAATTACTAGCTGCTGTTTTTATAGGATGTTACTGTTGTAATTGATACCTAGATGTTGCTTGTCTACAGCAGTAATGCTGCAGTAAACCCTTTACAGCAGGCTGTTAAAATAGTGGGACTTCTTGTGGAAACTGTCATTTAGTTCAGAAGATTACTAATGTCTCAGCTCGAGGTTTGACCCCATCTGCAGCACAAGCTGAGAACTTAAGGGACAGATTGTCCTGTGAAGCCTATGAACGTTGACACTTTAAAAACAATAGCAACACAAACCCACAAAGAAGTCTCTTTATAGTACCTCTGTATTTTTGGTATTTTCATCAAAAACTGTCAAAGCAAGTCTGCTTTCAATTTTCATATTTTAAGACCACTGGAGCAGTATCCTACCAGCATGAAATGCTGGGTGATTAAAACGCCATGCATTAAAAAGCATATATAACCTTGAATTATGATTCAGACATGGAACTTCCAATATGATTGTATAGGAGACTGTTGCATTTAATCTTCATTTACAACAACAAATGTATTTTATTGCTTCAGGAGGCTGTTAAAATATTATGTATCATCTATGACAGCTATACAGTATAGCTGTTGGCATATAGCTAAACAAATTTTCATTTTAAACAATATGACATTGAATCTGAGATTAGTTATCATTAGTATTATACAAACCAGACAGATACCTTGACAAGCCTTCTTTGTGAGAAGTATCTCACTTATCTTTGTTATTTGCCTGCCATGAGACAGAATAGTTGTAGAGGTATTGGAATAGTGGGTGGGTTTGGGATTAGGGTTTTTGTTTGTTTGTTTGTTTCATTTAAAAGTATGCAGTCATTCATAACTGCAGGGTGTATTTCCAAAATTCAGATGGAAAAAAAAAATCTTAAAGTATTTCTGAGAAACTTATAAGCTTCCATGTATTAGTACTCCTTAGAAAGGTTGTTTTCACATCAGGGATACTCACCTTAATGAAAATCTAATCTAATTTGGCCATACTATACTTAAAATAGTATTTCCACTTACACTCAGTACAGCCTCATTTGGATCTGGTTACTAAGTTTTCAGAAAATTTATTGAGAAAATATGGCAGATTGGAAGAAGGGAAAAAGGTGGACAAAGTTTGAATATAGAACATCATGCCTTTTTTTTACCATTAAAGCTACAGTGTGACAAAGTTCTTAAAGACCACTATTATGTATATGCAACACACCTACAAATTAAGATTAGTTAAGACATCTTAATTCCAACACACCTTAAACTCTTAAATAATTTCAGTATATGTTTGTAGTCTATAGACCAAGATCTGCATATTTTTCTAAATATCTCTAGATATACTGTCATCTTTGAAAAGACTGCAGAGAAAAGACACAAGACCAACAACACAGTTACAAAATAAACATACAGATCCTTGCAAAGTCATATATTTACTTTAACCGTCACGTTTATTCTCTGGAACAACCAAATTTTTTGTTACCTTTGGTATGTTTGGTGTAAGACACTGTAAATTGTGTTCCTAACTTCTGACAGGTTTTAATCTATTCTATCAAATTCTATTAAATATAATTCCAGAAAAAAAAATTATTCTTTCCCAAGATTTTTTATATATTTTTATTTATTTATTTATTTTTCAATTTCCTTTCCATATCATTTTTTATTTCATTTCTTGTCTTTACTCAATGACTGCATAAGTTAATTTTTAACACATCCAAATCTGATATAACTCCAAACAAAAACTCCAAAGAAATGTTATTATTTCATTTCTCCTATCTTTCACACTATCATATACATATGGAATTACTTCAGAAAATTAAAAATTTTAGCATTTTTTAATTAAAAATCCTAAGAGTAATCTTAAGTTTTCAGACTATTTAATAGATTCCCTATTATTTTTCTTGGCTTGTCACGTGTTCTGGTTGATATTCAAATTTTCTAGGATTCTTTCTATGAATCTCTTTTTTCTCTCTCTCTCTTTTTCAAAAGTCTATTTTTTTTTTCTCTACTTTTCAAACTTCTATTGCAAACTGCAGTAGAAATAATAATTTGTTCTGTGGAATCTTTTCATTTTAGGAACATTAAGATCTGATTTCAATATATATGAAAACCTTCCTATAAGTGTAAAAAAAAAACCAAACAGTGTAGTGGAACAGGAAACATACTTTCCACAAAAGCTTTAACAAAGTAAGCGGCAGTAGTACAAGTTAAAAAAATGTGGTTGAAAGGCTCTTTCCTGTTTATCAAATGGAGAAAGAGAATAAGCTTGTCTATTACTTGGAAAATCAATAATTTTTTGATATAAAAGGTGTGAGTATGAGTCCTTTAGGTAGTTACTTAGTTTATCCTTTTTAACTTCTTCTGTGTCTTTAATGCTGAAAATATCAAAAAGACTCCCTAAAAATGTAATTTGATGATAACTTTTAGACAACTATGTATGCCTAATGTTGAAGGAAGAGTATCAGAAACACAAGACACTGTAATACACTGAGATAATGTATCATTCTAGAAAAAAACCCTCAGCATTACTGTGCATTAAGTACCAATGCCGAAAATTTCTGTTTTTATAACATAAGCTGTGGTAAATAGGTTTCTGTGGCTTTTCCACGTGTTGATGACTTTAAGAATGTTTCAAATGATGTTTTAGCAATGTAGATATTTATAATTCCAATTTTCAAACATGTTTTCCAGGGTCTAAATTTCCATCAGGTTTGGTAAGACCCAGACCTACCTGTTTCTTTCTCCTTCGCTTTCTCCCTTAAACTGGGCCAGGAGGTGGGGGACATAACTAGTGTGCCCCCTACTACTTCCCTTTCCTGCATCTTCTGCCAGAGAAGGAAACTAAATGTATGTGCAAAAGATGTGTGTGTGTGTATATATATATTTATATATATATATATATATAGGGGGGAGGTGAGAGAAAAGACAAGAAGGAGGAAGGAAAGAAAGGAAGCAAAAGGAAGTTTGGAAAATAGGGGAGGGAAGATAGGAAGGAGAGGTATTCCCAAAGAGTATTTAGAGGTCTATATTTCATGCTAAGCAGAAGTTAGGTGTCTACTATTACTGACTTTAAAACTTTCTGTCTAACCGTCTCTGAACACATAAATACCTCCATGTTTATATATTTTTTATTCCAGGGGTTCCAAAATCTCTAATACAGTTTATTCCCATACCAGTTCACCTGCCTTACTGTGGTTCTCTTAACCTCCCTGGGCTATTTTGGGATTAACGTATAATCCTGAATTATACAAGAATTAAGCAAGGCCTTTCCAGGAGCAGAGCTGAGGCTGACAGTCCGGTAGTTTCCCGGCTCCTCTTTCTCGCCCTTTTTGAAGACTGGAGTGACGTTAGCTCTCTTCCAGTCCTCCGGTACCTCCCCCGCTCTCCATGACCTCTCAAAGATCATGGAGAGCAGCTCTGCGATAACCCACACCAGGTCCCTCAGCACTCTTGGGTGTATCCCATCCAGGCCCATAAATTTATGGGTGTTCAGTTTGCCTAAATAATCCCTAACTCAATCCTCCTTGATGAGCGGAAAGTCCTCCTCTTTCCTGGTTCTCTCTCTCACATCCGGGCTCTGTAGTTCATTGGGACCAGCTGTAAAGACTGAAACAAGGAAGGTATTTAGTGACTCGGTCTTCTCTGTATCCTCCCTCTCCAAGGCACCCTCCCCATTCAGCAGCAGACTCACATTTTCCCTAGTCTTCCTCTTGCTGCTGATGTATTTATAGAAGCCCTTCCTGTTGTCCCTGACATCTCTCACTAACTCTAATTGCAAGTGGGCCTTGACCTTCCTCGTCACATCCCTGCATTCTCTGACAATGTTCCTATATTGCTCTCATGTGGCCTGGCCCTTCTTCCACCTTACATATGCTCTCTTCACATTAAGCAGCTCCTTGTCCATTCACACAGGTCTCCTGCCTCTCTTGCTCAACTTGTAGGAATGTATTGATCGTGGGCTTAGAGAAATTGCTACTTGAATATTAGCCTTTTCCTGCTAGGACCTTGACCCAGGGGATTTCACCAAGGAACTCCCAGAGGAGGACAAAATTGGCTTTCTTGAAGTACTGGATTGCAATCGTAATTTTTGCCCCGCTTCCTCCTCACAAGACAGTAAATTTCAGCATCTGACGGTTACTGGAGGCAAGACTGCCCCCGACTCTCACATTTCCCACTAGACGATCTCTGTTGGTTAGTATCAGCTCTAGCAGCGCCCCTGCCCTTGTCAGACCTTGAACCACCTGCATCAGGAAGTTATCCGCAATGCTCTGCAGGAACCTCCTGGACTGTCTGCTCCCAGCTGTGTGATCATCACAGCAGACATTAAGTTGGTTGAAGTGGCCGTAAGGACCATGACCTGTGATCGTGAGGCTTCTTGAAGCTGCCTGTAGAAGCCTCATCTACTTCCTCATCCTGGTCAGGAGGCCTGTAGTAACTCCCACAATCGTGTTGGCCCTGTTGGCCTGCTCTTTAATCCTCCCACAGGGGTTCTTGAACCATCCTTTGTCCTCCCCTAGGCAGAGTGCCATACATTCCAGTGTAAAAGTCGCTCATGTAAAGAGCGACTCCATCACCTCACCTTCCTGGCCTGTCCATCCTGAAAAGCCTAAGCCGTCCATGGCCACGTCCCAGTCATGAGAGCTGTCCCACCACGTCTCAGCAATTACAATGAGATCATGGCTTGCATATAATTGCACATGAATCTCCAATTCCCCTTGTTTATTCCCCATGCTGCGTACATTTAAATAGAGGCATTTGAGTTGGGCTCCCATATGTCATTATAAACAAATTCACAGAATCTGAAGGGTTTATGCTATATTAAGATCATCTTAAATCTGTAGAAAAATGAGGACTTTTGAAAGGCAAATGGATGATATATCCTGATATGGACTGACTTCACTCGTTTCTGTATTTTAACGTCTAGAGTGTAAAGAAGCACCTATATCATAAACTTACTATACTGAAACTGATTATGAATTACATTGCTTTTCCCTATCTAAATAAAATAAAAGGTATAAAAAACATTGATGATTTCTTTGGAAAGCATTAATAATAATTTGCATTTTAATTTATTTCTGAAAACCCCTCATAGTGATTCTAATGAGAGAATCATAATTTCTGTGCATTTTTAGATTATAACCAAGCCTTTAATAATCTCCTTCATCACCTCGTATTGCATTACAACTCAGTCTATATATACTAATCATATATTCTGTAGATCTTGAATTTAAAATAGTAACTTCTATTAAAAATTTAATACAGCAATAACATAGCTGGGCCAGTTCTGGTTCATCCATAGAGCCAGTTAACTGGCATTTCTAGTATCTTTGATTTTTTTTTTAAATCAATGATTTGTTATGTATAAAAGTTTCATTTAGGTAAATATTATTCCAGGTATTTATGTTACTTTTTAAGAAGTTGTGACCGTTCTGAAGCAATTTGTCATTTATCTGTTCTACTTCATATGTGGCCTTTTAGTAAAAATTCTGAAAAAGAAAATATAGTGAGTTTTCTACTACCTCTCTTTTGTGAAATTACACTGTCAAAATAAAATAAAATAAAATAAAATAAAATAAAATAAAATAAAATAAAATAAAATAAAATAAAAAATAAAATAAAATAAAATAAAATAAAATAAAATAAAATAAAATAAAATAAAATAAAATAAAATAAAATAAAATAAGTAAGGATTTTGCTCTATTTATAATGCTGGTTCCTGTCTACATTTGTGGTTAATTTTGAGATGTAGTCCTTCCAGAGCTTTTTTAGTGTCTCTCTGTCATGTGGATTATGAAGTATTTTAAGTGTTTGCAGTATGTTTTTTGCACACCAAACATTTATTTGATTTTTATTTTGTATGTATGAAAACTGTTCTTCATCATAAACACTCACTTTTGGTCTTTATGGGTGAATTGGATTTACTTGAGATTTGCAGTATATTAGAAGTATTTCCTTTAGGGTTTACATTTATTGTTATGATGTGAGTTTTCATTATAGTATAGATAGGTTTTCACAAAACTTGGTCAATTTATCTCACTACTTAAAATCTGGAAGAAATACCATTAATTATTTACTAAAAGAAACCCAACACAACCATTTCAACTGAGATTTTCTTGTTTGTTCGATTTAATTTTTGATTTCCTATGTTTGGGCTGGGCCACTCATTTCTTCCTGCAAAGGGCAAAAGTACAAAGGCAGAGTGATTGCCTCTTCAAACCTCTTAGGATATGACAACTTTGCACAGTGTTAACCTATCTATTTACCCAGAAGAAACTTTGATTCTCTGCAGCCAAACAAATTTTCACCTGATTTAAAGATAATGGTCAGGGTTCATTAGGAAGCTGACAGGTTTCCTAAAAGCTATCTACTGAGTAAAATATGCCAGAGAAAAGTTGGCTAATCACACTAAATCACTGCAGTTTGTTTCTGCATTGCTCAAAACACCCTTAATTATGAGTGGCCTTTTGAGAGTCCCCTAACATCTTCCAGCTCGAACCCTGCCATCACTGCCTGGCAAAGATGCAGCCCTTGAGGACTTTCTTGGCTAGCAAATGTAACCTGGCCCCAGCACTCTGAAGTACTGTGCAGTGACAGCGGGGATCCTGAGGCTTTGTAAATATCTTTATAAAGTATATATTGTAAAACTAATATTATAGGAAAGGCTGATATGCTGAGTCATATTTTAGAGGATTTCTGCTTAGGATTTGATAGCATCTGAAGGAAGTATATGTAAAAGCCAATCTTGCTACAAATGTGTACATTCACTAAGATTACTTTCATTGATTTTTAATAGGCTACTGTATTTTCCTAACAAAAATGCATAATCTTGTGTATACCCTCTGACTTCATTCCTTTCAGACTGACTGAAGGCAATTTTTGCCTTCAATTTTTGACTGAGGGTAATTTTTAACAGATTTGTTTAATTTACAGCTATGGCACCAGTGTTGCTGGTTATTACTGAAAATTTTGCAAGGAAGGTGTTATTGAATCTTTAGGTGTTTTAAGAATTTTGTAATTACTGCACCTTCTGCTGTAGTTCAATGTTGGCTAAAAAATTTAAAGAACAATTTTTCAGTGTAACATAAAATTAAATATTTATTTCTGAAATACTAAAGCTATTCAATACAGATTTTTTTCCCAGACAAATGATTATTTTTTTTTGTCTGAGTAATATAATCATTGCTGATCTTTAAGTCTAAAGATTGTTTCTTTCTACTTTAGAGAAGACTCTAATTGCACTGGAAAGAGGCAGCACTTCTCACTCAGCTTCTGCTGAGTGCATAGGCAAGGAGTCAGAGGAGCTAAAGTCTTTTGATTGGGCAGTTTTGTGGTTACCATAGAGACTCATTGAAAAACTCAACTAAATGTACCCCTTAAAATGTCAAACACAGGAAGCAGGAGGGAAATTTCAGAGGAAAAAAATATAAGAAAAAGCATGAAGCTGTAATATTAGCTAAATTCACCGCACTGCTCCTGCATTCACTCTAGGTTAAGCAAATCCTGCTTCTGAACCTAAGGGAATTATTTTCTTCCAACACTGGCTTTCAATTACCTTTGAGATATGAACACTATTGTCTTTGGTAGAAGATGAAAATTAACTGTATCCACCAATGCCAGGTCTATGTGAAGCTTAATTAATTTGGATTTGATTTCCCCCCCCACACACCTTTTTTTTAAGTAAAAACAGCAATAGTCCTATGATATGCAGAGCACTACATCTACCTCTAATTTTAGTACCTGGATTCACTAATGAGCCACATGCATTTCAGCACCACTGTTTCCTATCTGTGATTTCCACAGTGACTTCCCACAGGGACGGGGGCAGTGCAGAGCGAGGGTCTCCAGGGACAGAGGCTCTGGTGAGTGGAGCAGCACTGCAGGAGCCCCCATCTTCCTCCTCTCCACACTCCTCCAGTGGAAGAGTGTCACTGATCCCAGTCTTCACCTCCGGCAGCTGTGAGGAGCTACAGGAAAACCCCAAATGTGATATCAGATAACACCTTCTTTATTTTAATTTTTATATATACATTTTTATGTATAAATTTTATAGATAGCTGTAATAATGTGTGCACGATGAAATGTAAATGGAAGCTGGAAATTGGGTATTATGCAGTTCACAGGAGAAATAACACACAGTTGCCCCAAAAGACCGATTGAGATCAATTTTAGGATTAATATCCTGCCTGTTCGGGGTAGGCCTGTCTTACGAACTACTAAAACATTTTTGCTGGACTGGATGTATTAAGCACAGTATTTGTTTTGTGGTCTGTGGATACTGGGCTGTGCACCAGGATTCCTAGCTCCTTAAATCTTGCTTGGGTTTTGATAAATGCCTTGGAGAATTTCACGTGGTCTTCTTTTCTTTTTGCTTGTTTGTCTATGAAACTGCCATCATAGTACTAGTGTTGTAGAAATATTCCACATGCTTTGGGCTTAGAGATTTTTCTTCATATCAGCTAGAACTTTTCTGAATGTAGAAGCTTCTATTAAGAGCTTTCCTTTACAACTTCTGATTGCAAAATTCTGATTTCCCTTTTTTCACAAATGTCCAGTTTTCAAGTCTCTCTTGTTAAAAGATATTATATAGCACTAGTATTTTTTTCAATTATGAGTAGCTTAACAGCTATCTCACCAGATTGTTTCAAAATATGTCTTCTCGATGCCTGGTGAACATGATTAATGTGGAAGTTCCTTATTTTGACACTGCATATAATGTTCAAATAAGTGAATTATAACAAAGATAAGTTTTCAGAAATGAAATATGTGTAATTTTTTTGAAGATACATCATATCTGTCACAGGTGAAAAAAGAGCTTTTTTTTGAATTCAGAGGAAAATAAAAATAATAACAAGAAATATGTCAGGAAATCTTATCTGTGGACTTAATACTCCTATCTAATGCAAAAATATATTTCTGTACATATTTAAAGTAGTTTGTAAAGTGACCTAATGAAAAACTCAGTTGTTTTCTCATGAGCATTAGAAATCTTGCTGTGCCTATAAAGGAGGTGGAGAGGCAGAAAATTCATGCTCTGACAGTGTTAAGGCACTGCTTAGAACAGGGACAGAACACTTATTGCCATCATCTTTCATCTCTCTCTTTTTTTATTTTTATCTCAGTTTCTGTCATAGAATCATAGAATGCTTAAAATTGGAAGGGACTTCTAGAGATCATCCAGTCCAACCCCCCTGCACATGCTGGGTCACCTACAGCATGTGGCGCAGGGTGGCATCCAAGCGGGTACTGAAGATCTCCAGAGAAGGAGACTCCACCACCTCTCTTGGCAGCTGGTTCCAGGGCTCTGTCACCTTCACTGTTAAGAATTTTTTCCTTAAGTTCCTGTGGAACTTTTGATGCTTCAGTTTGTGGCCATTTCATCTAGTTTCCTCGCTCCCTCCCTTGAGGTGGGGACACACTGATCAGGTTCCTTCTCAGCCTTCTCTTCTCCAGGCTGAAGAGGCCCAGCTCTCTCAGCCTTTGCTCATAGGGCAGATCTTCCAGGCCCTTAATCATCTTCGTAGTCCTGCGCTGGACTCTCTCTAGCAGCTCCACATCCCTCCTGCACTGGGGAGCCCAGAACTGCACACAGGACTCGAGGTGCGGCCTCACCAGGGCTGAGTAGAGGGGCAGAATCACCTCCCTTGACCTGCTGGAGACACTCTGCTTAATGCACTCCAGGATCCCATTGGCCTTCTTGGCCACGAGGGCACAYTGCTGCCTCATGGTCAACTTGTCCTCCACCAGGTCACTCTCTGCGGAGCTGCTCTCCAGAAGGTCGGTCCCCAGTCTCTACTGGTGTCTGGAGCTCTTCCTCCCCAGGTGTAGGACCTTGCACTTTCTCGTGTTGAATTTCATAAAATTTCTCACTGCCCAGTTGTCCAGTCTGTCCAGGTCCCTTTGGATGGCGGCACAGCCCTCTTGGGTATCAGTTACTCTTCCCTGTTTGGTAACAACTGTCAAATTAGTAAAAGTAATTGCTTAAAACCTTAGCTCACTTCCTCGGAGGTGAACGTATCTGTACAGGTAATGCCCTCTTTTGTTAATAACCTGTACCAGGAGCAAATAATTGCCTTAGGAGCAAACCATTTTTATGTAGTAAACTGCCTTAAACAATTCTATAATCAGCCGTCCCGTATCAGTGAACAAATTCAGTGACTATCAGAACAGTGTTTGAAGTTTAACCAGAAAAGTAAATTTTGCCTTTTGTGTTGAATAAAAATTGCTTAAATTAGTATCCTTACTGAAATTCAGTTTTAAAAAATACCTATATGTCAGTCTTTTTAAAGGCAAAACTAGAAGTGATGCTAAAGGACTCAAGTTAGCTTCCTTTTCCAACCTTTTAAAAAATGCTTTATCCATGCTTTTTAGGAAAAAAAAAAAAGGTGACTTTCTGGGTTGTCAGAGAGAAATACAGAGTGAACTTTGTATATGCTAGTAAGAAGTTCTTATTACGTCCCTTTGTCTTTCCTATCTGGATATCATTCTGAAAATTAAGTAATATAGCTTAGTAGTAAAATATAGCTTAGGTTTTAGACACTTCTTGGGTCATTGTTGCTTCTCTTGCTGGTGGACTTGGGATTTTGCTTTACGTTGCTTCTGTATTGTCACAGTAAAATCTGTAATTTAAAATCAATGAAAATATTTTTCCCTTAAACCGTAATGCCCTCCAGAGGTTTACCTGGCTCTGTATCCATTGAAATCTTTGACCTTGCAGTATTTGTAAAATACCAGTGGTAACTTCTCAGATTGTCACATCAAAATTGTTTTTATGTCTCCAAGGAGGGTTCCAACTGTAATGTCAGTAACAACAAAGGTAAGGGCAACAATTATGTGTCAGGCTCTACTACATCTTTGGCGAGGGAATTTTGCCAATCTGACACATTGGCTGAAAAAGCCTCACGCATTAAAAAGCTTTCTTTTCTTTCTAATTTATTTCTGGAGCTATAGTAGAACCTGAGCTGAATATATAAAAATAAATAGGGTAATAACTGCTATGTAAGACCACCATGTATGTGGTCACTGATGAAGTGAAATTTTGTTTGGTTTCTTTCAGTTTTCAGAAAAAAAAAGATATGTATCAACTTTTTCTCCAATTTTGTGGTTTCCTGTAGCAATAAGACCGTTAAATTGAGCAAATCATCAGCCAAAAAAAGTAAATTGCCTAAATAAAAATAACTGTAAAGCAGTCTAAAATTTTAGAGTGCATGTGTTGTTCTTTTTAATTACAACATTTCTAATGTTATTATTTTTTCTTGTTCATTAGACTGTAAAGGATTGTACAAAAATAAAATAAAAAAAACTCATGAAAACAATACTTGATTTTTTTTTCTATACTTTTAAAAGAAAAATATATCATGCCTGTTTGCTGCTATTAGCAGAAAGATCTCTTGTCATTTCAGCAGGTATGAAATAATCAGAGAAGGAGAGGACATAAATGAGATTATCATCATAAAAATACTGGGAAGTGTTTTAATACAATGAAGGAAGAGGAAAATCCTCAAGGGAGCAGAAAGGCTACAGAAAAGAGAAACATGATTAAATTCAATTTGGGGGGAATTTAAGGGAAAATTGCATGAAAAACACTGTCTGTGGGACTTTCTGGGTAGTTTCTGCTTAGAACACTTTTTATTCCAGGGGGACCACGAGAAGTGTCAGTCTACGACTTTGGGATGGGGGAGGAGGATTTATGAGGGTAAGGGGAGAGAGCTTTCAGGAAGAAATAAAGTCCTCCTGTGGAAAAAAACAGTGAAATTTTCATTGGCCTAAATGGGACTTCAGTGTCCAGTTAACGTCTGACCACAGTTGATCAAATCCAGTCAGGGAGGACCCATAACTTTAAAATCGATTTAAGGGAAAAAGAAAAAGGAAAAGAAAAAAAGTTATATTACAAACAACACTGGGTTTATTTCTTCTTTAAAAAGCATTAGTATTAAACTGCGTCTACTAAACTTTAAGGTTCTTAATACAGCACACAGCTCACTGAAGCTCTACATTATCTCAGGGAAAGAATTACCCTTTCAAAAAGGATAAGTATGGATGTGTAGAAATGGCTCATGATACACAATTACACTTTGAATTAATTATTATTTAATGAGTCTCTGATAAAAAAAATGGTAAAAGTAATTTCCTTTTGTTTTATTGCTCACATAGCAGTCATGTAAAAGCAGCTGTGTAAATGTGTATTCTTCTTTCAGTCATGTTATTCTAGGCAGAACTAGTAGCACACTCTATTTTTAGAGTTGCCTGATACTCCCCACTGTGCAAAGCTGTGCCTGTTACATCAGCTTTGCCAAACTTTCCTGTTTGTGCTGAAAATTAACACTGTAAACATCTTCCTGAATGTTTCTGGAAAGTTTCAGTCATAAGGATTCAGTGCTGAAAAGGAAGCCACAGAAAAAGTGAATTGTGTTTTCTTAAATACTCGTTGAGACTCCTTAAGAAAAATGCTTTAATGTCCCTATGCATTGAAATAGTAATTCTACATTTTGCCAGATTTCTTTCTGTATCAAGGATAACCCCTCTGCCTTTGCCAGCAGTGATTTTAAATTTTAACTAACTTAGTTGTATACTTTGAATGGTTTATACACATTCAGGAGAAGCTTACTGATGGAGAACAGGAGCTGATACCTTCAAAGAGTTCACTGTGCATGCCAGTCTGATAAATCAGACAGTGCCGTGCTCATGGCTGTCCTAGTCCTCAACAGGAGCAGGATGTTTTAGGCAAGACATGTCCAGATTATGAGGCATTTATTTGAGTGTGACTATTGGAAAGCATACTACTGCATAAGCCAAGTGCTGCATGAATGCATGCTAATTGCCTCTGACACCATTTTATTTGCTTCTGACCCGGAGCTGTATATATGTATAAACACAGCACTTGCCTGATCTTATTAGCATTGCTGACAAAACTGCCTTTGCTTAGGCAGACAGCCATGCTCATGTAATTATTGGTACTTGTACCTGCACCAAAATTTTCAAATCTGTTGTGGTTTTCTGTGCTATGTACTGCATTGTGCCAGTTAGAAATATTCTTAAACATGATGTTTCCAGTGACAAATCATGTCTATTTAAGTAAATCTACCAGCTAGGTTGAATAAGCAGGAATGGTGATTTCTGAGGTGTTTGCATAGCTGTATGCATGACTGAGACACCGCTGAATTATCAGTCAAGAAACAGAAAGTTTGCTTGGTTCAGCAGAGGGATGGCCTTGGGCACTGTTATGAGACTGCTCAAACAGAGGCTACTAACAACTCCAGAGAAAGTCCCCTAGTGTATCGAGAAAGATGTGACTCACTAGCTTCTTATCAAAATCTTACAATCCTTCTGTAAGGACAATATGACCACAAATAAAGAAACAGAGAATGTGCTCTTATTTTTCTTTTTCTACTTATTAGTGTATTTTTCAATGTTGTTGATAATATGCTCATTGCATAACCCGTATTTATAAAATAATAACACTCCCAAAAGACATTTCGCCAAATAAATTATTATTTTTCTGCACAAATTTCAAAAACCTATTTTCTTGATAACTAACATACACAAAGGAGATCGTGTCATGCAACTAGAAATCCTTTGAATTTGTGATCAGATCATATGTGAGTTGTATTGTCACCCTTCACTTCTTTGGCATTTAAAATCAATTCATTTATTTTATATTTAAATATCCACATCTTTGATCTCATTAGCCTTTGAATTAACCTTTGGATTAAATTACTAGTCTATAGACACAAATACCCTGATTTGGGTTATTGACTCTATCCATTATTTTAAAGCAGACTATCACTATGGGAAGGGCACATGGATGACTGTTTTTCATTGATAGTTAAAACAGAATTGCCAGTCAGATATGGAGAAATATTTAATGTTGGTGATCTTTGACGTTTGTAAAAAATAAGAATAATTTAAAAAGTGCCTTGTGCCATTTAAATTATCTGCAAAGTAACTGCCTTATCTAAACTAATGATCAAAATACCTTGAAAAAGAAATGTCTTCAATCCATGCTAATCTTTCCGGAGATGCCCATTTCTCTTTTCTCACTATAGACAGACAACTAATTAAACTTTAGTTCTTTATTTTTAAAAGCTAAAAATAGTAAAGCACAATTTCCTTCTCCCTCAAAGTTTCTTTCTACTTGCTGTGCTAATCTTGACACATGGCATTTCACAACCTGGCTTCAGTACATGAGCAGCTTCTTTGGAAAACTGCAAGCTACTAAAAACTACTTGATGAACATCTGCTGTAGTTCTTGCTTTGGTCTGAACAACCAGATATGTCTCTTCTGGTTTGGTATTAATAATTGTATGTTTTCATTTTCTGAAAATAGTATTTGGAAGCTAAATTCTTGTCATTTTGTTTCTCATGTTAAGTAGAGCAGATTTGTTAAACTTATCTAAAGTACGTGGTTTGAGTAAGAGTATGTGGTTTTAAATGAAAGACGATTTCAATAAGATGGTTTCAGATGGTTTAGGATGGGTGAGCAATGGGAACTACATGGTAGAATTATACAAGACATCCATTCAACAAGGTATCAATTGAAAGTATTTAAATGCTTACCTAATGCGTTTCTGTGGCATTCTCAAACAAGGCAAAGTAATATTATGATAACAGAGATCAATATAAAATTTACAAGGTGATAATAGCCTGCTTGACTATTGTGCATGCATATCAATCTCTAGATTGCTGTTTAACTGTCCTTGCTGTTACAATCAGATGGCAAAATGTTCAAGTCAGTGTAAAAATGATAAAGAAAATTGAAGTATAACCCAAGTATAAGGCAGACTGAATAGGATAGATGAGAAGGTTCTGAGCTGTGTAATAAAATAAAACTATTGTATTAAGCCTCTAAAGCCCATAAAAGCAATAGAGATTCTTAAAGTTGAACTCAGAACACAACTCTACGAGGTTATTATCCCTGCAAAAGAAAAAGTGGTTATCGAAAATTCTTTTAAAGGTTAGAGCTTTATTCAGCGGTCACAGAGAGCTGAGATCCTAAAGTGCCACACTGACACCAGAGAGTCTCTCCATCAGCTTCATTATAAGATCTTACCTAAAAACTGTATTTTTATTGAACAATATAAATAGACAATGAGGCAAAAAGGGATTATTGCATTTTTTTCCTGAGTGGTTCTTATCAGGAGGAAAAGAATATTAAAAAATATAATAAGGTGGTATAAACCTGGAAGAGAGTAGGTTTTATCTACTGTAAATTTCGATGACCACAATTAAAAAAAAAAAAAAGAAAAAAAAGAAAAAAAGGAAAACAGATGTGAGGAGATGTGTTGTCTGCCTTCAGTGGTATAAATTAAGGACAGATTGATGTCCAAGTAAAAAGTAGCTATGGATGTTCTTCTCAATTTTTGTAATAAGGAAAAAATTTTGAAGGTTGTGAAATATATTTTATTCTTAATAATCTGGACTTCAGCTGAGTGTAGGATTTGATCATAATGGGATATAAACCTTATTAATTTTAATTACCTTACCCACCTGGTGACTGTGAAACTATGCCAGCTGGTGAAATGATGCTCCTTCTGCCACAAACAGAGGAGTGCTGAGACCTTGTGGAACCTCATGGACGTTCATCTCTGCAAAGGTTTAGGAAGTATGGAGGACCAAATACTTCACTGATTTTGAAGCAAGTGGAAGAAGAACTATGCACCAAAAAGGTCTCTGTGACAGGCATGCTTTTGTCATGGCAGTTTTACCACCACATATGTGCATAGTAGAGCCTACAATCTCCACCCAACATCATGGAAAACTAAGAGTCTTTGATGTCTCCTGCTCCTTGATGCATCAATATTAATCTCAGTGGATCTAAACCATGGGTATGAATGCAGAGAAAGATGCTTCATGGCATAAAAAAAGAACACAGACAATTGCAAAAGGGCTGCATGAGAGCTTTTCGCTGTCTGGTGGAGAAAGTCACACAGAATACATCTGAAAGACAAGACAATGCTTCCTGTAGTTTTTGCAGAAACATACCAATCATCTGGCAGCAGGAACTCAGGGTTGGAACTAGCAGCATGATGCTGCCGTAATACTTTAAAGACAGATAGATAAGATCACAGATGTACTTTCCTTTGGTTAAACGAAGCTTACAAAGCGTAAGTAGAAGCCTCTGGTCACGATTCTGAAGTCAAAATAGAGCTTTCTATCCATACATATGTGTGGATGACTTTATACTAACTGGGAAGGAATATTTGCTTGTTTCAATGGAACATATCAGAATATGGGCTGCATCAGAACTGTGGCACATGGAACTGCCCCGTGATGTCTGGCTGCTCACTGGGTATGTATCGTGATAAGACCTGAGGGCATGTCTCGTCATACTCTGTTCTTACCCAAGTCCACTTTCCTCTGTTGGATGACAATGTGGGTATGTGTTCGGGAAACTATTTGCTCTGTGTTTTGTGAGAGCACCCCACAGAGCCTACATTGCTGAGAAGCTACCACCACTCATGATCATCTGGTTAATACTTCAGAGGTAGTCCCATTGAAAGCAGTATGTAATAACACATTACAATAAAGGCAGCACAAACTGTTCCAAAATAAATTAGAGCTTCTACCCGATTAACATAAATTTCTACTGCCTAACCTGGATCAAAGTCTAACCTTTTCAAAGCTTGTCTTGTGTCTGCACATCTGTTGCACTTGACATTTTAGCAACATCTGTTTTCAGTTATCAGATGTCTCTATTACATTTTCCTGATACTGAGGATATGTTCTTGTGTGCATGTGAGTTTTTATCTTTCTAACTTTGCAAGTCAGTGCGGGCATCTGGTCTGCATGATTATTTATTCTTCATATACTGAGTCTGAGGAAGGAAGGTGTAACTGCTCAGAAGAGGAAGTTAAGTTACATGAAAATTTAACTCTTCTTTTCCTGGATACAGGTGGTTATCCTGACTGATAGTTTGGTAGTCTCATCTTGTACAGTCACACTTGAATTCCAGTTCTAAAAACAGAAATAATTTTGTTGTTTGTAGTGTGTAATACAGGACAATGACGTCATTATTATTCCAGTGGGGAAAAACAAAAGCGTGCTTAAGGAGAACAAACTGTTTCTGAGGCTAATCTGATTTGTTTGCTTTCTCTAGTGAGGTCAGGTTGTTGTTTGGTTCTCTGACTTACAGGTAGCTGATATGGAATTACAGGTAGTTTCTCTGTCTTTGATGTAAAATAAATTAAAGCATGTATTTTAAGCTGTTATTCTGAATGTTTTTGAATTCTGCTAATAGTTTATGATTTGTCTCAATTCATATCCATGTAGTCAATGCTGTATTGAAGCAGACAGAGCAGGACTAGGAGGGAAGGTTTTCTGGGCACTGGAAAAATGGGAAGTTCTACTATTTTCTTATATGAGTGGAAGGGCATGCCTTGAGTTTCTCATATATTTGCTATTAAAATTTTGCTAATAAAAGTGCTGTTATTCAAAGGATTGTCTCTGATTAAAGCTGTCATCATACAAGAGGAAGCAGAAAATCCTGCCTGTCCTGGGTATAGTTTTGTTCTTTCTTCAGACAGCATCAACTACCATTACCATTTTGTTACAAAGTGGAAGAAGGAATCTTGTTTTAGATGGCAGTGAAGATGCAAAATTATGCATGCACACAGGAACAGACATGGACAAACACACATACACTTGCATAGAATACAACCAGCACAATAGAAAATGGTACTAATCTTGTTCAAGATCCAGAGTACATGCACTGAATCAACAAATATGCAGTCATGCCTGCTGATTGCATGGGAAAATACTGGGTTGGTTACAGTGAAAAATAATCCTACTGTGAATCATACAGGTGCACTGGCTGAGTTTGTTCTGGTGAATAGAACAGGTCTAAAGGGCCTCTAGGCCTGAGCAAAAGCTACACAAAACAATTTTTTTTCCCATATGGACACATTAATAAGGCCAAATTCTCTCCCCCTTCCCAAAGAGGTTAGCGCATTCTTTACTATCTACCTATCTACATTTCCCAGCCTCTGCAGTTCCCAACACTATATTTAGTTATTGTCTTCAAGGCATTGGTGATTTTGGACCAGTCCTGCAAGTTATATGTGGTCCCATGCCCTGGTCATACCTGGTGTGCTATTATGAGGATAGCCACAGAGTATGTAATTTTGGTTTGACAGAGTGCTAGGAAGTAAATTAATATTGCCTAGACCATACTGTACTAACCTGGTCTAAGTTGAGCTTGTTGGACTAGCTGACATTGAGAGGTGCTTTCCAACCTGAATTATTTTATGGTCTTAGTAATAGCAGAAGTAATCACTCCCAGGGTTGAATAGTTAAATTATATTCACTTAGAAACACCAGTATGAAAAAATGCAGAGATTCACTGTTCTATAATATGAATTCAGGGCACAGATGAGTCTAATGGCTCAAAATTTACTTCTGTTCAAGATAAGAAAGTATGTGTTACTGGGATTCCAAATTTGTAGCAATCTAAGTAGGATATTATTATTTTATAGGATTGTTGCTTCCCAGAAGAAAATTTTACCACAAATTACAAAGAACAAATTTCACACTATTACACCTTAAAAATTAAGGTCCCATTTATCTAGATTATTTTATTTTATTTTATTTTATTTTATTTTATTTTATTTTATTTTATTTTATTTTATTTTATTATTATTTAGAGTCTTCCAAAGGTACATCAGTGAAAGAATCAGAACCAAGGGTAAGGAATAGTGTAAATGACCACAGTGTTGTGAATACAAATGATTCAGATGATTTGGAGTTGAATATTGAGAACAATAATTTTTCTTCCATTCAGGTTTGCTGATACTTGTAGTAAGAAAAATAGATATTTTTATTTCTCCATTTTACACTATAAAGGTAGCAATCTTAGCTTGGCAGGAAAGAAAATGAACCTCTACCTTCAAAGAAATCATAATTCAGACACTGAACATCCTTCTTACAATTTGAGATTTCATCTATTTTTTCTGATTTATCACTTTCAGACTGAGTACATAATTTCCTTTTTACTTTTTTTTCTTAACATAGACAAGCTATCCACACTAAATTTTAGCATTACAAGCTGTAAGCCTTTAGCTCATGTTCTAATGAAAAATGGCTTGCACATTTCTTTCAGAGGTTGATTTTTGTTTTGTTGTGGGATTTTAATGCCAGTTAAGATTTTTACTTAGACATGACAATATTTTCTTCCTTTATCTTTCTTCTGTCATTCCAATTTTCATCATTTGTGATCTGCTGAGCAACACTCAGAAAGAAAGAGACCATGCTACAGGGCACTGTGCTTTTACTTTCTCAGCAAATATCTTGACAGCTCTGCAATATTTATAATATGAGGTAGGAGGAGAATCAATGCTACAAATGATTTATGACATTTATTGTTTATTTTGTATTTCTGAATAAGCTTGCTACTATACAAAGCTCTGTCTCCTAAGACTGAAGCGCTTGTGTCCTAGAACAGTAGGTCCGTGGGACTTTTATTTTCTCCAGATTTCAGTAGGTTTTTGACATCATTTCTGTCTCCATCTCTATTACATTTCCATATTTCCATATGTCATCAAAGAGTACAGGAACTGCTGTATTGAATCAAATTGAAGTCCCATGTATTTTGACATCCTGTCCTTGGTAGTACACTCTGATGCTTAGGGAAAAGGTTAAGAAACACACCAATAATTATGTGATCCTCCTTTTAGTAAATCCAATTTCTGGTAATCTAAAAACATCTTGAAAAGAAGATTACATCCAAACTGATGCATTACCGGTATAAGCATCTGAGAAACTTCACAAATCCCTTTTCTAAATATGATAGTAGTCATATTAAAAGAAACTGAGAAAATGTGGTTCCTAATTACATTCATGTGGGAAATGTTTAGAGCTTGATGGGGTAGGGAGCTTAGTATAACTTAGACTTAGCATAAGTGGATGATGTAGTGTAGCATAGGGCATGGCGCTCGGAAGATGTCGCGATGTCACGGAAAGACAGGAAGGAGGCATGTAGCCTAGGAATGATTGAAGAGGACATATAAGGCAATAAGTAAAAGAACTGTAGTAATGGTTTTAGAAGAATATGGATCTATGGCCTATCAAAACTCACTCTTCTCTTGGCATAACTGCAGGCTGTCTTGACATAACTACAGGCCGTGCTGATTCTGATGCGCTACAAGGACTCTGAGAGTAAAGAGATAAAGACGGTGGGAACGGAGCAGCCAGGAGCTGGAAGTGCTGGGGCTGCAAGGACACTCAGAGCGGAGAAGTAAAGAAATAGCACTGTGGAGCGAGCGGAGGAGTGGGAACCAACTTCAAACGTGGGACTGAGTGAACTCAACAAGATAAGAGCCAGACCAACTGTAGCTTAATTATAAGGATGTGTGCCTTTAGCCAATCATTGTGTTGGTGTGCGTGTGAACAGTAGTATGTAATCAATCTCAAGTCAGAAGCAAGCTTCTGCATTCAGCCTGAGTATATATGCAAGCTAAGTTAAGCAATAAACGCCATTTTCTGCATCCTCATATTGGTGTCTATGCTCAATGGCCCTGAGGCGGGGGTAACCTCAGCCCAGTCTGGCAACCGAACGAGGCTTGCCGATGCAAGTCGGCAACACATTCACTATTTCTTTTTCAAGATGTAAGAGATCTTGATCCTCAGTCATCCCTTTCCAAACTGAATTCTAGTCTATATGAAAGACACTGCCTATATCAAACAATCAATATGCTATTATTCTGATACCCTTTTCTACATACTATGGCAATACTACATTTTGCTTTTAAATCACAGATCATATTCTACACACAGCAGACCATATTTACAGTTGCATATCAAAGTTTTCTAGTCACCACTCCATTCAAGGATTCCCCAACTTCCCGTTTATTTCTGTTTATTTTTTGACTACTAATATATGTTAAACATATTTTTTTCAAAGACCTGTTCAGCTGATTGAAAACAACTTGGTGTATGATAGATAATTTAGAGCCTATGCTTGTATAAGTATGAATAAGGTTTATGGCTTTTTTTTTCCCTGTCTTTTTATTCTGTACTTATTAATATACATTTCATATATTATTTTACCCCTGAACCACTAGCTATGGAGAAAACCTTAGCTGTTACAGGAAGCCTTAATTAGATTATGTGGATTAATTCTGCATTATTTGAGGACATAACTGCCTGAGTACTGACTCTGTTTCCAGACATTTATATATATTGAGCATCTAGAATTCAAACTTAAAAAAAATTGTGTGAGACCTTGTCAAAAGCTATTTGAAAACAAAACTATAATTAGATCATACTTACTACTCAATGACACTTAAAAAAACGCAGGTAAGTTTGTAAGACATGAGTTTTCTTTAAGAAAAACAATATTAAGTATGTTCTCTGTGTATTTACTAAACACTGTTCTTAAAGAAGGGCTCTACCAGCCTAGCTGATGGACACCAGCAAAACCTTTGTTCTCACCAAGAGTCATTTTAAATAATTATGTTATAATTGCCACACCTGATAGCAAATATCTCAATAGCATCTTATCAGAGTTCTTTCAATGTCTTTGTTGAACACTGTTTAGTATTTCTCTTCATGTTTAAACATATCCTCTTCTGGAAGCTTCAGTCTGAAATATTTCCTCAAATTCCTCTTGCAGGATGAAGATCTGATGTGAGTCTTCTGCACTGCCTTGTCAGAGAGCACAATTTCAGTAATTCACATGTTTTCTGCAGTCTTCCTTGAGTGTCCCTTATATACTTTCATCATTAGCTTATCCCTTTAATTTTATGAAAAGCCTTTTGCTTTAGATCTGTCTGAAAAGGATCTTATTATGAGCCTTTATACCTTTAACATCTTGTTTCACAAGCTGTTTTTGGCCTCACTTCTGGATCTGTATTTCAATTGCCTGTTTTATGATCTTTAATATGTTTTCATGTTTGTATGCAACTTCCACTTTTGGAAGGCCATCTTAATTTGAAAGCTATTTTAAGAATCACAGATTCCAGACTTCTCCACTTTAGCTTCTCCACTTTTTTTTTTTTAATTTTCCCTTTACAGTGAACTGTGTCAACCCTTTCATTTCCTCAAGAGGTTGAATTTGAATATGTCAAGATACTTAGTAATCCACAGTAACATTTTGAAGGTCCAGGTAGAATGGGACAAGCACATTTCACCACACTCTTTGGATTTCCACCATTCAACTACGTGGTTTCAGCTTTCAAAGTGCATCATATCCCACTTCCTGTTCAGCTTTGCTTCTATCAGAAAGCAGAGATACTTGAGAAAGAGTAAGAAAAAGACAGTGAAAGATCTGGAATGTTTTCCCAGGTCATTTGTATATAGGAAACTGGAAAGAACCAGAGATAGTGTAATACTCAGGATCATATCACAAGTTGCTTTGGTTTTGTGGTATCTCTGAGTATTTGCTCCAAGAAGTGATAATTTTTACTGTCTAAAAATGTAATGCCCAAATCAGAACTTGCTTTGAAATTTACCTACCTCAAATCTCAAATTATTCTTGTGTTTCAATCTTTGCCAACTCATTCATTTCTTCTTGCATTTCATAGTTTCTTGATGTTTTTAATAGCAAGTTTGAAGTTGAAAAATATAGTTATTTGAAGGTTTCCATTTCTTCACTAATGTATAACAAGTTTAAATTCAGCCTAGTTCTTTGTGTATATGAGATCATTTCAAAAATTTTATTATCTAAGTAGGATTTTTATCTGTATCCCAGGACTCACATCAGGGAAGGAATTGATGTGGCACAGAAAATTATAAAATATATCAGAATTGTTTCTATCAGATCATTATTACTATCAAACAAGACAATACATAACATTGCTTAAAGTAGAATTGCTTAATGCTCACATTTGCAGTTACTACTACTTTCTGCTTTAGAGCATAAAATCAATTCATCAAAGAAACATTCTGCCTTTTTTTTCCAGTTTAGATAACAGGTCAGCCTATCAGAATTACGTAGAAAAATGAACATATTGATAAATATATCTTTTTTTTTTTTTAGGAAAAAAAGAGATTTCCAACTGTTTATTAGAACTCACTAATTCTCTTTTATTATTTTTCTGACAGCAGAAACCATAGAAATGACTTAGGTTTGATATATTTTATAACATATACTAGCAGAAGACCCATTTTATTCCCATGGTAAAACTGCAGAGATATCAATCTAGAAGGTATGGTGAAGATATGCAGTGAGTTTATGGTTTCCCAAATTTTAATATAAGTATTCCATAGGAGTATGCATATATGCATGTGTACAGACATATATGCATGCATCTGTACACACACATTTGCACGTTCTCTCTCACTCTGTATATATATATAAATATATATTCAGATAATGTCCTAATTCTTTTTTTCCATGAATATCCAATATTCCTTTCATATTTTAGTGTTTTTCCCCTCTGCTAAATATCTTTTCATTTTAGATTCCACCCAAAATCACATGCAATCTTCTCCATTTGAGCAATGCATGGAAATGTGAGTCACAGTAGCAAACCATGAATAGTTAGAATTATGTTCCTTAATAATTTCAGAATATTATTTTTGAATATATGTATACTTTATATACATACATATTCATTTCTAAATTACATATATTTTCTATAGAATAAAATTTAAATTTCTTTTTTTTTAATTAAGTAAAGATTTTAAATATCTCTTGCAAATAATTCTTTTGCTGAAAGTAACTAATTCCTTTCCAAGATATTTAAAACAAATATTCACAGGGCTATATATACATATTTTTTGTTGGTTCAGTAGAGAAGTGGAATTTTGAAGTTATACTCTGTTTGCACTGAGTGCCCTTTTTATACCTTTTTTATACCTTTTACTACCTTTGTGCAAAGGTAGTAAAAAGACCATAGGGACCTTATAAACTTAAAAAAAAAAGGTGTTGAGTAAGTCAAATAGAGGGAGATAAAACAAGTATGTCTTGCTTTGTTTGTTTTCTAAAATATTAACTGTCACAATGAGAAAAAATGTATTACAAGTAGTTTTTTTAAAATGGAATAGTAAATTTGGTGCCCAAAATAACTGCAATGTGCTTGTAAGTAATGTAACTCATATATATATATACATATATATTCATATTCACTAATTTCTATACTCATTACTATATCTACTGTGTGAAAAAAGTAACACATGAGATTTGGTTGTCATGAGGATGATAATGCTATGTAAGATATTTTGCATAGCTTCTACAATGTTTTTTGAGGAGTCAAAGGGATTATAAACGTGGGATTATAAGTAGGAGATTCTCCAATAAAGGTATATGTTCTGTTCATAAATTAAGTCAAATTAAGGAGGAATTTGATAAACACAATTCCACCATGACTAAAGTCAAAAGCTTTAGACAGTCCTTAAACCATATGAAGATTAACTTTTATGTTTCCCAGTACTGAATTTAAATTCAAGTGCTAGGAGTATCATTTTAATCAAGAGCATAGACTAGAAGGATATAAATGCCTTATATTTTCTCTGTATTATCATAAATAGTATAATCTATCATATACTATCCATATTACACATAAACCAGTAATAGAAACAAATTCTATGACATGGATATAGTGAAAATACTGGCACATCCCTGTTACTTACATGAATAGCACACAGAAAAGGGAGGAATGAGGATCTTTTCCTCAGAGTAGTACAATGATAGGAGAGAGATGAGCTGCAGAAGAGTAGAGTTTGAGTGTGATCCCAACATGCACCCTCTGAGGGCACATTTAACTTTTGCTCAAATGACATGTGTTCTGTCAAAGTTTCATCCTTTGGTCTCTGATCAAAATGTTTATCTTCTTTCATCATATCACAATGTGACTTGGGCTGCAAGGGACCTCATGATGTCTCTAATCTTGCTTAAGGCAGAGTCAGCTATACAATCAGACAAGATTTCTCAGGGCTTTGTTGAGCTAGGCTTTGAATACTTCCAAGGACACAGTCTGAACAACCTCACTGAGAAATCTCAATGACCCTGTCCGTTTCACCTCTTTTCTCCAGAACTCCCCGTGGCAGGATTAAAAAAATCAGTTTTCCTACATGGCTCAGGCATGATGCCATGTATGTTGCTAGACAAGTCACAGCTGTGTTTTGTAACTTTAGAAATAGCAAAAAATGTGATGATCACATCGCATCATTTTGATCATTGCAAGATTACCAAAGTTGGGGAAAGGAATCATCTCAGCCAGCTTTAGATACCTCTATCTGAACTTGTTATCTAAACTCCCTCTAAACTCAATAGAAAGATCAGTTCATGTATCATCTCTTGTTTGACCGCTGTAGGTCACCAAATTGCATCAGTCTAATTGTCATAGATCTCCACTGAATGTAAAAGGAGTCTGGATATCTCAAATGTAGCTGCCTATACTGCTAATCTTTCATGTTAGATTACTTAGCTGATTCCTTTCTTATCCATGTGGACTAATTTAGTTGTTTAAACTCCCTTTTAAACTGTAGAAAGAGATAGACAGAAAAAATCATTCCTTCCATAAGAGAAAGTCTACTGAAAGATGAATCGCTTTCCAAAAGTGCAATGAAATTTATTCTAAACTACTATTTGCTTAACTAAAGTTCATGGGTACAGTTTAGTATTGTTTATAAAAGTGAGTTTCATTACTATCATGGACACACTGAGCAATTTTTCCTCAATGTAATTTACTTGAGACAGGAAGATCAATGCTGTTGTTATTATTTTGCTTGTCATTGCATTCATTGCAATATATTTTGCTGGTAGGATCTCAGCTGGTATCATTGGGCTGTGTATTAGAAGAAAAAAAATAGTGCAAAACAGCTACAACAAAAATGAAAATATGTCCAGTTGCTTTTTTGAGATTCTACTGAGAAATGAATTACTGTCCTTAAGAAACTTTTCATATTGTTGAACATCCACACAAAGTGATGTTTATTCCTTATTAAATACATATTTTGATGGGGAAGTAGGTGATTATTATAAATTAATTTGTTTAAGAGTTACTGCTTAGAAAAGGGGATTGTATGGAAATGATTGTATGGAAATGTTAATTTTTATATTATTTCTATGTTATTAAAACTTAGTATTTATTTACTATTTCTTTCAGTTCCTATTTCTTTTCCCAAGTGCTTATAAAGCCAGGAAAGTGTTGGAAACAAATTTTGGAAAATATTTCTTAGTTAATTTTCATTTATTTTTCATTTTTCTTTTAATATTTCAGCATCACATTGCTATGTAATTTGTCTATTAAAATAATTAAGACATCAACAGAGAAAGATTATTTTAACAAATGATTGATGATAGGCTTGTAGACAGCTTTGAAATCAGTGAAGATGAAGACAGCTGGCTGTCAACTGGCCATGACATGAACTTCAAATTAAGCAAGTATTATGGAAAAAAAATGAAAAAAAAAAGTATGTAGAGAGAAGAAATATAATATGACGTGTGTTAAATCTGCTGGGAAATGTTGGAAATTTGTAGAAAAGCTTTGATGGGAAATTAAGAAGATGATGGAGATAGGAGAGTGGAAAAAACCACTTCAGAGGTAGGTGAATTACCTTGTGTGTCTGTTTTGAGTGACCTTTAAAGACATATCTGTTACCCATCATAGAGACCTGCCATACATTTCTAATGAGAAAACAAAGTCCTTTGAATCTTAATGTATATCAATAATCAAAGAAGGCAAAGGCAGTGAGATGCCAGACCTCTTAATTGTGAGATTGCTTTAGTGCAATAAAGAAATGAAAATAAGAAATTTGTACATTATATTCCCTATCCTTGACACCAGCACTGTTCTTACTTTACAGGAGTAACCAAGAGCTTGACAATACTACTCCACATTTATTGATATGGAATAATCCAAAAACTTCCTAAGTTTCATACACTGATATTCTGAAATGCAGACGATTTAAATTAGTTTACATCAGAGATGGAATCGAATAAAAGATATACATATGTAATCAGTTATTCAGAGAATTGGAATTGCCATTAAACTGCTCCTATTTTTTCATACGCTTAAGCATGAAGGCTTGTAACAGGGAATACTGAAAACCTACAGATTTTCTTAAACTGTGTAACCCTTTGACACTTGAAATTCCTGCTTAAAATGTAAAAGACAAGAATCATAAAACAGTGTAGACACAGCAATGAGATCAAGTATATATGTATTGAAAATACAGGAAATCATGCATTTATTGTAGTTGTGTAAGGTCTTGGCTTGACTTTTCATTTTTCTCTTCAGAAACTGAGTGACAGTTTCCCTGAGGAAAACAAGGTAGTTCAAAATAACATTTAACAAGCAAGTAAATAAACAAAACTATTGCCTTGCTTCATGTGGAAATTAGTCTATTAGATATGCAGACAACATGATTTCCATGGTTACAAATGACCTGCTAATCTCTTAAATTATCCAGTCATCTGAACAACAAGCCTACTAAATAATTATAGTGAAATGCAGATTCAATGCACTCAATATTTTCAGTATGTAAATCTCTTAGAGTGAGGAGTTTTTTACCTGGTAATAAGTTACCCCACTACTTCAGTGTAGGTTCATCATTGGCTTCATTTGAGATGGCCAATGCTGCACATTGTTTTTTAATATTTTATCCATCAATTTAGTACTGTAGGCAAGAAGCACAGTGAATATTATATTTATTTCCTGTTTTATTTGAGTTAGAAGAAAAAAAATTATTATCCATTTGTCTGAATTTGTCATGCCTTTTTTTTCTGGTATTTGCTAAGGTTGATATTCATGAATTTTCATGAAATAAATTAATTCTGTTTAGCTATGCTAAATTTAGTAAATGTGACAGAAAAAGAACTTTTTCGATGATCATTGTTCAGCACATACTAGCTGCACAAATCAAAATCTAAAACTATTCTGAAATGTTCACAGGAAAAGCTCTTTCTGGTTTCCTCCTTGAGCTACATATATATACATGCAATAAATGCTGTAGGATATAAGTTCTTTCACTGTCAGTCTTAATGAAATAGTAACTTTGTTTTCATAACTTGATGTAAGAAGACTGAACAAAAACATTTTGCCAAAAATGTTTATTGAAAAAAAGAAGCAATATTTTTTTTAGATTTTTTTTTTTAGAAAAAAGAAGCAATAGATTACTTTTCTTTTTACCTATATTATCTATTCTCTCTCTCTTTCTTCCTATAACCCTTTTCTTCCATGAAACTTTGAAAGAAAAAGTCTTTTAATGATGTCTAGTTAAACTGTACACATTTTAACTTTGGGTAATGCCTCACTTCTCTTTTCTCATTCTCACTTAGAAATCTTCACTACTACACATTACTACAAATACACACATCACTATAAAACACATTACTACAAAATTTTTAGTTTTTCACACCCTTGTCTAATTTTGTGAGAATGAGGATTTTAGTCCCCATAAATTCTAATTCTGAAGGAGACAGAGCTGATATCTTGGAGTAGAATTTAGACATCTACTATCTTTCTTTTAACTTTTCTATTTTCAGATAACTTTCACCATCATTTCTTCCAGAAGAAGCATATTAATTCATCTTTATCTCAACATATCTAAGACAAGTTGAAGGTCTTAAAACAAACTTTTTCTTTTTTTAAAAAAAGCTTTTTCTATATCTTGCATTTATTTTCTGTACTAGATCTAAGCATTACAAAGAAAAGTCACTTCTGACTCAAACACAAAAATAAGATCTTTGAAGCTTTCACATTGTATCACAACAACGGTTTGCCAGTCAAGAGCCTGATTCTACGATAACTGATCAGTCAACCTCAGTTTAGTCAACACTAAGAGCATGCCTCTGATTATTCAATTTTCCATTTAAAGTGCAGATGTGAACCACTTTTTCACCTACAAGGGAGATGTTGGAGATCAAATATTTCCAAAGAGCTTTTAACCTCCCCAAATTTGACTTCTGTTTGGCTTGTCTCAATCGTAAACAGTTATAAGCAGCATAAAGTATGGCTGCAGATGTTTCTTTCATGTATGTTTTTCATGTACAGGAAGAAAAATGTGCAGAATATAACGTTCAATGAACTGATCATTCCCCACTGAAGAAAGCCAAATAGTTGCTGAAAGAGGAAGAGAGAGGTCAGAATTTTACATTTATTTTTAACAGAAGTTGTTTATATTACTACCCCATTAACCACCAGGTGATAACAAACAGTACAACAAAGGGAGCTTTACTTACCTATGGAAGAGGGAGAACCTTTGTCCTAATAAGAGGTTGGCCAGATTGCTTCCTACTGAGAGAGAAAGTAAAATCAATTTTGAGAATGAAATATGAAATTAACCCAGATACCCTGGAAGTCTTCAAGGGAAAGTCTGACTATAAAAACCAACATAGTGCACCAAAAGAGAGAAAATACATTGGATCTGAACCTGAACTCTGTAGAGCTAAGTGAGAGAGTGAGAAAGTAAGTCCAAGAAATTGCAGAAAGAAAGATTTTCTGATGCAACATTGGATTAAGTTGAATGGATATACATTTTTCCCATTCTATCTTTTATGAAGATTTGTCACTGTGATGTCTATTTTGCATGCTAAATATTGGTATTTCCTAACTTGAGGTAAGTATGATTTAAGGACATGGTAACAATAAAACTTGAAGGAGCAGTGAACCCATGAACCAGAGCAGTTGTATACCTGAATAGGCCACCAGTGACATGCTACTATTTCCAATTTATGCCAATTTTTCAACTTAATTAAGTAAAAAGGTTTTAGATGAAGCTATAAATGTACACAGGATGAAGAGGAGGAATTCTAGGCAAATTACTCCACAAAAATAGCTGGACTCTGATTGCATACAGGAGCTTCTCAGTATCTTCTCATGTGCCTTGCTTCTCTAAGCATGAGGACCATGTTTCCTACTTACTGTCCTTCCTGCTTCCCTGCTGAATCTCATGTCTCCAAAGTGAGACCATAATCCTATATCCCCTTCCTTCCTCACTTTCACATGCTTTTATCTGCATAAATCTGCATAAATCTGCATAAATCTGTCAGCCCTTAATACAGGTTCTTCCTAGACTACTTAGACTGGATAGAGAGAGAGAAGTCAGCAGTAGCAGTAGCAGTAGCAAGCCCTGCTCTGTCTATGCACAGATGCTTACTGGATACTCTTACAGGAGCTGCTGAGATGGCAAAGAAGAACAAGTTAATAAAGTTGAGATGACTTTCAGGAATTACCTGTGAAGAGGAGTGAGGAGTTAATACTTTGGGCTCAAGTAAAAAGCAGACAGGATGCTGATATAGGCATTTTTTATTTTTTTATCACAACTGACTTCAAATTAATCTCATTTCCTTACTCTTCATGCAGAGCAGGGAATATAAAACATGTTGTTTATTTCCTTTTCCTTGTCTCTTCCTCTTTACTCCTGTATCTCAAATCTGTATGGATAAAAAGAGTAATTTGTGCTGCTTTGCGCAGGTGCTGGGCTCGCTTCATTCACAGGACCAAGGATGATTTTGTAATGCACAGGCTATGAAACTCTTGGGATATGCAAGTCTTCTACACCCTCCTGATGAACACTTTCTCCTGATGAACAAAAGAAATTCAGAAAATTTAACCCATTGATTTGCATTTATGATAAGGGCATTTCAAATCTATGTAAGATGGGCCAGGAATATGATTATGCTTCAAGTTTCATTTGCTTTTTTTGTAGAATACTCTTTTCCATACTTTTCTTTTAAGAATCATATAACTCTAGTCGTATTTTATTATAGTAGGAATAATATAATGTTTTTTAAGTGAAGAAGATTTTTTTATGATCCAAATAAAACTGTCAAAATGCTCTCAAAAGTAAGCATATTTTGGAGACTGTTATACAATTTGTTAAAATTAGTATATACTAATCATTTGGCTGATCACACTCCTTTTAAGAGTTTTATCTTTTCTGTTAAAGAACAAATGAAAAGTGAGAGGATTGTGAACAGATTTTATCATGGACGATTGTTATAAGACGAATATTAAATTTTAATGCTGCAACCTTCTACTACTAGTGAAACAGCAGATTCCATGCATTATGATGTCTCTTTATGTAATACAGCATAAGAGAAACAGAGAAGTAGTGGCTGGCTTTTATCAAAGTTTTGCTTGCCAAGTAAGGTGAAAGCAGATATTATAGAATTAATGAATGACTTGTAGTTCAGGCAAAGTGTCAAGACATGCACTTTCCCTGAAGTCCAAAATATCACTTGCCAATTAACTAGTACTGACTGAAAGAAAATAGCTCTATTCATTTTTATCTCAGTACTTTTTAAAAATAGAACTCACTGCAGCCATACATTAAAGTAGGTAGTGACATTCTGTATAGCCACAGGCAGGAAATAGAGCAATATCCAGGAAGGTAATATCCCTTCTATTTTTGGTGGAGGCTCTTTGACTGCAGTCATGAAATGGATTTGTAGAGTACTCTATTACCAGGTTAGAGTTGACCATTTTTACCTTGTAGATGATTTGCAGTAAGCTGTGTTTAATAAAAGGCTACAGTTGCCACAGTAATATTGTTGATACAAAACCAGTTTAATCTTCGGTATAGGAGAGGACTGTTGCTATTGTAGATGCCATGATATATCTGTAAAGCAATGTTGCTGCCCAAAGGACCAACCAGCATACCTGCATTCAACTGTTTCATCTTCCTGAGTGTAATGCAGTATTAAAACTACATTTTCAGCTAAGATATCTTGATAGAAATCCATACTAGTTCAGGATCAACTGCTAATATTTGCCGACCTAGGAATGACAGTATTTCTCATGCTGCTTCTGTTTCAATGGTGCTCTGCTTCAGTACTAGCCTTTATGCTATTCTAAGGCTATTCCACACTAACCAAGACTGACAGCAAGCACATGAAGACCAGCTGAAATAATGCCACAGAGTTCATGGGATTTAGCCCACAGAGAATAATTCCTTGATGTGCCCCAAATTCCCTGGATTCCTCCCTCCCAAAACAAACAAACTAACAAACAAACAACAAAATGATTCCTCCACCAAAAAAAAAAAAAAAAAACCCCAAACCACCAAACTCACAAAACTTAAATTTAAGTGTTTCTTTGCTAGATGTTGTTTGCTCTGTGTTAGCTCTATGTTGTTGTTTAAGCATTCTGGTACACTGTATTCACATTACAGGCTGTGGAAAACATATGAAGAGGTATTTCTTATTGGATTGTTTTTCTTAATTTTTTTTCTTGAAGTTCAGATGCTGACAGAAAACAGTAACTTAAAAATAGAGTAAAATTTAGATACTAAAGGTTATAATGGCATTTGAGTAGCCAGTAAACTGTCAGTCATAAGAGTTTGTATTGTAGATGCTGTAATGTGTCTGCTCACTGTTTTTTAATGTAAAATCTACATTTTCAAAACTTTTCTTATAGCCTTAATCCTCTTCAAAAATTAATTAATAAACAAGTACACTTATCCTTAACAGCTGCCATGCACTTATCTTACCTTAATCTTTCTTCATACATGCATTTCAAGGTTGGTGTTTTTTTTTTTTTTAATCAGGCCTTTCAATGTCCTCGTGATAACTTTGGTCTTTCAGTCTTCTCTACACACAGTCTCAAGCACACAGGTTGTCCTGGTTAGAGTGCCTTGCTAAGCAGGAGATTATGATTGTCATTAAACAATATCTTTCTGTAGCATGGATGTCCACCTAATAGCAGCGTAAAGCAAAGTGACTATCATTTTCCTGGTTGACAATTCTCTGCTCTTAAGTTAAGCTCTGCCATTATGATATGGTCTTTTTCAAATATTATGGCTTCTCAAGGATATGCAGTGTTATTTCAGATTATCTTGTCTCAAATGTAATATCCTACATTTGTAAAGATTACTTTTTTAAAATCAAGAAATTTCCTTTTTTTTTCTTGGCTACACTCTTATAATAATAGCTTTGAAGTGTTATTTATCTGTTTTGCTAGAAGGTGTTTGTTCTTCATTTCACTTGAGCATTATTTATGAATGTCGTTAATGAGATTGGCTTTGACTGACTGACAGTTACTGATTAATCAAAGAAGGAAAAGTCAGAACTTTTTGTCCCAGTTTCATACAGGGTTGCCATCTGAGTGTATGATAGATGTTATTGATCTTCGAAGCACATCTGGAAAACACCAGGACCTCCATTTTACTAAGCAGAAAATAAGCCAGTTACCTCAGAATGATGAAGGGTTTTGTGCAGTGGTATCATGTGTGTGGAGTTATATACCTTTAAGGTCACTAGTACCTACAGTTGAGTCCTGAACTCTTGTGTTTGTATTGAGCACAAATGGCAAGGATCTGTTAGTGGGGCCTGCAGGGGTGACTAGTATGGAAGGACACCATGAACTTCCCTGTGATGGTCACATGTCCAGTTGTGACCATGTGACCTTAATCATGCAGCTGCGCAAATAAATAGTGGCACTGAATATATCCAAAACTCTGCAAAAAGTTTTAAGGAAATATAGAAAAGAGTAGTATATAATTTAAAAAGATTACTTTAAAAAACTTTTTGAAAGAAATAACGGCATAGTGCTGTGCTATAAATTTCCCTGATTAACAAGGACAGTGAATAATGTTGCATTAAGTTTTTGCTGCAAGAAAACATTTGTTTCTTTCACTAGCTCCTCTGGGATGACTTGATTTATCTACACAGAAATTCTGAATACTCTCCAAGTGTTGACCTTTTGGAAATAAGTTGGCTTTTGAAAATAACTGTGTGTGGCTCTTAAGTACCCCATCCACCATTTCTAGTAGATTATATTCTATGTGGCCTCTATAGACTCACATATTAAAATCAGAATGAAATATAAGGGAAACTGCTGGGTTCATTAAATAGAAGATGAAGACAGATGCCAGGTTGATGTGTATGTCAAGTCCTCTGTCTGTGCTGTGATTTCTAAGTAGAATATTCTTAGTAAATTAGGCTCTATGTGTTTCAGTTTTACAAATCTAAAAGCTTCCACACAGAAGGCAAGGAGGCACATTTTTTGCGACAGTAATAGTAAAGAGAAAAGCAAATTAATCTTACACTTCAACCAGGCTCAGATTTATCTTTTTAACAAAAGCTACATTATTTTTATTGCCTCCTCACATATATATGTCTGTATGTTTGTAATGGTCATTTCTGAAAAATCAAAGTTTAAACATACAATATCCTGAGCTTTTTGGCTTTGTCTAATCATGGAACAATCTGAATTTGCCATTGTTATTTGAGAACTTATTTGAAAATATTAAAAGAAAAGAAGTTGCTTTACTATGCATGCTGATGACCACGTTCATTTTTATGCTATTGAGTTAGCTTAAAAAGAGGTATCCTCATCTATCTTCCCTATCATTCCAGAGAATGAATATGAAGTTTGTGGAACTCAAGAAAACCCCAAGTCTTTCCAGCGGCATATTATTCCATTAGTACAGTACCTGATAGTTTGGATACCTGCAGACATGTATAGATAGACTGTCAGCTGTCTCTGTGTTCCTGCTTGGATGAGATACAGGCAATGGTGGGCATGCCATGTCCTACCTTTAAGCGAAGTCTAAACATAGCCAAGGTGTCAGGAATTTCTGATGAACTCAGTGCATCATCCAGTTCTGACTTAATCTGATTTAAGCTGAAATAGATCAAGGTAACAAAAAATGTGAAGTGAACTCCATGAATGTGATATACAGATAAACATGAAAAGAACTAATGAGTAAAAAATGTAATTCTTTTGCTGATTTGAAGATATTACTAATAAAAAAAAAAAGAGAGCGAGAGAGAGATAACAGTGTTGAAGATATGATGATTGGCTCTGCATGTGCAGGAGGTTTGGACTAGATGATCTCTAGAAATCCCTTCCAGCCTTAAGGATTCTATGATTAGGTGCACTGGTGACCAGTGTATTTTCTTATACACTGTGTATGTGGTAACACACTGCTGTATGTGATGATGCTAGAGAGGAAAATATGGAGACACTCATTCAGACAGCTCCAGTGAAGAGAAGGTGCTAAATAAGGCTACATTATTTACTTTGATCGGGCTTTAGTTCTGCAGCCATCAGAAAATTACACAATAATATTGATTCATATCAAAATTTCTTTCAATTCTTTACATTTTTTTCTCAAATGCCAGCTGAAAGATGTAATTATAGTAAAATAATATTTAAATATGATACCTCTGGTCTTCATGACTATTGGGATTCTAGTTCTACTAAGTTTTAGCAGACTTCAAAGTGTAAATGACTTTTATAAAGCCTGATAGTAAGTAGGTGAACTTTTTAAAACACGCCTTTCCACACTACATAAGTTTCTTATTTCAAATTCAATACTGTATCTTTTTGAAAAAAAAAAAAAAAAAAAAAAAAAAAAAAGTGGAATCATTCTGCAGCTTGTCTTTGAAGAATAGAACATTTTATGACTTGTTAAATTACCAGGCTAAAAGCTCAAATCCTGGTGGCTTTAAACAATTTTAATCAGATAAACTTACTTTAAAATAACTCTTAAAATCAAGCTGAAATTGTTAGGTCATACTGTTATCTGAAGTAGTTGCAGAAGTAGTTCAAATGAATCCAATTTTAAAAGAAATAGGTTTTCATTTTAACTGCAATGTCATTATGGATTGTGAGAGTCTAAGGTCATATAAACCGGCATGCCCAGAGAAAGAAGCAAGGAGGCAAAAATGCATTCAGGCTCCTTTAAATGATAGGAAAATTTGTGACTTTGAGTAAGGTTTCATAATAGCTCTACTTCAGCCAAAGTTCAACTTGAAGGTAATGGAGTATAAAATAATCTCCCACTGAGGACTGACCATGTGAAATGGCAACAGATGAAAGTAACAGTTTTTAAAACCACTGAAGCGCAGCTACAAGTGCAATCTGAGGACTGACATCTACAAATAGCAAGGAAGGAGAGGCAAGTTTAGATTAGTATATGATGTAGAATTGGGAGGAAGGGAGCCTGAGCATCACCTTTTTTTTTGTAATAAAAATAGGACTACTTTAAATTCATCTTTTTCTTTCTTTTTTCTTTTTTTTTTTTTTTTTTTTTTCCATGTCTACTGATGTGTGAATCACACAGTAAAAACAGATGTCAAGAGAAGTCAAGCGGTGGTTGATAGTGCACACTTCTGGAAATGAGGTCTTGCAGTCTTCTCCAAGGGCTGTGGAATCACTGAGCTCAGCTCAGTGCACCTGTCTGAACCTTGATCTCCCTCCGCCTACACTTGATTTGCACTTGGGTTTTTATAACTTATAACAAAGTATCATCCCTTTCAAGTTGAGCTTCCATCAACTAGTCCCAAAACTAAGATAAAAATTTATTCTAAAGTAAAGCTGCAACACTTCTACATATATTGCTATCAAAAAGATGCTTATTTCATGTGAGCAAGAAAGAAACAAACAAAATAATCAGATCTTCCTCCATAATCTAGACTAAAATGTAGTAGCTTGATGCATTTTTTGCTCATGAATTTGTCTAATTACTTTTATAACCCATCTCAACTACTAACATGCACATCCTAAGCAGTAAGTGCTACAATTTGATTACATTATATGAAAACCTGTTTTCTTCTGTTTGATTTAAAACAGTAGTTGATTATTTCATTTGATGCCCCCTGACACAAATCTCGAAAAAAAAAATTTATATTTACTTTTTGTATACCTCATTATTTATGAAATGAACCTAGGCTATATCTGTTACACAGCTGTCACATTTTTAAGTACCTAGTTCATATACTTCCTTCTTTCTGCAGGAGATGTTGGAAACCTTTGCTTATATTTGTTATTATTCATAAGGCTTTCCCCATAGTCTGTCCATTTTTCATCAGAAGAGGAGCAGAAATGCTCAAGTTGAAAACATGAGCACAGAAGCCAAATGATCCTTTTTTCATTTCTTTTCTTTTATTTTTGAACACCAAAATCAATGTTTTGAAGGAACTATTCACCATAAATTTTACTTTCTTTCTTGAGTGATAATTGATTTAGAGTTCAGCCTTGTCTAGGCACAGTTATGTCTGTTTTATTGTGTATATTACCTCACACTTAGCAGCAATGAATTTCATTTTATCAGCCAGCCTCTGAATCCTGTAAAATTCTCCTGCAGCTCTTTTGAGTCAGATTTAATTTTTTGGTAGCTCTCTAATATCAACAAACCTTGTTACCCCATCATTCACTCTGTTCACTCTCTCAGATGCAAATGCATTAAGCAGTACACATCCCCACACGAACCTGTGAACAACCTTTCCTTCCTCCATCAGTGAGAGAAATTTAAGTAAAGAATTGCATACATAATTGAAACTTCTATGCTTTTATATTCCTTCTCATTTAAAAATCTTGACTGTTGCTAATTTATTACTATTCATTCTTTTAATTTGTTCTATGCATGCTTCACTTGGAAAAAGTTTCTGAGACTCAATTCTTCACAAAGGAAGACTCCATCATAAAAGGCTCCTAAGCCTCTCCCCATAATTGACATTACTGGGAAGAGATGTTGCTAAAGACATGGATAATTAATCTGCATAAGACAATTTTTTTTGAGATGTGAGAAAATAAGGCATTGTATGCTGTTTCAGATACTGCAAACAAATCTCATATACTATTTTAATCTTTTCTTCAAGTTTTTTTTTTTTTTTTCTATTGCTCCTCCTCTGATTGCAGCATGTTGACCATTGATTTAAATATAAGTAATCTGGATGTCAGGAATGAAATTGTAGTCACTTAGCTTTCAGTTAGGAATAAATTCTGTGTGGTTTTTGTGTGTGTGTGTCTGTTTATTTTTCCTTTACTTTTGATAATTGGTTTTAGTGTCTATGTGGTATTTAACTTCCAAGACTCTATACCAGCTTTAGCTAGAAAGCTTTGATTCAGAATTTCTTTATTTCAGTTTTAAACTGAGGTACTTTGAGCTAGGAATCATAGTCTTGAGGCCATGTCCAGAGGTAAATACTACTTAATATGGGGGTGGTTTTAAACGCACATATTTCTCTATAAGCTAAGAACACTAATATATTTTTGTATAGTCAACTAAGTAACTTTCATCTGGTAATGATTTTCAGCTATTAGTGATCTGGACTGAATTTAAACTTGTGACCTATAAATATAGTCTGGATTTTTAATAATAACGTTAAAACACCTCAGAGTAATTGTTTCTCCCCCTCATTTTCCCATTCTTTTTTTAACAAGGAGGAGGTAAGCGTATTATTTTGCTTCCCTCTTTTAAGGTTAAAATTTAATGAATCTAACAGTACTGTACAAGTTATCATTTTGAAATTATTTCTTATTATCTTATAAGAGTAGACTACATCAGGGAAAAATAATAATAGAGTCTATTGGGAGTTCTAGCTGATTAATGACTGAGGATTGAGCTGAATAATACTGAGCACTTACATAGTGCTTTACATGTTCAAAGTGCTGCACAAACATTATCTAAGTAAAACAAACGTGGCTCATTAAGGAAGCTATTCATGTGTACTCTGGCGAGACAAACAAGTATGCAAAAATGTACGACAAATTAACAATTCCTTCCTTTTGCAGGGGGAGCTATGTTTGTGACACATTTCATCCTTCTCCAATATTTTGTACCAGAATGTTTGTTTCTTTCTTTTTATTAGCAATCTGAGCAGACATTTATGATGTCTCTTCAGGGTGGGTGAGTATATGTTGTAGAAAAATAACTTTGGAGCTTATGACAAATATTCTGCGTGGCATTATTATTATTATTATTATGTGAATTAACACAGGAAACTTCAGGTTTAGCATTTAGCAGCATGTGGTAAAGAATTTTAATTTCCTTATTTTAAAGGTTAAGTGTTTCTTCAAGCCTACTTGCTACCATTCAAAAATAGAATAAATAGGGAACTTCCTCTAAGAAAGCTACTAGCTCATTCTACAAATGTTTTAAAGGAAAATCTGTTCCTTTCATAATCCTATTCCTAAGTGAGTAGTTGAGACTAGATTTAAACAACTTGTTTTAATAACCTAGAGATAGCTTCTTTCCAAACTTTTTTTTTTTTTTTTTTTTTTTAAAGTTGAGGCATTTGGGTAAGTTTTAGGCAAATTAGAATATATTAATATAAGCCAATTGCCAAGGTGTTCCTGAGGATTGCTGAGACATTTTTGTACACATGAACTGTGCCTTAAGATCTATCACATTCCGTGTTTAAGAGTTCATCAAGGCTGAAAAGCGGCTGATGTAACCATATGACTCAAGCAGTTTGAAACAGCTGTTAATATTTATAGGAATCTCTCATATAAATACTCTTGCAAAATCAATGTTCTCATATGTAGCAGTGCCATCCTTTTTGGTAGAACCTCTACATCTGTTGTTGCAACTTTAATCATGCTAGAGAAAATATATGCCAAGTGATATTCCACGAGCAAGAACTGTAATAGCAAGACAACTCTTTTACTTGCTTACCTGTCTGGAAAATTTTAGGCTCTTGGGAGAAGAGAACAAACTGGTACAAGGACTATTACACTTCCTTTCCCAGGAGATCTCATTACCCTCCTGAACTCCCTAACCTTTAGTCCTGATGTTTGGAAGTCTTTTTTTTTTTTTTTTTTTTTTTTTTTTTCTAAATTGACCCCTTGTTTTCTCATCCAGACCCTGTTACTTCCTTACTGACAAGACCTTGAGGCCTTCTTTCCTTCCTCTTTTTATATCTCTTCTTCATAGAAGGTAACAGCTGGTTTCATCCAGGGGAAGAAAACATAGACTCTTTATTCCATAGGAAGCATGTGGGAAAGAGATCCCCACTTAGCTCTGGGATATTTTGGAGCATGTACACACAGCCAGGTATTGACCGCTCACTCCACCCAGTCTCCCACATGGTAAGCTGCAAAACATTTCAGGTGTTCCTGCATGGAAATCAGGCAGCTATTTTTGCACAGCAGAGCCATTTCAGTAAGAGGAAATGTAAGGCACTATTCTCACTTGGCTGTACAGATGTACTCCGCTGGGGCTTCAGCCAAACACTGAGGGCACCAAAATACTCAGCAATGATTGCCCTTACTTCCATCTTTAAAAACAACAGTTTATATAGATATAAGGTTTAAATTGTCCTTATACACATTTTACTGAAGATAGAAAAGGGAACGTAGGAAAAATCGCAGACGTTTTTCCCTTTATGATTTTCAATTAGTTACTTTTTAAAGAATTACTCAGTTTTGAGGTGTTGATGGTTTAATTCTGTTATGTTTCTACATCATGAACATATGTGATTGCAGCAACAGTGTATGGCAAAACAGAACTTTTATTTTTTTATATTTTTATATATTTCATATATCTCATATTTTTAACTTTTGTGCAATACTAGCTGGGATTAGAAAACAGACATGCAAGCTCGAATGACAACTGAAGGAGAGACTTATATGATAAAATGGCACATGAAAGTAAAAAACATTTTCATTTGGAACCCAAGTGCTGTACTTTGCAGGTGGCACATAATTTATAAATATTCCCTTTTATTTTGAATTTCTAAATTATAATCTCTGAATTGAAAGACAAATCATCCCATGGGAAGTCACAAATTCACTTACTCTAGTCACAGCATCACTAGATTAAAACAAATCTTAGCAGACAAGAAATCAAATAACTCAGTATGAAATAACACATCTAAATCAGGAGGTGACACTGAGGAGATCAAGAAAAATATATAAGTAAAACATGTCAGCAGGGAAACAGGTAACAGGTGTACAAATATAGTCTCAGGAAAGCTGCCAAGCATTGAAAAGTGCAATAAAAGTGGACACAATACAAACTAATTACAGAATTCAATTTGGGGATGAAAATTAATGTGGAGAGACTGCCAGAGACCGCATAAATAAGAGCAGCAGGACTATAAGGCAAGACTTGTAGAGACCTTCATCCAGCAACAGAATAAAACTATCTTCATAATATACTTTTGGAAACATCATGCCAAACACAACTTCAGTTACAGCTGACTTTATTGATCTGCATTTGTCCAGATGAAACTAAGGGAAGAATTCATCGTGGCATCTTTGTTCTCTGGAAGTTTCAACATCATAGGACCTTCGATGTGCTTGCCTTTTTTGCACTTTTCAGTTCTTGTCACTTTTTCTATGGTTACATTTACTTATCAGATCCTTGCTCCTTTGTGCACATGTTCTTTTGTACTCTTGATCTTTTCTGTGTCACCTCTTGCTTCTATTTATTGTTTCATAGTCATTTGTCTGATTACTTTTCTGGTGAGATAACGTGTTTCATCCCTCCTTCTTTTCCGGGCTGGATAGTCACAGTTGTCTCCATTTGACCTGTAAAAGAACTAGACTGCTAAAAAACCTTGTCAATGTGAGAATGAAGTATGTTCAAGCCCATCAGATCAAGCATTCATCAAGACATTTCATCTAGTGGAGTGAGAATTTGTTTACAGATACAGGAAAAAGAAGACACCCAGTGACTTCTACAGAAATCATCATTCTTACTTATTACATCATATGAGTTTTAATGAAGTATGAAGTGCAGTGTTTTAAGACCGTAGTAAGAATAAAGTGACATTTATTACATATATGTAATAAATATGTACATATGTACATATGTAAATATGTACATGTAATATATATGTACATGTATGTACATATATGTATTATTTCTTATATATAGATCAAAGACCAGTGTCAACATTTTATTGAACATTTATTTGGACAATTCAAACCTGATTAAATGTTTGTAAATGTGCCATTAAGTTGTTGTCTAATAAATATAAAATGAAAACAATAACAGAAAAAATATTGCTTCATGGTGGTCTCCGTATTTCACTGAATTTTCAGTGTTTCAAACACTACTGTAGGTGATAGCACCTTTAAGCTGCAGGAACATTTGAAAAAAATCTCTAAGATTAAAGGAATTTATCTGGAATTTATCTGGCTGTTTTGAATAATTTGATTTGCCAAGTTGCTGATGCTGTCTGTGTCTTTGTTTTTATTTAATATATATGACAGTTTGGCACCAGGGTCCATTTATTCACTGTGTTCTAATGTTCATAGCTTGAAAATCTCTTTACTCACATTCATTAATTTTAAAACTGCCTAGCTGTTCTTTAGTTTTAACAGCACCATTTTAACAAATATGATTTGTCATTTGCTAAGACAGAGCTTCCTTTTAGTGGTAACAATACTGATTATTTCTCATGATTGATGTATTAAAATGATGTAAAATGTTTCCAATAAAGCTGCTTAAAAGTGCTTGTGGTTTTATTTCTGCAAATAATGATTGCTCCAAGGGCATTGTTTTCCCTGGATGAGTTTGTGTTAAGTGCACTTTAGAAGAATCCTTTACTCCCATGTCATTGCCGAAGGCTTAAACATTTATTGGTGGAAAAAACATAAAACAAGAAATTCTAGATAACATATATTATTTTCAAGTCTTGTCAGGAGGGATAAAAAGCGAGACTTATAAAGAAGAAGGAAACGAAAATGTCACCATGAGAAAACCCACATTTACTTTACACTTTACTACCTCTTATCTGTATCAGTCAGTTGGCAAATGCTATTGAAAGAGCTTGATCTTGTTCTTGATCAAGGTTCTTGCTAAGGTGCTTTTAAAAGGACAAATGTAGATGAGCGATAGCATGAAGACAGATTATGTTCTGCTAGCATTCAAGTTTTTTAATATTTATTTATATGTCAAAGCCTTTGGAAAGAGAAATAATGAAAAAAAAGGCAAAACAAACAAGCAAACAAACAAACAAGCTAACAACCTCCCGCCTCAAAACTATGAGTAGGTGTCAGCAAATGGAAAAGAAAATTGGAGATTCTGACTCCTCATCCCATGTGGAAGGAGCAGAACAAATACTCATGCTCTGAAAAAAAAAAAAAAAAGGCAAATTTCTTAGTTTCTAGTGTCATTTTAGAGAGTGAAAGTGACAGAAGCTCCTAGGTGTGATAGAGAGTTAAGGGAAGAAAAGAAACAACAGAAAAAAAGACATATGAGAAATTTGATTAAGGTCAGTAGGGGAGATTTGGAAAAATAGTCTTTTCTGTGCATTACAACATTGATACAAATCTGTTTTTGTCAAAACTTCCTACTCCAAGTAATGTTTTTCCTTAATTCAGAACACAGAAAACTTGGCAGGATCAGATAGAGGTGAATGTAATTGCCTACTGACTAATTAAAGGTTACTGAAAATATTGATTTTATGGAATGATTGCTGATGGAAGGAGAAAAAAGCTGCATAAATACTGAAGAAATTCTAGATCTGGAGACGATGCATAGTGGGTTTCTTTGTTTCACTTATTTATTCATTTATTTATTTATTTATTTATTGCTACTTGTCACATACTTGAACTTTGGTCTGTCTTTGGATTCTGGAGCTCATCTTTTTATTTCTCTGTAGAAGCCTGCAGCTATCTACTGGGATACCATATGAGAAGCAAAAGTTCTGCCTGTGGTGATCTAGTAACTTTGCTACTAGATTCCACTTTATGGCTGTGGGCAATAACACCTGTTCTGTTCCTTGGTAGTACACTTCCTCAAGACCAAAAGTATTACTTCCATCCATCCTGTCTGGCACTTAAGGTTGAAGCATCACTACAGAAAATCAAATTATGATTATACATAGGCTGGGATTAAAGTGCCTCTTTTATTCCACCATTTCCTAAAATTCATTCAAGAAGAAAAGAAAGGACAGAGTGAAAGGACAGACATCAATATAAGGATAAGAATATAGCTGGACGACTGAGAAATCAAAGTTACTTGAATTTGGAAGGCCTGTATGAAGAAATCTATTGCAATACAGCATATAACTATGTTTTACCTTCAGTCTGCCAGAATCATTTGTATACAAAGGGTGGTTTACTCGAGGATGTATTAGAAAAACTAATAAAGCAAATCAAAGAGAGGAAAAATCAGAGAAAAGACAAGGTCGTGGAAGATTTACCTAGCTGGTATAAGATCAATATAGTTTTTGTAACTCATTATGCTCAGCCCAAAAGAAAGTGTAGAAATCAACAATGTATTGAAGTAACTACATCTTCCTCAGCAAGATTTATGAGATCAAGGAACAAGAAAAGAAGTTAGCTCCCATACTGCCAAAGATATCAAATCTTCATTAATGCTGTGAAAACATCATTTATATTTATTTTCAGTGAGTTAGAAAAATCCAATAAATGCATGCAACAAACAACATAGCTGTTACAACATATACCACCTATTATTTTTGATTTGATTTTTTTTTCCATACATAATATAGTCTGATGGCAGGACAGCATTGTAAATTTGCCTCCTTCCTTAAACATTTGGAGCCTAACTTTTTTTCCTCTGATTTCAATACCAGTTGCATCCAAAAGGCCCATTTCTGCTATCTCTATGAAAAGTAAACCCCTAGTAAATAATGATGGAGTGACTGGAGAGAGAAAACAAATCATGGGCCCTGTAACTGTAAGCCTCAGGCAGTACAGGTATATATTTGTAAGGCTGTCAAAAAGTGGATTTGGGATCATTAGGTTACAATGATTAAAAGTGTCACAAGAAGAGATATTCTGAAGAAATGTGACCTAATATTCATATGTCACTCCTGAATAAGACTAGGATGTCAGGTATTTTCTGTAGTCATATCAAAATTATCTCAGTTAATGACTCCAGACTCACCATTCAGTCATTTTGATTGCAAAAATGAGAGCAAAACAGAATAGTAACACAAAACATCTCATGAACTCACAAGCTTACCTTTAGATAGATCAAGAAGGGAAGCAATTTCCAGGATCAAGAATCATCTGCTAACTGTATAATCCCATTTTTACCAAGAGGAAACTACTAGCTTAAGCACTAAACTTATATCTCAGTTACTGTGATATACTATGCTTAATGCTTAAAATACTGAGGTCTACAGTAATGCTCTATAAAATTACAACTAAAGTGATTTTTCCCTTTTTCTATGAACAATAGATTTACGTGTAATATAGGGGAAATGTAAAATTTCTATTTTGGCATTGTCATAAATGGAAATTATTTGAATGTATCTCCATGATACATTCATGGAGACATGATCCTGAAATGGCCGTGAACTGTATGCACTGAGGAACGGGTTCAAACTTTGTGATTTTATGTAATGTTTTCCTAGGCAATCAATTACTAAAGCTCAGCCTTGGAGATTCATCTCATTCTGTTGATTTAGCTGTTTTGAATATTTAGCAGGCTCAATAAGAGTTTTCTATTGGGTAATTTTGATCTCTTTAGTGAAATTTTTGAAGTGTTCAAAAAAAAGAGAAAAAGACATTTATGAAACATACAGCATGTCTATGAATTTTGAAGTAATTTTTATTTTTTGCAATTGTATACCTTTACCCTAATGTCTTTATAAATTTGTCCATATTCCATTTTGACAGTTCCATTTTCTTTTGAGAACTCAGAAAACTTTTGCACTAAGCTTCTGGGAGTTATTACATGCTATGGGAGAAAAAGACACCGTTAGCTATATTTAGTTCATATATCTTTATGATCTGAAGTGGTCCTTGTTTTTTAAAAAGAAGTTCATTTGCAGTGGCATTTCATGTTAGCCTATAATTGTTTTTGAAAAAATTGTTTTTGTGTTGTAGCTACACAAAGTATGTAGCTACAACCAAGATCTGCCTTTAATTAGTTCCTATGAGCAGTAGCAACTATATCCTAACAGTATACTTTTTAAAAGAACACTTCTACTTTCAGATATACTATGAGTAGGTACATTTTGAGTTATTAGTGGATCAATGCAATAAAGTTAGCATGGATTTCAAATATCAGTGTATTAATTGAGGAGAAAATTAATGTTGGGAAAATTAATGCCTGGAATACCCTGCAGGGGTTAGCTAGGTTATAAAAACATAGCAAATATTAATAGGTCTGATTACTTTTTACTATTAAAGCTCTGTGTGGGTTCAGGATTCTGCAGCAGTTACTATGAATTGCTGAGTTCATATATTGGGATTTTATTCAAAGAGGAAATAGATGAAGTTTCAGTACTATGACTGAACATATGACTAGCGGAGGTTTGGGGAGTTAGTAAGGCTTACTTGTGGGAAATTAGTCAAGAGTACATACATTGTGGTGAATTACTCTAATTTGGTCAGTAGAAGAATTTTCCATAAAATTCACACACTTCAGTTAGAGTAGCTGGACCTTTTTTTTATTGGCTATATCCATAGCAAGCAGAAAATGGTTACTCTGAGATGTGCCAAATAATATTCTCTAATTCTTTAACAGCTCCACTTTACATTTCTTATTTATCAGTCTCTTTAGCATTTATATTAGAAGTCAGTATACTTAAGCATTTCAACTAATAGAAAAATAAAATTATGAGTTTCAGAGATTGCAGTATCTTCAAACAGATATTGTGCTACTGTACTAGAATATTAATAATATTATTAATAATATTGTATATTAATAATTCAATATTAATTGAAAGTACTGTCGTTTCATAGTCCGTCAGTCAAATGGATGTGTGAAGTTCCTCTGATGTGTAAAGCACATTGCCATATTCAGTATAGCTGGCCAAGCTATTACTGAACCTCATGTTTATCACTGATTTTAGCTTCTTTCCAGTTAATGAATCATTCACAACCTGATTACTACTTCTGAGAATACATCCTTTATTTTTGTATATTCCCAGAATAGCTTTATATACATTTAATGTTTTTACTTTTAAAGAAAGAGTGTAATACACAATGTTTCAGATCAACTTGTTCCCTTTTGTTTAGCATTTTTCTCTTCTGGGCTGCCTCTCTTTGGCTGTGAGATACATTTAACATCATGGAAAATAAAAGACATATTTCAAAACCTGATGTTGTACTGAGTAAATGGCTTTAAGTGTTTCTACTCTTCTATCTCTTAAATCTCAGCCAAATTGAGTGAGATTTTGGAGATTTGGGGGATATGACTCTGATTTTTGAATGCACAATATTTCTTTAGAAATCATGATGCTAGTCAGGACTAGAAATTTTAGTTTTAAGAAATTTTAGGCTATGGCTTGTGAAATGAGAAGGCAAAGAAGAATAAAGGTTACAGAATGGAAATTGTTTCCTGTGGCTACTTTATTTTGTGAGGTTTTCTGAAAAGTAACTGTCTTTAAATTGTAATGCTCTGTAAAGTCTGAGGCATGGTAAGAGTACAGATTTTTGTTTGAAGGACAGAGTAACTTTTCTATATTTGGTTTGCTGCATTTGCATCACTTGGAACTGCAATACTGGATCGAGGACCTGATGGCCTCAAGGTTTAATTGCACCCTCCTGAACTCAGCCCAAATGGCAAGTTGGCCACTTTGTGGAGAAGAATAAAATCAATATTTAGAAAAGTAATGTACTGTACTTTACTTTTGAAAGTGCATTCTGGAACTTTTTCCAAGTAAGGTTTATAAAATATTAATGGTAGATAGCCTTTTTTGAGGAAAGGAGCCCAAGGGTTTAGGTATTAAACTCTTTTCTAAGAGTTAAGAGAGTGGTTGGATTGTGGTTTCCAGCTGTGTTTTTAATGTTTTTAATCAGACAAGAAAAGCATTGCAGGGAAGGAGAAAGAAAGACAAAAGATAGAAAAGCTGGGTGTACATCATAGTTTATTCGGGGAAGCTTGCACAATTCAGGATAAATGGTGTGGTACAGCTAAGTGAGAGTGAGTATATATTAGTTTGAAATAATTTTCATGTATGCATAGAAAATTATATTACAGATGTGTTAGCAATTACACTTAATTAATGTATTATTAAAATAAATATATGTCATGCTGACTGAGACCAGTTCATTTAATTACTTAGCATAAATAGAGATTTTTGGGGGAGGGATAGGGAGGTTATAAATATCATGAAGTGTAATGAAATAGAGCTGACAGTTCAGAAAACTTAATTGAGTTACAGGATTCTGCTGACATCATAAACGGGTAAAGTGCACTAAGATCAGCTTAGGTGAAGCAAATAAACTATGAATTTGTGAGTCAAAGTTATAATGATCCCAAGGGTTTAATTTAATTTAACGATGCATGAATCCAAAATTGGCCTTATATTTGTTCATATAGGAAAATACCTATTTCAGAAAAATAAAAGATGTGGGACACACAAAGAGAGGTTTCTAAGAAAAAAAAAAAAAAACAGAAATCAAACATCCTGAGGGAAGAAGTCATCAAAACAAGCAAACCAAACCAAACCAAACTCAAACAAACAAACAAAAAGAGGCTTAACTTTCACTGAATTATTGTCTTCCAGCAAATTTGATGATGCAGGCTTATTGTTGTATGTTTAACACTCATCATACACACAGCATAGGCACATAAGATGTTGAAAGTTGAGTAACAGTAGAGTAGCAGAAACTTTGCAACTTGGGTAAGTGAAAAGAAATTGTATGAAACTGCATTTATGCTTTATGGATTAAACCAAATGCCACATCATCAGCCCATTGGTTGACTTTAAAATGGACCATATATAAAGAAAAGAGAGTCGAGGTGTTGAGAGGCTGAAAGACCTTTTGGCTTGAAAGTTTCAGTCTTGTATAGCTGTAAGAGTCTCAGTGTTGTGGTGTCATAATCCTCCCAGAAAACACAGTTAAGCTCAAAACTTCTCCATTACTCAGGATATTCTATTCTAATATGGCTGTTAACTGGGCTATCTGAACTGTCACTTTATTTTTAAGCCATAAGGCACCTGCTGAAAGAGAATTATTAACTGCTATGCCTCCATCAAATCCTTTTCAAATATTTTACTTCATCAGCATCATTTAAGGCAGATTCATTCCTCATAAAGAATCATGATTTACTTTCTATAAATCTCTCAGATTGTGAGACACTTGCAACCTTCTCCCCTCCATTTTTTCTAAATGCTTTGTGGTAGCTGAAGTGTTCTCATTGTAAAATGAATTTTAACTAAGGAAAAAACAGCTACTTTTTTTAATGATGTATGTAATCTTCAGTCGTGTTTTAGATGGTGGTTTGGCAGAAGGACAAGTAGTGTAATTGTATGCACCTGCACCAATTACATCTCTTGCACTGAGGGGATACAAGATGAGACATTTAAGTCTGAATTTGGAATATGACTGGAAAGTGATTTTAACATTATCACTTATGCAAGTTTAGCTGCTGATTGTTTTTAAAACTGACAAATCTCTTGGCATAAATTACTCCTGGTGTATATAGTATATAAATCACAAATATTCTGATCACTGAAATGATAAAGTATAATTAGTTTTTAAAAGAATAAAATTCATCTATTTACCTAAACTAGAAACTAAACTTCACAGTAACCTATCACTTATAGGACATCGTGGAAACACATTCAGATCCAGATCCTAAATTATCTTGAAAGGTCACCTTTTGTCAGCTTAGTTTATCTGAGTGGCTCTATTCATTTAATTTCTTATACTTTTTATTGCTTTTTTATTCCATATTCTCTAATTCTGTAGATGTATCTATGATAAGTATTTCATGGACACTTGACAGTTTAAAATTGAATTTGGAGCCTTTAAAAAATTTAGGGGTTTGATTTATATTAGAAAAGAAGTCACAAAAGCCTTTTCTTTTTTCTTTTTTCTTTTTTTTTGTCAGGATGAGGGAAAACAATGAGAATGTTCTTTCATTTGATCAATACATGAAAATACTGATGAGAAATTCACATATATATTCTTTATTAGGCACCAGTCTTGTAATTTCCCATTTTATCAGTTGCTTTTCAGAAAAATCACTTGCCAGGTTTGTTTACAGACCTACTAAGTAAGGAAATTTTATCCATTTTTTTCCAGTATGTTTAAAATAGAAATAGACTCACTCCAATATTTTCTATTTATAAGCAATCTCTCATTCTGGTATTTTATAACCAATCTTATAAGCAATCCTATCAGCAATCTCAATCTATCCAACTTTGGGAATGCGTGTGCAGCTTCATTCACATTTCCCAGACATTCCTTCCTGGCTATGTACAGCCCACTCTGTTTTTTTTTATCTTGGACAGATGAGTGTAAAAAGTAAAGAAGAAACAGTCATAAAGAAGGACAGGACTTGGAGCCTCATTGCCAAAAGCAAATAAGAGCAGAGAGAATAAGAAAGGTAAAAAAGAAATGGAGATATTGAAGGAAAAGCATGAAGGGAAAATTGTTTGAGAGGTGAGAAACTAAGGCAAAAAGAAGAATAAAATCTAAGCCTGTGAGGAGGAGGAAATACATAGGTATAACAAAAAAAAAAAAAAAGACTAGCAAATTAATTTCTAAACTCAGGAAAAAGGTACATATGTTTCAAATGTGTCTGCATGCGTGTGCACAGACAGGACTAACTAAATGAAAAATAAATATATTTTAGGATTTATTCCTATCTTTATACATATATTTATATTTAGGGGATTTTTTGGAAGATTTCCCATAGTTATGTGTTTAGGGAAAGAAAAAAAAAAAAGCTTTATGTTACTTTAAGGATTTAATCTTATTACACTATACAACAATTCAGAAATATAGTCCTTGGAGCCTTTCTTGTGGGCTCCCAACAGCAAAGTTTCCAAGCATTCAATAAAAATGATAATTTTGTGAATATCTTTTTATAACACTATAAAAATTAAAGGAGACTTTACTGTGAGAGCATTCTTTACATTAAAGAAAAAAAAAACAAAGCAAGCCCTACAGATAGACTTTAACAGATAGATTTTATTTTGTTTTTTAAAAAACTGTTCATAATTCATAAAATCAGAATAATTAGATTATGCCTATGCTAAAGAGTCACAAAGGATTTCATCGGGTATTTCTTTACCCAAATATGGTTTAGAACAAACTTGTATTGATCTTTCCGTTCACCAGTTGCAGCTAGTTGTCTAATACAGAGTAAAGAGATCTGTCAATGAAAGAAGAGGTAAATTTACAGCTTTGTCACCTGGTGGCCACATTCTTCCTCATATAAGCAAATATAGGCATAGAATCACTTTATAACAGCATTTAAATACTGTGCTAACCTTTTGTTGGGGTTTCTAATTTATAAATATACTGCTTTAATTAAAAGGAAGGTGCAGAGCAGGAAAAAAAGAAACAAAAACCAAAACAAACAAAAAATCCTGGGTAAAAAGCATAAGACAAACAACCCCCCTGAAAACCACTGAAAAATAAGAAAGCAAAAGACCAAAAGGACAATGCAGGGAAGCAGAGATTGGTCATCCTCACTTCCATCCCTGTGGAATATATGAAGAAATAGAACAAGTTTTCCATAGGCACAGTCTCCCTCTCTGAAGGATTTCAAGATCTGACCGCATGAGCAACCTGGCCAGTCCCCAGACTTGATCCTGCTAGCTGGACTAGCGACCGCCCAAGGTCCCTTCCAGCTTGAGTATTTCTGTGATTCTAGGGCTTTCTCACCACAGTCAATGCACAAGGATCCATCAAAGGAGGGACATATTCCAGCTCTTAGAGAACTTTGATTCTTGGCTTCTTCTCTCTTCCATCAGATCTTTCTTTTAATCACCTTATACCATCAGATCTTTCTTTTAATCACCTACTCCATCAAGATTCCTAAAAATATTCCAGGGCATTACACTAGACATCTTCAGTACATGGATCTGATCCATTCTCAGAAGACTATAGAATGATCACTAATAATGGTGTGATCAAGCAATAAGACTTTTTTTTTCAAACTTGTGTAAAAAGGGACATGTAAAAAAAAAAATAGTAATTCAATGTTGCCTACTTTACATCATTGCCTACTTTTTTTTTTCAAATCTTCAATGCTTACTATATCTGTAACTGTTTAGGGTTCTAATTTTTGTTATATGATATAATATTTTATTTCCATGAGATTGTGTACACATCTGTGTCTAGAGAACACGCATCATAATTCTTTTCAGCAAGTGTATAATCCACTTTATCTCAAATATGTCCTTCTTTCTGGTTTATTGTCCTGTTAATCTGGTAGAATTTTCCTTATTCAGCTTAATACTACCTCCGTTTTCTGGTTTTGATTTTATTTGCTATATTTTTTTCTGTAAGACTGTAACTGAACAGTGCACACAGGACTTGTACACTTCTTTATTCATCAAATCAAGGTCTCTATTTCCTTTGCAATAGTACTGAATCTAAAAAGATATGTAAAGCATGCTTTTTAGGAGACACCATCACCGTTTCTCTTAATAAAATATTTTTATATTATGTGTGATAATATTAAAATGTAAAAACTAAAAGATTTTCTTGCATATTCATAGGTAATTTTAAAAAGAATATGAGTTTAAATAATGCTCATTGTAAATTTAATACCTCTCTTGTGACCTTAACAGATAGTTGTCCCCAGTAAATATCTGTGTGTTGTGCAGTAAACATATATTTAAAAACAACCTTTCTGGATCAGTATCTTCAGAAAAATTATTTCTCAATATACTGATCTTATAATAAATAACTCATAGGTATTTTTACTTATTTTTAGTATTTTCTGATTGTCTGCTTTATAGACAACTTCAGCTCCATTTTATTTTTTATGTTTCAAACCTTTCTTTCAAGCATAAGCTAAGGCACCTATGTTTTCATCTGTCAAAATATTAATGAACCACGTGTGGAATCAGTGATGGCATTTCTCCTTTTTAAATACAGTGCACTTCAGATCCTACTTGAATCAGACACTCTCCAGGCCAAACACATATATTAGCAAATACGCAACGTTTAATAGACTACAGATGACACTTTGATATCACGGCACTTCAAATACTCTTTAAATATAATAAAAACTTCCCTGATTTTATAGCAATGAAATATCTGGACGTTACGGAAGCACATCAAATTTGCTCCTTTTCTTCTTGTTCCTGCACAGCAACAGTATTTTCTATCCTAAGCACAGGTCTGTGGTCTCAGCTACCACTCCATAGTGTGCACAAGCACTGCCATGGTGGCAATGCTCCTTAGTCTTTTCACAGACTCAGCTTTCAAACGGCGCATTCAAACCCTAGACCTGCACTATGTGTTACAGATTTTTCCATAGCCATTTTGTCTTCTGCTTCTGAGGAGATGATAAATTTGCCTTCCAAATGACAGGTTTTAAGAATTTTTCTAAAAGAAAATGGTTTATTTTGAAAAAAAAAATGTAAAGGGAAAGAAAAAACTAGGAGAGGAGAGGATAGAGAAGATGAATTGGTTTATAGAGAGATAATGTACTTAGTGTAACACATGGTTTTGACAGTTTGCATTTCTGCTGTAATCTCCCTTAGGGTGACTGATATGATCAAATGCTGGTTTTATTGTCTATTGTGTTCACATAACAAAGATTCATTATCGTTAGTCTTTCACTAATTAATCTTGAAGTTTCTTTATAGCATCTCTCTTTAGGTTCATTTCACTGGTCTTTGCCATAGACTCATTTTTTCCCCCCTGCAGAGTGTTGTCCATTATTTAAGGATGGGTCAAGTAAAGAATGAAGGCAATATGCCTAGTATTTATTATAATTGACAATAAATAGCCCTGGGACTCAGATGCCACAGCTGTCCCCTATTAGATCAGACTATCAAGTTAAAATAATTCTTTTTGAATTCTCTGCTTTACTAAGATAAAATTAAAAAAAAAAAAAAAAAGAACAGGCAGTCCCTGAAAGCCTCCAGGGTGAAAACTGTTGAGAGACCTCTGCAGAAAATGGGCCAAATGACAGCCAAGCTTGTCAGTAGAGCTAACATTCATACTTCTATATTTTACAGTGAAGCAGAGCTGAATGTTTGCAACTGACTGTCTGTCAGCTTTAGTTCAGCAGGTCAAGGTGCGTGGAGACGGGCAGCTCCCTATCATATCAGTACTCTAATCTCCTGTGTATATTTTATGAATTATGGAATATTAAAATCAGGCATGTGTGAATTCAGATCAATATAGCAGTTAGAAACCTAATCAGGGAGGGGCTTAGAGACAATATTTTATCAGACAACTTTCCTGAGAGCTGTTTTATACTGATTTTTCAGCTAAGTGGTTTCAAGCTGTGATTTGTGGAAGAGGATGATATGTAAGAAGAAAGTGCCTTGTTCTTTTCACAGTCTAATTCATAATTCCTCCTGAGAACCTTATATTGCCTTTAGATAATTGCTATGGAAGACACTTAAGAAAATAAATCCTTCTTCTATTTTTTAAGATGCTAGGGTGCTGTTAGATATGCTTTACTTATTATTGCTTTATAGCATCTTTTCTTGAGCAACTACTGCTAAAACAAATCATGTAGAGCTATATGCATTTTATATGCAGGCATTTACTTCCCTTGACTTCTAGGGAGCTACCTGAGCAGGTGTCTTTAAGGATCTGGGCCTTCAGATGTATTACTACTGCTTTTTGCCAGCCACTTATCTAATGGCAATACAATAGAAGTAAAAGTTTCCATTTCTCAACTTAGAACTACTTTGATTGTTCTTTGGTAACATTCCATACATTTTCTCCCATGTTTTTATCCTATCTTGATTGTTGTTTTAAAACCCCTATTTCAAGAACATTGAACTTTGAACATTGAACTGTGTTTGTTCAGTCACTTTTTAATTTATTATGAATACATTTAAATGATTTTTGACTCCTTATTTTTCACTGGTTTGGAATGCTTTTCCGAGAAGGTAGAAAGAGTCCATAGCTAAGTAAATTCTGTGTCTCACGGTCAGGAGTTCACAAAAGTACAGTAGGCATGTTGACATATGATTTCTTCCTATACTAGGTTTTGAAATAAAACTATGGCCTTGCTAGAGTTCTTAAAATAAAACAAAGCAAAACAAACAAAAAAGAACCCTTGAGTACATACAATTTTTTAATTTTCTCTCCTATTTTATATATTTAAAGCCAAACTCCTTATAGGAGGTAGCCCATGTACAGGAAAAGCAGATACTATAGAAAAGAGCATAAAACCCTAAAATACATTGCTCTTGGCTATAATCCATAATGAGTTGAATTACTTGCATTTATCTGTCATCCCACCTGCCAAGATTCTTTAGTTAACGAATTAGTTAATGAGTTAAATCTTCATTACGTTGCTGTAGTCTTTAGCTGTAGAGAAAACATTTAGGTTGTATTTTTTTGTTTGTTTGTTTGTTTTCTCCCCCTTAGTGAGCTTTTCCTTGAAGATAACAAGCAAAGGGGTATGGTTTTATTTAGCACACTATTTTCATTTCCACTAATCACTTGTATTGTCTGGCATGTAGCAGCTGTTTTTTTATTTCATTGATTATACCTAATCTTCAACTGATTTATACAGGTATCTTGTAGGGCAGAAAGTAGTAACCATATGTATAAAGAATGGAGGAACCCAGTAAATAGTGGATCCCTTTCTTTAGCTTAACGGTTTTCACAACAACATAGAAAGTACATTATTTGCTTTGGTGTATGATCCATGAGAACTTCTGAATATAGATGTGATCTGACAGTCAGAAAGACTGGAAAAGAAAAAAAAAAATTATGTAGATGGAGCACAAATGACAGCTTTATACTACCTGACATGGGTATATTCTTCCCTCTAACAAAGACTAAAAAGGATAGGGAGGTGTTCAGACAGAATATATCTCATCCCATATGGGATCTAATATGTTTTTCTTGATGGTCTTTCTTTTCTGAAAAGGTAGGGAAGTTGCCCTATTATCCTAGCCTCCTTTGGTTGTCTGTATTAGCCAAGAAGAGTATGTGTTTTAGGAAGAGATTTTCATGAAAGTGCATGAATTTGCTCATGTGCAGGCCCTGAGTTTGCTTTGTGAAGCTTCAGCAAGAGAAAGTCTATGCATATCGCGTATGACTGAATAGAAAAGAGTTGTGGGAGAAAAAAGAGTAGTAAGGACACAATCAGAAAGTAGTTATGCTAAGTTACTGGACTTTTTATATGGACCAGAGGAACATTAAAGTACAAGTAAACATCAAGGAATGTAATTTTGAACTACAAAAGGAGAAATGATTGCCACTTAGAGTCAAAGAAGTCTAATATGCACATTTTAATGGGTACTTTTAGAAAAACACTTAGTGAGAGCTACAGCTACACCTTAAATAATCTATTTTTCCATCTGATGATTGAAGCATATGAGTAACTGTTTAATGACATATTGGCTGGTTTTCTGGGCCACTTATAAACAGACATATGTGTTTGCATTTAATTAAGATATTTGACTTGCTAGTTATGTTATTGGTACCCAGTATCTGCAAATCTGCCCAGAATCTGCAAAAAATATATATATTCAAAGGTGGTACAAGCCGATCTGGATAGAACAGGACTTAAAAATTAGGACATTTCCAGGTATTGATAAAGTATTTCTGACTGCCAATGGAAATTTTTGAATGTATTGGCAAATTGTGACCAAGCATTTGGCTAACTCCTTTATCAGTTCTAGCATAATTAATTTTAAGCCTTGCAGCACGTCTTTCAGAATAGAAAGAACCTAAAATAAGAACAGAGAATCAGACAGTCAGCATGAGAATCATTACATATGTTTTGCTCACAGCCCTTTTTCTAAAGAAAATTTATTCTAGCTTTGCCACATATCTACCTTTGTCAGTCTGCTGATATATACAAAAAATAAAGTTACATTAAATTGATATAAAGCCGGTTCAATAAAATTGAACCAGTGTCCTGGAGAGCTGCAATTCTGAAATCACTTTCCCCTTTTAGGTTTGATATTTGGTGCTAATGCTTGTCAGCACAGAATGTCTTTGGTCCTCTAATGATTTTTATATAGAGAATTATTGAGCACATTTGTTTTAAGGTTAGGTTTCCAGGTTATGAAAACCATTTTCACCTCAGGAGCACTGAAGCATTTCATAGTTCTGTTATACTTAACTCTGGTAGGACAACTTTCTGCAAGCTTGAGGAAATTAAGTGTCTTATTTCTTTATCTACCAAATTGTAGTCAGCAAGAAATTTGATTTTTCTGAGTCTTTATTTATACCCTGTGTCAACACATCAATACCAAATATAAGACAGTGCATACTTCTGGACAAGAAATGAAGGCTTAGGTATCTTCATATCTCACAATCATTTCAGGAATAGGTAAAATCCCATATAATATGCATAAATAGATCAAGAATTTTTTTTTAAATAAGTAAACACATTTAATGAAACATGATAATTTTCATATTTCTGTCTAGATACAATGGAAAAATATTTTTATCTTATTATTTTTATTTTATTTTAATCTTTTTAACAAAAAAAGTCTTTTTTTAATGAAGTATTTATATGATGGGTGTGAGGGATGTACAGGAGTGAGTGCAGGAAACAAATAGGATGTTCTGCATATTGATTTCCAGAAGCATAGGCTGGAATCACCTGGAAACATTCTGAAAAATGAAAAAAAAAAAAAATTTAAATCTTATTACCATACAACATAAAATGTGTTTTGTTGTTATTTCATTAAAATCAGATTGAATAATGGAAGAGCAATTTCTCTAAATTGTATGTCTTAACTGTTAATACTTTTGGCCTTGTTTAAAAATCTGAGGATGGATCTCCTAGTGGTGTCTGCTAATCTTCAAATTGTCAAAGTAGTTAAGTGTAAAGTTTTCAACACACACCCAAATTTATAGGCTGGAGTTATTCATTCTAATAGTTGTTCAGCTTAAAAGGCATCACTAACTGATGGCTAATATCTGATGCAGACAATAGTCTACTTTTGCTATGATAAAAATTAAAGAGACACAATATTTAAGACATTTTAGCTTAAAATATGAACACCAAGTTTTGCTTTTTTGTTAATAATTCAAAAGATAATGAAAAATTTTAGAACTGTATACTTATTTTATAAGACAATGTGTACTGAAATTTAAGATAACTTTCCTCAGCTCATCAGAATATGAATGTTTTTACTAGATAATATTTCTACGAAGGATAGTTTACTCTTGTCTCAACAGAGTTTAAAGATGCAAAGAAGAATTTGGGGAGACTAGAAACTATAAATACTTTGAAATGTGAACATATTTTAATTAAATCCTGAAAACAATTTTAAAAAATCTATTACACAGAACAACACTCAAAAGATTTTTAATTTTTCCTCATTCCTCAGTCCATAAAAAATATCAAAAATCAATTAATATTTCTTATTGAAATTAAGAATAAGAAAATAAGCTTAAAAGAGTATTGGTATCTGAGTATATGATTAAAAGCTAAGCTTATTGCTATTTTGCTAAAGCAAAGAAGAAATATAATGTAAAAGAAAGATATAATAGCTTCTTAAAGAGAAGGTGAAGGAAAACTGAAGAAAGAGAAGGTCAAGAAGGATTGGATAAGATTTAGGAGAAATAATTAACCTCCACAATCAATTCATCCATCGAATAGATGCAACAGATGAGGACATATTCGTTTTTTGCTTTCTGAAGTAATAGGTAGCTGTAACATTTGATAGGAAATGGGGCAATCGTAATTAAGAAAGATATTTGATCGTGACGAGTATTATCATCCGAGGCATTCTGAGTTTAAACTGCTCTCTGAAAACGGTGCTGAATTTTAGTCTTTGGAACTATCTTTTTCCTTTCATTTAGGTGTGGCTTGGTTGTCTGCCTATCTAGAGTCAGTGAGTCTTGCAGAATATCATCTTGCTTTAGTAGGTGTCAAAATGGGTTTAATTTGGTTTTGTAAAAATATGAGATTCTGCAGAAGTGAATTCTTCCTGCTTACTGACATGTCAATTACCTTCTGAAACTTGAGCTCATTGCCAGTTGAGTCTGACAAGAGAAGAAAATATGAGAAAGGGACAAACTTGTCAAAGCCTATTAGATCGTAATTTTCCATGAAAATTTGGGGGTTGGTAATGATCAGAATAATAATTTAGAATGCTCAGTGAAAGACATTTTTCAGGATGAATTTTTGAGCTTTTTATTCTCTAAAGTCTGCAGTATTTTGGGGTATAGTATACATAATTAATGCAAAATATATCAGAAATATACAATTAGATTCTTTACAAAAAGATTTCATAAAAGATGATGTGCATTTATGACATTGCACTGTAAACAGCTCCTTCATTATTTGGAACAGGAGAATGTCTTGTCCTTCCCCTACAGTAACAATGTAAAAAAATAATTAAAAAGTAATGAAAAAGAATGCTTTGTGATTATGTTCCTATCAAAGTATTTGAAGAGAGAAGACATACATATATTTAAACCTCCTTTGTCTGTTTGATAAACATATATATAATTATATAGATTAATTACTAATGGTGTATTTTATATTATTATTTAATTGTTTAACAATTGCTGTAATAATCTATTTTCTGCAAATTTGTTGAACCAGAATGTGTATCTATTTGACTGAAAACCTCTTCCTGTTCAAATTTTTGAAAACTTTTGCTGACTTCAGTGGAATAAGGATTTCACCTCCCAGGAATATGCTATTTCTATTTCATGTTTAAAAGGTTTCTGAGAGGTTTAAACATTTTATTCTAAATGCCTAGATGCTGTCAGATATTTTTCCAGAAAAAATAAATAGACATCACTGTCCTTGCATAACTCACTGTTTAATATTTCAATCTTTAAACAATCAAAAGTGGAAAAAGCACTGTCATAGTTTCTAATACTAAATCTTTTGAATGAATATATTAAAATCGAAGGTCTACTACAGAGAATTAAAATAGGTCACATTAATATTCATGATATAAACTATTATTGTAAATTAAGGATGATGATCTGTTACAATATATCATTAAGGATGCCATAAAAATGTTATATAATGGTATGCTAAAGCAAGATGGGTTATGCATGGTAAAAGCTGTACATTACCTGTTTTATATGGGAGGTAATTATTGCAATGAAAGATAATGACTATTTAAGTATAGCAAGAGCATAAGAGTTAGAAAACGGTGCTACAACATTTTGAACTATGGAAATGGAAGAATCTTCTACTCTAGGACTGATGATAGTACAAATAATTCAAGTAATGATAATGAAGTTCTTTCTGAGAGAGAACAAAAATTTCTCCAGTTCATCATAGAGACAGGATAGTGATACAACAAAAAGTAGCTGTAGCTTTTATTACGTAGATAAAATGGTATACCTTGAAGGGAATATGCTTATTAACAGAGAAAAGGATAAGGCCTTAATTCTTCAATGATTAAAGTTTAGCTCTAAATGTATATCTATTAAATTCTAGGGGTGAAACTGTATATGATTAAGTAAAACTCAAATATTGTAATTTGAGTCAGACTTTTCAAAACACTGAAAACTGATTTTGGAATGCATTTAAAAATTCAACATTACTCAGAAACCCTTGAACATTTCAAAATTTCACTCAAGATACAGTATAAGGACAGAAATCAGATGTGACACTCCTGCACAGTTGCCTTGCTCAGGTGAACTTGTCCTAAAGTGATGAAACTGGTTTTAGTTTGTTTTTGTTTATCTCCATTTAGTTTAGAGAATGGAGAAGAGGAATTAAATAAATAACTAATATATCATCAAGGCCATTGCAGTAAACAAGGTGTCACGTCCAAGAAAACATACTAATCTTTCCCATAAGATTTCTTTTAAGTCAGTGAAGCTTTCATCCAAAATGTGAACTTATTTTAGGAAATGTTGAGGGGATAGTAGTTTTGGTATCACATGTAGGGATGCTAACAGGATAGTTGCTGGGGGGAAATTAAAAAAAAAAATCTAATTATAGTGTGATTTCATGCTTGAATACTACCTTGGGAATAGACTGAGACTTATAATTAGTTGGGTATATATATAAAAGAAATGAAAGTATCAGTAAATCATTCACACTTTTGATTTATCTGTTTCAGGAAAGGTAGGAATGGAAGAAGAAAAACTGCTGAAAACGTGTTTTATTTATTAAGGTTATAGCTAGATACTTAAATACTGATTTAAACATCTAAGCATGTTGAACTGGTTAACAAATCATCAACTTTTGGGAAATCTTTGATTCTTTTGAGCAGCACTTTAATTGCAGCTACAATTTCAGTTTCCTTTGGCATTTCGTTTTCATGCAGAGAGATTTACCTGTAACTATCAGGATAAGGCAGAAGCAGTCACAGAGAGGTATGGGAAGGATTCTTGTTTTATAAAATATTTTGAAATTTTGTAATTGAAAGTGTGTGTAAAAGATCTGGAAACAGATTACTACTCACAAACATACTTTCCACTCACAAAGAAAAAGATCAACCACCACAATGTCATACAACTTTTCATATGCTGCAATTCTGGAAAGCATGTGTTCAAGAAATAATGTAGCACTTAGTATTTACAGAGGTGCTGTATTGTTGAGATTTCTATTTAAAAACTTTTTTTAAAAAGCAAATGTTAATGATCATGTTTCAATCCCATTAAAAGTGTTAATTTACTGCAGTAATAATTTAGGATTTTAATTATAAGCTTGAAAAGTAGATTTAGAAACATAGTTGGCACAACTGTAATGTTAATTTGTCCTTTAACGTTTATTGAAAGCAATATGTCCAATGTAATTACAGTGCATGTCAAATAACCCACCATTTTATTTTTTTAATGTAGGATCCGTTAATTTGCTTGATTAAGATGACTTGCCATCTGCTAAGGAATTTTTCTGCTGCTTTGTCATTACTTCTAAATACCAAGAAATGATATAAAGCATTTCCTTTTATTTTGTTTAAGCTCTTTTTTCTTGATGTTATGTCATTAAGCCCTTACTTAGGGTGTTAATCAGCAAATTCTCTCTATTCTTTACACCAAGGGTCATGTAGTATCTATTTCTCTAAAGAGGACAAATGTGTTTCAGAAACAACAAAATACGATTGTATCAGACATGAAATCAATGTCAGATATTCAGTGCCATATTTCCTTGTATTTTTCCTTTCCTTCATTTTTTTTGGAAAAGTATTGCTATTATAATTAAAATTATGCTCCGTTGAAACTGAAGAGTTTCTTAACCCTCTTCTTCCATTCCCTTAATCACCGAACCATGGAGTTTTACAAATATTGCCAGTGGACTATGTAGTCAATTTAAACCTAATGAGATTACATTCTTATGGGCTTTGGCTGGATACAAAAGAGAAACAGTAAGTATGATTATGCATTTACATACTCTTTGTAATCCATAAATCTCAAAAGGACTTTTTGCCAGAGTTCTTCCATTCAGATTTTCTTGGCAGTCTCTCTTCATAGTCCACCAAGTCCAGTCTCCTCATATCATTCCAAAACTTAACAGTGTTGTTTCTGAAATCCTTTATACTGAGAATATAATAATCTTCATAAATAGTCAGCTTTACTGAATATTAGTAGTGTCAGTTAAGAAAATGTCATTGTAGTTTTTTTATTTTCTATTAATTTTTATTCCTAAAAGAGATATATTGCTGTGATTTAATCTTCTGGTAATGTTTATATTTGCTACATGCAGGAGGATTTTTGCAGACCCTTGTATTACTAAGGGGGTTTTCAAGCATTAATTTGAATAAAAAATTAGCTTGAGCTGAGTTTTTAAGTGTATTGCTTTTTCATCAAGTATTGATTATGAGATTTGTTTTAGATTTTTACTGTGTGATCTGCTGATGTGTGTATCAATGACGCATGCTAACAAAAGGAAGTCACTTAATAAATTATTGAATATGGACACTCACATACTTTGGAGATTGGTACCTGAAAAGAATGGTAATTTTTTTTTTGCTTGCCTTTTCTTGATGAGATAGGCAGTAGTGCGCTCGGCATAATCTCCTTTATTCCTAGGTCTACTTTTTCTTCCTGATAAATCTAGAGCTATGCACGAGCAAAATCGGTGGTGAGCAGGGCAGAGGAGTGGCAGTTCTTTCTTCCACCAACCCGAACAAGCTGACAGGGAAATAATAATGCAGCCTTGGGATGTACAGGATTTTCTCTGCGACTGTGAAGACTTTAAAGGCTATAGAAGACATCTATTCAAGGGAATTCCTCATAAGGTGGTTTAAAATAGATCTTTACTTCAGGGTTCATAAAAAAGCAGTTCAACAGAGCAAAGCAATTATGCATACACAGTGCTGCCTTACGTGAACTGGATGAATACTTAAGCAGTGAAAATTCATTGCTTGCTTTTGTTTGTTTGTTTATTTTGTTTTGTTTTCTGATTTGTGCCAGTTTCGCCAAATGGATAGATCTGAAATAAAATGAGAATGTGTTTCAACTACTTGAATACTTCGTTGAACCTTTCAGGAACTGAAAATGATGGTAAAAGAATTAAAAGCCCAGACTTAAACAACTGGCTGTAGTTATTGCCTACCTGTAAGTAACTGCAACTTCCTGATGATACAGAAACCCTGAACTCAAATGTCTGAAAAACTTCCTTGGGCTCTTCTGCAGCAGGGTGTGCTAACCACCATGCATCAGCACAGACAAGCAAAAGTGTGTAGACTCTTCTGCTGCATAGCCTATTTAAATATTGATCAGAGCAGGGACTGGAATCACCCTGCACATAAATATTATAGGCATTAAGGAGTAGAAGAATGGTCTTCCTGACCTAATAAGTACTTGAAAATTTTATGTAAAGAAAAACATGTTATGCATAAAGTGCTAAGGAGATGAAACTGTGTGATACAACTGTGGCTAAAGCTCCCACCTAGGATGTGCAAGTGTGTTGGATGTTCACACGTGCTCTCCTTGTGGGCTTCAGAGTTGGAAGACAAGTGTAGGCACAAAGAAGCTGACTACAGGATCACTAAGCTGCTCAGTGCATAGTTATATAATATTAGTATTAAAGACGGAGGGAACACATCCACCAAACTCCCTGTAGCAGGTTGAATGGAGCTGTCACCTAGAAAATGGGAGAGATTTACTAATCACATGAGACAGAGGGACATCCTAGATCTTGTGTGAATAAATCTATTGACTTACTAAAAAGTGAGCTGGGATATACTGCCTTTTTGTTTAAGATATATGTATCTTAAACATAGAGAACTACTGCTACTACTATTGTGTGTAAGAATCAATACAACTATTTTGCAGCAAGTGTGTTCAAGCACATTTATATAACTTACATAGCCTTGTGTATGAATCACCTTTTTCTCTCTGAATCATTTTTATTTCTTCATAGGTGATAACACCAACTTCTTGAAAATTTACATTTTGTCATTTTGTGTTATTCCAAAATTAAGTGATGGACTTGCCAATTGCATTGAACTGATTTTATTTGCAAGACTTGTGTTAATACTTGACCTCACTTTTCCTCAGATCCATAAAGAAAAAAATGTTTTCTGCTTACTGTATATTCCATGGCTGCTAATTGCTAACATGTGTTTCAAAAGGCTAAGTTGTGAGAGAAGTATATAAAATCTCATGTGAGATTATATTTGGAATTCAGGTATAAAATAAGAGAACATATTTACTAGTCAAAGATTATCTTTTTGATATTTCTTTTTACTGCAAATGACTCTTTAAAGATGAAATTGTATTTACCACACAAAATCATATTATACTAAAAAACCCTAAAAAAAAAAGGTAGCCATAGCATATTTGTGCAGAATGCATCAGTTGCAGCTCACATTCCTATAGGTCTAATAAAGATAGGCCTAAAAAGCACACTGCCATTATTAACTATACCTTTATCAAATATCATAGCAACAGCTGCCCTAGTAACTGAGAGTGTGCCTTAGGCTACCAGAGACATCTGTTTGCTGACAATCTCAGATCTTATGACAAACTGCAGACAGCAATGTCAGGGATTTCACCTACATGTTGATTTGAGCTGTAGACCTGGAGGTGCTTCTCCACTAATGACCAGACAAGGAAAGTGGCAGACATCAAAACAGATAATGGCAGTGATAAATCTGAATCAATTAAAATTAAGCATTTAAACTAAAGTATGTTTGCTTTTATGGACCTAATTCATTTAAGTAATATTCTTCTAGTATCAGAATGTTCTTTTACCCAATCTTATAGGTAGAATAGGAAGCTAGGAATATTGTATGCCACATAATTGAAAAATTGCCATAGTTATTTATTTTCAACAAGTTTTCAGTTTTCAAAATAAATTAAAAAAATGCAAACAGGAGTTGGGCCAGCATTAATACATCTCCTCATGCATTAGTAGAACAAAGATGTCCACATCTCATTCTCAGAATGTCTTCTCTACTGTGTCTTACTAAAACTATTCTGTGAAGAGTATCATTCTTTTTCCACAAAAAATAGCTTTTATTTTAAAATGAATTTATAAATGAAAGAAAAAGATTTCATATAAATTATTTGAAAAGCACTAAAATGATTTTTAAAACATATTTATTCCTGCTCAAAAAAAAAAAAAAAGACAAAGAGAAGATTCTTTGGAGTTTGGTATGTTAGTAAGTTTTGAGGAGGGCAAGTTTTCTGCCTCTATTGTATTACATGGGTAGAAAAGGCAAACAGAAAGAAATTTCCAGTCAAAATAGAATTATTTTTTTATTGCGTATTTCATTTTGCATGTTATTTTTCCCTTATGTCAAGTACAAATTTACGTTAATGCTTAGAACAGGTAGTTAACGTGCAGGATAGAAGACTGCTGTCAGTTAAATCTTGTGACACTTAAATGTCGCAACATTTAACATCTCATTTCAGCATTTCAAAAGAAGCATAGAAACAGAGCTAAATTCTACCTACTTCTATGCCAACTCAGATGATAGAAAATAATGAAATAGAACAGTTTATGATTATATAGAAGGTGTGAAATAGCAGGCACCTCAGAAATAAGGGAGGTGTGGAGTCAGTGGAATACTATAATAACAAGACACAAATGATGCAGAAATGAGAGACAAATTATTCTGTGAAGGCACAGCATTGAACATTAGAGAGAGAAAATATAGTAAATAATTTAACTGTAACTACAAGTTACCCAACTTACCTAGGATTCCTATAATTAAAATGAAGGCTTGACTAAGCAAAATATTAATACAGCTATACTGTAAATTTTATTCAGGAAGGCTGCAATAGATGTGAAATGCTAATGTAGAATATAGTGGGTAAGAGCAAAAAAATGCAACAATAGAGGCAGACTTCAGTTACTTGTCTGTGAAATGGATAATATCATAGTCAGGAGTGATGCAAGTAATAAATGATTAGATATTAATGACTGCTTATTGGCAGACCTAATTAAAAAGTCTGCTAGAAGATAAACAGATCTTAATTTAGAGTTGCAGCCTGATTCAGAAGAGCCTGTTTGTAATAGTAAATTAAATAAATATTCTTGGAGGATTAAAAGATCCCTCCAGAATCTTTCATAGCAATATATATTTTCAAAAAAGAAAACTTCATCAAAGCTAGAACACTTATTAAAAGCAGCAGCTAAAAGTTCAGTGTCCTGGAGGCAACAACTGTGTGGACAAAGGAGATCTACTTTATAGATTTTCCAAAGGCTTTCAACAGTTTCCTTCATCAAAAAGAAAAGGTAGAAAATAATCTGTTATGAGATAAGAAAGAAGGTCTTCAAATGGATAAATAACTGGATAAATACAGAAAACACGGGACAGGGATAAACTTTGAATTTTCACTGAGAATCATAGAATCATAGAATGCTTAAGGTTGGAAGGGACCTCTAGAGGTCATCTAGTCCCTGCACACGCAGGGTCCCCTAGAGCACGTGGCACAGGGTGGTGTCCAGGCGGGTTTTGAAGATCTCCAGAGAAGGAGACTCCACCACCTCTCTGGGCAGCCTGTTCCAGGGCTCTGTCACCCTCACTGTTAAGAAATTCTTCCTCAAGTTCCTGTGGAACTGTTGGTGCCTCAATTTGTGGCCGTTTCCTCTAGTTCTATCACTGGCCACCACTGAGAAGAGGCCAGCCCCCTCCTCCTCACTCCCTTTCTTGAGATATTTATATACATTAATCAGGTCCCCTCTCAGTCTTCTCTTCTGCAGGCTGAAGAGGCCTAGCTCTCTCAGAACAGACCCTGGAATCCCACAGTGATCTATGCTGTTCAATATATTTTGAGTGATATGGAAAGAAGGTGAACAACAAAATGATAAAGCTTCCTAATGATATACATAATAACTATTAAGGGTAGCAAAGATGAAAGCTGGTTGAAGAATTATAAGTGACATTGCAATACTGTGTGACTGAAATTCACCGCTGATAAATGTGGTGTTCAGTGGAAAAAAAAAATCCAATTTTACATAGAAAAGCTAGGTTTGAATTCACTATTACCACTAATTAATGTAAACTATAATGAAGAATGGAATTCGTATTTTATTACCAGGATTTTCTGCTGTTAAACATATTCATAAATTATTGAGAAACAGAAAAAATAATGAGATGTCAAGCTTTGTTAGTGAAACAAAATTATTCAGTCAAAACTAAAATCTATTGTAAAATGCTACAGAGACTCATGATAATGAAATAGTAAATTAAATTCATTGTTGATAAATATAAAATAATTTTCAAGGGGAAAAAACCTAAACATATCCTAATTATGCACACATAGTAATTGGCTCTAAATTAGCTATTAGGATTGTGAAAGGACATTTTGGACTCATTGTGGATAGTTTTCTAAATGTCAGCCCAATGCTCGAAAGTAATTTAAAGAACAAATAAAATCTTAAAATTATCAGGAAGATAATACAGAACAAAGTGAAAAACATGACTCTTCTGTTGTATAAATCTTTGGAATGAAAGCATAGTTGCATACTGTTCCGCTGATCCACAGAGTAGAACAGGACTGATAAAGGGGCAATGAGGACAATCAGAACTACAGGATGACTACCAGCTATGAAATTAGAAATGTAATGAAGAAGTAATTTCTCATTTTTTTTTCATGGCACTATGAATAAGGCATAGCCTAAGAACAAGGTAATAAGCAAATCCTGGAAGAAAAGTCCACTGAGGGCTTCTAATTGCAGCCTCAGGTCCAGGATATTCCTGTAACACTGGCACCTGGAAATCAGGAAGATACAGATGGGAAAGTAGATTTACTTTGTCTAATATAATCTTTCTATGAGCATCTACCACTGATCACTGCTAGAGACAAAACACTGGGCTAAACGGATTGTTGGCTTTTCGTATGACAGTTGTTCTGTATAATTTCACTAAATCTGATTTTGAAACATTACTTCACACATGTACACAAACACACACATAAACACAAAGCATTAATGAAGAGGAAAAAGCATTATTGTATTTCTTCAAATGTAATCCAAAATAGGGATGATTTTTGTTCAACTTAAAAACACAGTTTTCAGTAAAGAAACAGTAACTGAAACATTTTTTTTCCCCATGCACTAAGTGTCAGGAATATCAAGAAATAAATGAGACAGTCACATGAAATTACTTACCTGATCACATTTTCTGCCTCTACTTGACTTTGGAAAAATGATTGGAAAGGGCACAAAATTCTCACATGGAAGATCTGAATTTAAAGGAATTTCTTGCATGATTCAATTAAAGAATGCATTTAAATAGTTCCATACATGTGATAAAGGTATAGATATTGGTGTAGACAGATACATTATTTAGTAGGTATTAACAGTATTTTTGAAAAATTCTATTTTCTTGTAAAATGATGAACTGTTATTTTTCTAATGTTTAAATCTAAACGTAGATTTTTCATCGAGTTTTCAACTATACTTGGTTTTGTGCCTCAAGTCTCTTCCTACCAAGGTCAGCTTCAGTACATACTTCACACATTCCATGAACTTGTAATTTTATGTTCCTAAAATGTATAAAGGTATAATTTTATTTTCAATCTCACCTTTAAATTATCTACTGTTTCTTTTAATAGCCTTTTTTTTCCCCATCTTCCATTGTAAAGCTCCATACATGAAGAGCTGTATTAAATTAAATAGACTGTTAAGAAGGATCAGACCATCTTATCATTCTATTGCTTAAAATGCAGTTTAACAGGCTCTTAATTAATTCTTGCTGATAATGAAAGTCGAAGGATTCTGTGTAACCTCCACCACTATGCTATTTTTCTTTTTCTTTTAAGACCTTTTCAGGTACTTTAAGCTAACCAAGGCAAAAATACAGAATCATCCATTCTCTGAGCAGGTGGTGACCCCCAGATGATCTCCAGGTCACTTCTAATCAGCAGTTCTTTGTTGTATGAAATATCTCTTTGTGCAACAGGAACTACTTATCATGGAGCTTATCATGGAGATAAGTATGTATTTTAGATACTATCCTCAATTCTAGCTTCCAATTGCCATAAGAATAAATCATATTCCGCCACCACATAGTAGTGGCAAGCAGGCCATGAAGAAGATTTCATTTGCAAACATGTTCTCTGACATTTAGAAGACTAGTCATGCCACTGCAATATTCAGTACAAGTTTTTTAGTAATGCTGCTGTGATTGAATTATACTGTGAAGGACTCTGCAGAAAACACTTTTCAACAAATCTCTCACAGTAAAGAAGATTCTATTGTAAAAAAAAAAAAAAGAAAACACGTGTGACAAAATGCTGTATTTTTCAGTCCCATGAAATCATAGAGCAGGAAATGTTGCTTCAAAGAATGCAGATCGTGTGTCTTGATTGACGTGGTGTCTCAAAGCTTCAACAAAAATTTTCTTCTTCTTCTCAGCCTAAGAGGTAAAGTGAGTATTGGTTAAGCACTACAAAACTATATATTGTTGAGTTGAGGCATTTAACTGAAAAGCTGCACCAAACAAAATAATAGCATAATTGCATAATATGAAAAAAAGGAAGAAGTTAGCAAGTAAACATTAAACTCTTGAAGTAACTGAGAAATCAACATACAGACTTAATAAGAATTAATTACTCTCAAGTCGTTTAGTTTCTATCCATGTTCCTCTTTATATTAAGCTTATACCTGAATTATACCGTATTCTAAAGGACTCATTCTCTGGAGCTTATCAATGCAGAATCTATACTAGATTGAGTAGAATAAAAGGATATTATAAAATGATATTAATAAAAGTGAATTCCAACTTTAACTCTGATTTGTTTTCAGCAGCTGGATACTCTAGGCCTAATTCCTTTCTTAGCTTCATCTATACAAACCTAAAGTGACTGCAGCAATTACCCCTTTCCTAGAGAGGAAAACACTGTTTGAAGGTCAGCTCAGAGGCACGTATTACTTTTGTGGACTTTGGCGAACTATTGGAAAGTATTTTGTAGTCCATGAGGTGTAAAAATAACCAATAGCAATAGAGGTGGCAATAAAAAGAAGGTAAATTTGGCTAAATTAATCAAGCAGAAAAGATCTTTAATAGAACATCATCATAACATTGAACGGCCAGTCATAAACAAGTGAAGTTTTTTTCTCCTACTTACTCTTCCTGCCCATGTTTTTTCTCTGGCTCCTCTTCATCCTGCTTCAGGAATCAATTCAGATGTGTGTTCAGTCAATGCCTCTACCTCAAACCGTAGCCTTGCAGAAAGGAATTCAGGATGTATATGCTGCATTGCTTAGTGCAGTTGGATTCAGAAGACTGCAATGGTCACCTAGGCCTATATGACAGGGTTTATTAATAGTATTGCCCACCACAGAAGTAATGCCTAGTTCTTGTTGGAGTCCTTACATCCAAAGAGCTCAGATTTCTCAAGACCTGAATAATGTTGAACAAAAAAAGGAGATACAAAAATGCCAGGACTTTTTAAGTGTTTCCAAATGGAGGCGGTTTTCAAACAGATTTTTAGAAATTATATTTTTGAAATTACCTAATGACATTGATGCTCACTCCTTTTTTTCTGTATGTTTGTGTTTTTGATATTTAAAATATCACTCCAAACAAAGGACTGACTCATAAACTTCAGCAGAGATAGGCTATGGGCTTAATTCTCTCATTTCTCCATGTGCAAAATCCATATTTTTGTGTGTCCTGTGTGAAGGATGTTATGAAAGTGGTGTAAATGTATTACAGAAAAGTCAAGTAACATATTTTTAAATGATAGCTATTAATTTGAAGGAATATTCTTTTAAAGAAACAGTTTTGTCCATACATTTAGCTAAGTAATAAATAAACAAACTGCACTGAGAAAAAATAGTCCTTTTTTGAAGAGATCTTATTTGCTCAGTAAGTGTGATCACTTTTTTAATGTCTTTGGATGAACTGCAATCCCAAATCAAATATTGTCATGCATTATTAAATTAAGGCAATTATATGTCAAACAGATAACATTATGTATAAATTCATGCAGAGAGAGAGGCTGTGTTGCTGCATGGGCTTTTCAGAAGGCAGTCATTCTATTAAATCCAAGAAATAGTTGATATATTTTACTGCTGGCAGATCCTTCGTAACTCACAGAAGTACATAATGTAGAAGTTCCTATATGCCAAATGCAACCCTGATAATTTGCAGAGAAATACAGTGATATGGAATTCAGAGAAATATAGTCAGAAATACGAATTCATTATCAACTGTAGACATCAGGCTGTGTTGGGAATTTTTAATTCTTCAGAAGTCTATTTGAGTTGTGTTTTTAATTTACTTTCAGATTTCCCTACCCCACTTGACGGTCCTCTTGCAACAGTATGCTATTGCTACACAGATAGGTTAAGAAGAGATAACAGTAGCTATTCTCTCAAAACACCACAGCCTGTTTAGTATCTGTACTTGCTTGCTAGGCTTGCTACCTTTGAGAAGATACCAAGATGGCAGCTTTTCTTTTTTCTAAGGAAGCTTATATTGCAACTGGCCATCCGTGCAAGAATTGTTTCAGATGTCCCTTATTTCTCAATTTGCCAAATTTTACAGAAAGCAACTTCAACCTCCCCCCCAAAAAAACCTAGATAATTCATACAAATAAACAAACAAACAAATAAATAAATAAAAGGTCAAGCTGAAGCCATGTGGTATAATTTTATCTAATCATGTCACAAAAATATTCTTTAAGAAGGAGAAACTTATTTACTACAAGTCATAATTGCTATGTTATATACATAAGAAAAAATGCTTTGTATTCAATTTGATGCTAAACCTCTCCAAATGATTATTGTAAAGCTTTGCTTGGAACTATAGAGAGATCCCTACTTTCATTTTCCCAGACTTGTTGAAAACATAATTCCACTCACAGCTAAGACCTGTGTTTTAAAATAGTCTCCTGGGATACACTGTACATCAAAGTACAAGTAACTGTACATTACCTGTTTGTATTTCTTAATTCTTGCATGAGATTTTTTGATGAGGCAATATTTCTTCATGCAAAGCAACTTTTCTTCTCTATCTGGACTGTGAAACGTGCGACAGTAATTTTTAAAGTATTTTACAAATTCAGTTTATATGTTTACACAGATTATTATTAAATAATAAAATAAAAAAGTATCATTGCTTATGCTGAATTTTCATGAGAAAGAACTGATGGCAGAATCTGATAAAAAAAAAGAAAAAACTCTGCTAGTATCATACAGAGAGTTAAATGTATCCAAGTTTCAAAGAAGTACTGGATAAAGGTAAGTGAGTTATCTGTTTTAGTCTTTGGGAATAGGAACAGATTGGCCAGGTGACTTTTGCAAGGTCTCTCAATAAGTCATGGGCAGTGATGAGAAATAAAAAACAGGGCCAGACAGCTTTTATCATTAAGCCCTACCCAACACAACATGCTTATGGTTGATTTTCAAAGGCATTTTTTTTAAGTTGTAACCTATATTTCTTTATAGATTTTAGGCATTTACTGAGCTTGAAAATTGTTCCTGAATATTAAAATTTAAATTCATATTTCCTACTTTATTTGTCTTCATTTTCAACATTCACTACTCACAAGGTTATCGCCAACAGTGAATTTGGCTGTGTGTTCACTTTGGGTATGTACTCCAAGCTGAGAAAAAAAACAAGCACAATTCCTGACTTCTCAGGAAGACAGCCGGACTTGCAGACGGGAATTATTTCATTCTAATTCCTACTCAGGGATGGTGTGCAGAATAGGCCATTAAAAAGCCTGTCCTCAGTTTGGTCTCTGCATTTGGCAACTGAAAAACATATCCAATTACTTCTGTCCAATGAATGCTAGAAAGAACAAATTGCCCTCAAATAATTAAAAAAAAAAGGAAATAAAAAAATGTAAATTCTTTTGAAAATATCTGAGGAAGCACTTTCAAATGTACAGCTTTTTAATGCAAGATAATATATTTGTTTTTATCTCCTTCCTTCCTTCCTTCCTTCCTTCCTTCCTTCCTTCCTTCCTTCCTTCCTTNTCCTTCCTTCCTTCCTTCCTTCCTTCCTTCCTTCCTTCCTTCCTTCCTTCCTTCCTTCCTTCCTTTCTTCCTTCCTTCCTTCCTTCCTTCCTTCCATTTCTTCTCTCTTTCTCTCTCTCTTTTTTTTTTTCACTCTCTAACTAAAAATTATAAACCAAAATCCAACAAACCCATTTACTGATGCTTTTAGCTGTAGTTATCTGATAGACACTATCTTGTCCACTTGCAGAAAATGGCTGTTACTGCCTAAGGGAGAAGAAAATGAAGTGCCCCCTAGGAGTTTAAATAGAAAAATAAATTAATCTATAAACATTGGTCTAGACACTCTTTTTGGATCATATTCATCTTATGTAATGGATCCTACTCAAAGCCATCAGAGAAAGTTTAATTTTATTAGGAAAATTCTTTGATAAATGGAAATGATTTAAATTGCAAATACAGGGTGTTAAAGCTAGCAATTTAAATTGCAAATACTTGGTGTTAAAACAAGCAGTGACTTAAAACAATGCAATGAAAGACTGTTAGCAAGTAGAAAGCTTAGTTAATGGCTCTGTTCTCTGTTTATGCAACTCTTTAGAGTCAATGGATTTACATCATGAGAATATTGTTTCTGTTTCTTCGCTCCAGAAAGCTGGTGATCAGTGAGATTTTATATTAAAAATAAATTTTATTACATTTTATTTTGGTGATCAAAAGAATATTATTCCTTTCTATGACTTGTAAGTGTATGGATTTATTTTGTTTCTCTTGCCACCTCAGTATTTTCCTTTGAATTATTCTCCTTTTCTATTGATTTGAAGGATAGACACAAATGAATAATGAATTCCTATCAGCAAGCATGCAATAAAACATCTCTTTTCATGCTCTTGCATGTCCCCCATATAAAAATGTTATCTTTGCAAATGACTAAGCAAAATGTCTGAGTTTGTCTGAGAAAGACTGTAAGCTGCTAATGGATAGACTACTCTAATTGCTCTCTCCCACTAGGGTAGATACCTAGAATCTATCCTGAATGCATGTATGAGCACGAGCATGTGTGTGTGTCTTGGAGAACTAATCATACAAACAAATAGAGAATTCCTTAAATTAGCTCTATCTCACTTTTCTTTCTACCTTCAATTCACCAGTATAAGCTATTTCAAAAAGTGAATTCTTAACTTCCTCTCTCTCTAATTATCCTCTTACACTGTATGCTTTTTTTGTTATTGACCTTTATGCTCTGAAAGGACAGAGGTTTTTTTCCTTCCCTAAACTTCAAGAAGGAATAGTACTTTAAAATAAATACACCAACCTTGCTCAGTTGCAGAAAAGTGCAAATGAAGACTCTGTGTAACTGGCTGAATAGTTTAATAGCCACAAGACGTCTGTTACTCTCCAAAGATGCTATGGAGACATACTGCCTTTTCAAAGTGATTTTTTCTACTTACAGGCTTTTCCTTTTGCAATGATTGTCTGTAAACCATGATTAGTTCAGTGTTGTCCATTTTGATGTATTGCATGTAACTTTGAAGGGACAATACACAGAAATTGTAAAAGCTCAGTTAATGGAAAAATGTGGAAATCAGTCCTGTGTCTTTGACACTGAGAGTATACTCAGTCCAGCTTCTCTGTAGTATTTTCTGAATGAATTGCACTTCTTACTGCTCTCCTCCCTGCCACACAAAATGCTTCCCTCAAGCTCTTCTACAAAATGTTCTATTTTAATTGTACTTGCTTTGTCTTGTAGAACATTATTTAACTCAGTTCAGTAGAGAGGCAAGCCTCCATAGCATATGGCACAGTTGTGCTTTGGCAAACGTACAGTGACGCTTCTGCTTCTTCAGCAAAGATTCTGGTTTGGAGCCATTTACCTTTGCCTCTAAGCCCCTGAGCTTCTTTCTAGAAACCTAAAGCCTTGTTTGCGGCAGTGAGACCTTGGTGTCTGCATCCCTGATGACAAGAGGCCCTGACAGTGGTCTTCCTAGATGCCCTGATGATCATCAGTTCTTCCACAAGGCTATATCTATAGGCAAAAACCTCCTGACTTTTTCATCTGTTTTTTGGGAACATTAATGCCATCACTGATGAAGGATTGGATTAATGTGAATGGCTGGGTGCTAATATTTTTAAACCCATAAATAAAAATGTGAGAACGCTACTTTGAAACAAATGTGTGAAAGTCTTTGCTTTGCCTCGTGACTTAAAGATGAAAATAGATCCTTGCATGGATATTCGACACCATATCTGACTGAGAAGTGTAAATGATGCTAATTGGTCAGTCCCAAGAAGCGGCATTATAGCTAAAAGCTGTTTTCTCTTTGAGCCAAAATCAACTGTCATTGTGTTAAACTAGTTTTAATGATTCATTAACAAGATTCCTCAGATGCAAACTGATGCAAATTCACAAAGCTCCCTAGAAGGACTAGAAATAAAAAGTACACAATTTGCGATTTGCATGGCAAATTCATTCCAACCAGCTAGTATCAGTTGCCTTGCCAATTGCATAATCATTTATGTGTCTCAGAGAAAAGAGGTCTCAGTCTACAATGCTCCTCCCTCGTGTTTAGTACATGGTAGAGGGCTTTTATTTTTTCTTTTTTTTTTCCCCTTGATTTTCCAAAGTACTAAGAAGTAATTTATGCAGCTTGAGTTTAGTAGAGGTTGTATGGTCTTTCTTATGAAATTCCTCCAAACTGTCCAGGGATAGCACAGAGACAGACTTTATTATCTTTGGTACCGGCACTTCAGAATTAAGTCCTTCCGGCAGGCAGCAAGCTGTTTCTGCTTCATGGGGAAGAAAAACTGAGGGAAATTTCCTGTCCCTTTTTGTGATCTCAAGAGAGTTTAGCTCACTGTAGGCTTCAGAAGTTACTGGCATATTGGAAGACTTCTAGATCATTCCCTGATACATTTGATCACTCTGTGTGTGTGTGTGTGTGTGTACGCATTGGGATGCTGGGATTAGTTCAATTTAGCTTTTATTTTCTTAAATTTCTTTATAATATTTATTTCCCAGGCAAATATTCTTCAGTAAAAGATACATTTTCTGGTTTTAGGGCTGTTATTTTGAAATAACGTTGGAAATTATAAAGGTCGGTTTTACTCACCCTTGCCCCCATTTTTATCTACCTTATTGCTATCTATCTGTGTATAAACCAAGTAAGAAAAGTTTCTTAACATAAGAATAATTTTAATAGTTATTTGTAAGTGAATCCAGGAGATCACAATGAAACCTGAGTTGAACTGCTATTGCAAAATCTCAAATTAAAGAAACTAAACCTCACTTTTTGCATAGAAAAGTCATAGCAGATGAGTTTCATTTAAACAGTTTTAAATTCTTTGGACCAAACTTGTGTTATTCTCAACACCCCTATATACTTGTATATGTTCCATTTCTGAAAAGTGAGTACATTTTTCCTCTTAATGAAATATGTACAGAATGACTCTAAAACCCAACTCAAATTGCCAAATATGAATTTCTGTACTTTGATATTTGATCTCCAGAGTGAGCAGGATGGTCACTGAACTCTTAATCTCAGATCCTCATACCTCTTACTCTGTTTTCAGAGAGCTTCATCTGAAACCCAGTACCTTGCCTCATTGTCCACAGTTTTTTTTATTCTCATGTCACACGACACACTCAAACTCAGCTTATGGATATAGCATTGTTGAAGACCAGGTCATCAGGACATCTAGGAAGAACTCTATCAGGGTCTCTTGTCATGAGGGATGCAACCACTAAGGTTTTACTGGACTCATCAATGCTAAGGGAATGCTTTGTTTGAAATATTGTTCTTCCAAAGAATTTTGTACTATGATACAAATATATTAAGGAGAGAGATTCAGGATCTTACTGCCAGGTACTGTTTTTGATAAATATTTCAACTCTGCAACTTAAATAGTGTGTTCTGCAAGTGTACAGTATGCCTACTTCAGGTCTGATTTCATAAATTTTTTTCTTGTGAATCACAGGATAAATCTTTTGGGTTACATATTGCCAAAATAATATGAATGGCCATTTAATATTTACAAGAAAAAGCTACACTTAGCAGAGGTCTGTACTTACACTTTACAAATGATGTTTAGATTCTATATCTAATATAGAAGCAGGCTTGTAAGTCGATAAGTTCTCGTGTGTTTTTATTGTCATAGTTTTTTTGCCTCAGCAAAAAGTAAATATACCAAGTAATGAAATGTTCTTCATTATTTCACTCATCATTTTCATGCTCTTTGCAGATTTTATGGTCAGGAAGATTTTTTGTTGGTTAATTTTGCCTTTTCTGCTCTTCATCCTTGTTAACTTCCCAGGTCCTTTAGTAAATTCCTTTCATTATTACTTTGTCTCACAAAGTATTTCTTCATAGAAATCCTTTTTCTTAAGAGGAAGCTGGAGAACGCCTTTTTTTTTTTTTTTTTAATGTGTATGTGTGTGTGATGTGTGCAGGTGGAAGAAAGAGAGATGTTTTCTTTGAGAAAACTTTAACTAAGTTTCTTCTTATTGTCTGTGTCTTAAACATATGTTACCAATTCCAAATGTCAAAAATATTAAAATTTTATCTGATTTAAAATCCCTAAAAGAGACTGAGCCATTATAAAAACACAGGTCAAAGTGAATGGCTGATGCTGACTCTTATGACAACATTGTTTCATTTAATTCATTAGATGACTTTTCAGCTAGTAAAAATGAGGCATGTGAAAAAGATGGAGCAGAAAGACATAAGACAGAATATGGAGGAGGAATTACCATATGTTTCAAATGATGAGTATAGCCATGAATCCTCATTTATTGTGAGAAAATAAATATTTTTACATACAAAAATCTGTCCTTACCTAACAGAGGGTGTGCAGAGAAGGTGTGCACCGCCTGGGCCAATTGTATTTTTACAGACTGCATTTGTGTGTGGAGTATGGGAAAGACAGCTGCCCTCCACGACTTTATTTTAGATGTTACTTTTCTGTCATGGTGAATGTCATGAGAGCTCTGGGAAACAATCAGAATTTTAAAATTTAGAATACAGCTGCAAACTTTATAATCAATCCTGTTCATCTCTCTACATCAGCCTGATCCTCTAGGAACAGAATTATAGGGCCCATTCTCCTTACAGCCAACTACCTTCCTTCTTTATCAGGTGTGAGGGAAAATGATGAAGACATCATTTCAGGCTGAACCTGTGATAAAAGGAGTGTTGCTGAACGTTTAACTAGTTAAGAGAGGCTAGAGTTCTACATTGTTTTGCATTAGCTGCATGCAGACTAGGGAATATTTTTCTAAAATGTTTTACATCTGTTTCAATTTTTGCAAAAAAAATCTTCAGAACTGTGAAGGCCAAAACTTACACCTACCAAACCACTTCACATTTCCCAGAAGCTGATAGTCTCCAGTTCAATGAGAAAGTTTCACCTGTGTTTCTTTGCCAAAAGAAAGGTGTTCTATCTTCAGATTTTCCTAAAATGTTATCATTCTGGCCTCTATAAAATAAAAGTGAATATTGAAGACAGATAGGACTGTCTCTTGGTCCACATATGGATCAAAGAAAAGTAATTTTCTACTGCAGATCATCCCATCCTTCAGGAAGTTTCATACATTTTTGTCATTCCTTGAGACATCTCCTGCTTTTAAGTTTGGGGTTTTTTTGTTTTTGTTTTTGTTTTTTTTTTTAAATGCATTTAGATTTTGATGTTGACCTTAAAAACGTCTATGTACCTAAGATTATGTACCTATTAGGTGAAGGGTGGAGAACCAGAAGAGGGCAACTAGTTGAAATGTTATTCAAATTAACTGAAGTTTGCTTTAGAATAATGAGGAAGTTATATCTTGTTTCTTAATGCAAAGCAAAATCCATGGCATTAATATAATGAATGTAAAACACATATAAAACATTTCAAAATTGCTGTAATTATCTACAATACAATCATCATGCCATTTATCATGAAAAGTGAGTACACCTTCAATTAGAGTGTTCTATTCACAGTGAGTGTCAGCTGACTTTTACATACCTTGTACAATATATTTCCCACTGAAATTATAGAATTAAGGTAATTTTTCTCTCCAAATACAGGCTACGCACCACACTTATCAAATTACTCACCATGTGTTCCCCTTTTTTTTTTTTTTTTTTTAATGATTTTTTTCAGGTTTTTACCTTTAAAATGTGTGGAATTAAAGAGATTCTTCTTACTTGTTCATTTGTACTATTTCAAATCTTAACTGGAAAGAAAAGCAGAGACCCATAGAAGAACCCAAATTGTGATCTAAGTTCCGTTTGGGCTGAACCCTGTACCCTTAGAGAACTCATTAGAGGATCACGGCTTTCATGTATGGGTAGGAAAGAAAGTGATTTGTAGGCTGTGCTATAAAGCAAACTGCTAAAAGAAAGCATTTCATTATTTTATTACCAGGAACCCGTTGTAAAATCCAAGAGTCACAAAAGTCCTTCTATAAGCTACACATTTTAAAATCAAGCAGTGAGCAGTGCTTGGTAATTTCTGGGCAAAGATAACAGTTTATGAACCTCACAAATGGAATAGGAGAAGAAGAAATTCATAAAGGAAGTAATTCAAAGAGTGTAACAGAGCTGCAGGATACAAGAGTTCACTAAAATACAAATCTTGCCTTGTAGAGTGTAGGACAGTCCATAACAAACCAAAACTAGGCACTTCTGGAATACTAAGCTTTAAATAATTTCCAGTGCTATAAATGAACTTATGTCACTAGTTTATATTTCCTTTCTTGTAGACATCTTAAAAGAGCTAAATTATCCTTTGAATAAAGGTCAGATTGGTCCCACACTATCACACTCTATTTGCTCTTCATAAATCACTAATTAAAAGGTCAAAATGGATTAATTAAGAATGATACTCTATGCAAGCAGAATGTTATTCTATCTGACATCACTTGAAGTATTTGAGTGAGTCAATAAGTCAAATGAAAATAATATACCTTGCTAATTTAGCAAACTGAATAATGTAGTGATGCTTGATTACCTCTAGCTACAATAAGAATGTGCCATGTTCCTGTTCTATATATGAAAACATATCCCAGATTTAGAAGAGTACTTCCTGCAAGACAGTTTCCTGTTTACTACAGGAAGGCTTTCTATAAAAGAACCCTAAATGGATAGTTAACCTGTCTTCACTAAATTTTTTAAAAAAAGTCTGTCATACATGAGATAGCATGAGAAATACAGAAATACCAACAAAACAATAAGACATCAACATACTTTTTCATGTTTTAGTTTCTAACGCTTCTGTGAGTTATGAGGCATTTAGAATTTCTAATACTTCAGTTAACAGTGACAGTTGAAAGCCTTTCTGCTGTTACCTCCACACCCATATGGAAGCAAAACCGAACACAAAGGTCCTACATTTAAAATTAAATCTGGATTTTAGTATAGAATCATGGACATTTTCCTCAGTAATAAGCAGGACCGATAAATCACATGGTTTCATTTGATCTCCACAAACTGGCACGTGCATAGAATACTTACTCTTTTTCCAAGATTTTCATTAGATATTTCAACCTCCACTCTAAGATTAAAAGGAGAAAATATAGGCACATTTTCTTCTCATTCCTACTGTAACGTGCTATATGCAGATTGAATCTTCAAAGTTAAATTGAGAAATCAGAAAGAATCTGGGCCCTACACTATCATATAATATGTATTGTGGTTGTGTAGATCCTCAGTGGCTTCAGAGGAATTTGAAATATGCATCTATGGGAACAAATGCTTCTGAATAAGGAATTATTTTTTGCTATGAAAATATTATTTATCCTGGTTTAGGCAGTAAAAGTGTTAATGGCCTCTGACTGTCTGAAGCGCCAAAGTACAGAAAAAATAAGGAACTGGCCCAGCTATCAGAAACAAAATGAACAAGTGTTTTGTGAAGAAAATTTGAGAAAGGTAGGATCTCTATATTATCTATAGGTATATCTACCTGCCTCAAACACATCATCCATTACTTGAATACAATTCACAAAATGTTTTAAGTTTCTTCCTTATGCAGGAGTGTAACAGAGGATATATATTAAACATCCACTTCTCATTACAAGTGAAAAAATCATGTAATCTTTAAAGGAAAAGCAGAAAAGCATCTCCATTTTATATTTATGAGATTTAAAGGTATTTATCCTTTGTTTTTCCATAAGGAGAAGTAAGCGTCTATGCATGTTAGGTATTGTTTATATTTTCAATGTGAAATACAAGTCTTTGATCATGACAGTTATTTCCTAGCTACTGCTTTTGGTGTCAGAAGAGAAAACAAACAAACAAATAAAAAATATATTCCAGAAATATTCCAAAAAAGTATTTTAAAAGTATTCTAAACAATATCAGATTTACACTGTGATTATTGCTGTAATACAGCTGGGCTTTTTGAATAACAAACTATTTATTCTCCGTGAGTATGTATATCAATATTAAACATAAATCCATTTGGAAAATATGTGTTTCCTCCACATTCCTATTTTTGCAGAGGCATATAATTTCACTTGGATGATTAAGAAAGTGATTGTGCCTGCAAAGCAGATGTCTACAGCTCTATCAGATATTAATTACGTCTGAAATATTTATAACCTGTTTATCGGTATATCATAGATGAGATGTGCAAACATATATTTGTGCTTTCCAAACTCTCACTAAACTGTGGAGTTACGTTACAGGGTTTGTCCAATATCCTTTAAGCTTCCATTCCAAAAAAAATTCTAAAATTTATCTTTTTTAATGGGTTCATCTGTTGACTACTATGTCAGATGATCATTTTGTCCTTGTAACATAGTCACACTGTCACTGAAGAAAAAACTGTGATGTCACCAAAATAAGTCATTTGTGTCTGAGGTTCTCAAGGGATACAAGATCAGTTCTATGACATTCCATTGACCTGGATTCTGATCTTTATGTTATGCCTCAAGGGTGATTTCATCAAGGTCAATAATACTAGTATTATGTGAATTCGCATTACCAGAAACAATTCTTTGGCTTTCACCACTAAATACAATGTGTGTTATTTCCCAGTATGGGGTTCCTTGTGCAGCCATGTACCTCTATGAAAAATGAATGAATACGAAATTTTACATGTATTCACATTTTATTGCATGAAAATTTTATGACTTAGCACTTAGGGTGGATTTTGCCATGTTTGAATTTGGTCATGTGGAAGCTTGACACCTACTTTAATCTGCTGGTAGGGTGACAGACAGTAATGTGCTCCAGACTAAAATAGGTCTCTAAAGTAGGCAGAATGGACCACTGCCTGAAAGTGTTTATCTCTCTCCGCTGCCTATAGTGGTACCCTGGATGACTAAAGTCTGCTTAACTTTAAATGCCTAAAGTTAGATAGATTCACCCCACCCCAGATTCATAGGCTCACTGCATTTGGGAAGAAATGACCACACAAGGAATGAATATGAATAACTCCATCCTGCAGTGTCTGTGAAATCTCTGAGCTAAAAAACATTGCTTTCTACCTTTGTCCCATGTAATGCACAGCAGGTGAGATAGATTACAGGCACAGCAGAATCAGCATCACACTGGGGCTCCACGAGGCTTGTTTTAAAAATGTTAACCCAAATCTCAATGCAATTTGAAAGATGCCATTGGAACTGAGAACGGCTGAAAGCTAAGCCACTGATGTATTCAAATATCTGTGCCATTTAACTCCTTTAAAGCACATAACATTTTTTATCCTGATTGAAAACTGGCTTTGGAGTCACTAAATATGAGATACTTCTTACTTTATTTTTAAATAAAAAAGCTGAAATTGCCTGAAGTTGCATTTTATTTTAAAAACTAAATGCATATATTGTGTGAGGGGGAGTAGTACAGATATTCTACCAGACTAAGTCCTGCAAAAGGAATGTGCTATAGGAATACTCTGAAACCCATTTCCTTTACAGTCTCCTCACAGAAACTCGCTGGCCTTTGTAGCACTGCAACACTAGGGAGCACACTTTCATCAGGAATTATGTGGGAGCCATGGGAAGCCAGAGATGCGAGTCGGTTCTGCAAAGTGGCAGTTCGGCAGCCGTCCAGCCAATGCCCTACTGCATGACGAGAAATATGAATATGACACAGCTAAGGGTAGACAGTGACAGGTCTGTGGAGAGTCTGATGGGAGGCATCCCTTGTTTGTCTGTGTACGGTGCAGAAATCAGAGCAATTTTATTTGGGGCGTGTTTGGATGTCTATCTGAACTCTTCACCCTGCCTTTTACAAATAAGACTTGGCAGAGCAATAGAGTTTTGTGAGTGTATATGCTTCTGTGTGTGATACGTTTGCAGTAAGCTGGCAAAAAGAGCAAGAGAAGAGAAGAAGGAAAAATATATTTGTTCTTTAATTTTATTTCTGTTGAAAATGCCTCTGTTTTTCCTGACTATTTATAAAATCTGATTTTGTAATCATTGCTTCTTATAATTGAATGAGACGGTGTTTGGATTTTCTGTAGAAATAAGGGTGCTGGAAAATATAAAGAAATTCATTCAGAATGTTTCTAAACCAAATTTCACTAATATAATGAGTCACAATTTTAAATGCCCAAAACAATTATAGCTTCTTTTGGAAGTTCGAAACAAAACTAGTTTCTTATTAAATCAGGTTAGACTCCCTAAAAAGAAAATGGAACAAGATATAAAGTGTATTTGCCTAGTTTTAAGTCATAATTAATGAGCCAAATCTGACATTCTATTTCTTTTATACTTTTGATACTCTATTCTTGCTTTCTTTTCTCTTACTCTTGCTTGCTTTTTTTTTTTTCCCTCCCCCTATATGAGCTAAAGAGTAGTCTGGAGGTTTGCTGAAGAATTGTATAATTTAGATATGACCGTACAAATTGCTCTGGAAGACTTTTTAACTTGTACTCTCGAGATCGTCTTCTAATCAGGAAAGATTTCTGAGAAAGATATGCTGCAGTATCCATTGATAGAACAAAAAAACTCTCTTTCTTTTACTTTTATCAGAACTGCCATATAGACTCCAATACATAGTCTGTATATATTTGATATCTGCTGTAGCAATTTAATAGAAAGGTTTAAGCTAATATGCAAAAAATGGTTGATATGTGATTAGCCCAAACATGTAAGGTCTTCCTAAGCTTTGCCAGTGTCCATGTGTCCTGAACGCTTCTAAAACTCTTCCTTTTAAAGTTCTTATTATAACTTTGAACATCTTGCCATCTTGCCCTCATTTCCCAGTCTAGCAGCTCTCTGTATCTAGAGTATTCTTTTCCAATTCTTTTAACTAGACCTCAGTACAATATTTCAGCTGAGTCTATGCTACAGATATACCTTCAAACATTTCTCTGCCATTTTGTCCATATGCAGCTTTGTCTATTATGTTATGTGCACTTATGTACAGTTAGTCAGAACCTTACTGTTTGTGTTAACGTTTGTATTAAGAAGGTAGACATATTTTAAACAATGGTTCCTTCCATTTCAATTCTCCATAATTGGACCTATATCCAAGAGTGTGTTTTCCGGTAGACTGCAAAACACCCAAAGCACCAAAGCAGACTACTTTGAAACTGTCAGTAACAATGTAGAAACTGTCATATACTGCTTATTAATCAACTAAAAAAAAAAAAAAGTCAGTTGAGGAAATCTCATATCCAAGTGCAAATTAGGTATCTGATCATAGAAAAATTATTTCTTACCAAATGAACCAGACTTTCTAGGCCAGACTCTGTATCTGTTACTTCAACTTGAAGTTTGCCTAAAACAAAATTTAAAAATATTGTCCCATAAAAAATCAAGTTAGTTTGTAATTCAAGAAGCTCAACAACTAATCTGAAAGACAGTCAACTGAAAATCTCAGACAGTACAGAGAATAAATATAAACCATTGATAACATGGACCATATTACACCATCAGTTTTTAGGCAGCAGTTCTCATCGATTTCAAGCACTTAAAAATCAATGTGTTCTTTGCACAGAAACAGTTTTGGATGAACAGTGGTTGTTTATTATAATGGATTCTATCTGAGATATCTCCTATTTCACAAACATGTGCTTAGCATTCTTGTTTAATTCCATGCCCATTGAGGCATTCCGACTCTTCTGTGAAGAGATCATTAGCTTCCTTGGAGACGTATCTCCTCCAGTTTTACAGAAAGCTGTGAGGAACTTCTCAGTAGACACATGAAGAGTAGATCAGTGAAGAGGAACTCCATCCTGGGGTCCTGTGGCTGCTGTTTATTAGCTGTACTGTGATACCAGCTGGAGACTGCAACTACTCATTAGGGACCCATCGTGGGAGGCTCTGTGCACACACTCTATAAAAGCTAGTTGCTTTTCTAGAAGATTTTATAGCCGAATTAGACTGAACAGCAAAAGACAAAAAGGAGCAACATCTCAGCTGCCCTGTGAAAAGTCAACTGGAGATCTAGACTTGTTCTTTAAATTCAGTAGACTGTGTAGAATATAGTCAGGCTCAGATCTCTCTCATACAGGTTTTCATTAAGTTTCAAAACTGTAGAGTCTGATTATTGCAACTATTATAACTATTTAGCTATTAAAACAATTAAAAAATATAGGCAGGAGAGAGTAATAGGGCAAGATGTTCAGCTGGTATTAAGGCACAAGTCCTCTGATTTCGGGGCAATTGTGACAGATTTTTCCTGTTTAAAGGAATCTGTGCTTTAAAGGTACTCTCAATTTTTCTCTTATGAATAATTCCACTGACTCACAAGTCTGGGTAAATAATTAATGTTAGAATTATGTTTTCCTAAAGACTCTGATCATTGTACACCTGATCCCATATAAAATGAATTTTTAATTCAGTGCTAAAATTATCTCAATATAAAATTAATTTGAATGTTATTTCATTTTCCCCCTTTTCTTCCAGAAATATAATCATGTAAATATATGCTAAGTCAAGTGCATAATTTCTTCTTTGTAAATTCTGTATATTTGAAAAATGAATAGATATGACTTTAAATTAAATAAAATAAGGAAAAAATTAAGGAAAAATTAAATGTGTTTCTCAAGACAGAACTTCTGCCACCGCAAATTTAGCCCGTGTACAAATTTTTATACAAAAAATTGCCAGCACAGTTTTGAGTGAAATAAAACAACAGTGGAAAGTATCTTTAATATAATAAAAGAGAAGGTATTGTACATTTTACAACACTGGAAAAATGAAGGATCAGATTCTAATGTTCCACCATTGCTTGGGAGAGAAAGGATGATATGTTTACCACTGATAACTAGATATTTCCCAGATTCACATTTTATCATTTTGGTTTCCAAAATAACAATTTTAAAAGACACTGCAATCACAAAATCAAATATAACTATGGAAAAAAAAAAAAAAGGATATGTTATTCTGTGTGTCATTCATTTAAGAATGCCAGTAGCATGCCAGTAAGTCTATTTTTGACTTTTCCATTGTAGAAAAAGATATCAGAAGACAATTTGACTTATTCTGATAGAGAAAAATAATACATACCATATAAAGATTGCAATAAACTTTATTGTTTATGACTTCCCCAGAAATCATTTAGCATTTTCTTCTGAAGAAGCTCATAATAAAAGGGGTAGAAAAGGAAAAGGCAGTCATCCAGTTTTAAAACCCACAGAGAAATGAACACTTCAGCACTTATTTTTTATGGGCTAGTTAACCTCACTAGATTTATATAACTGCCACAGCTTGACCTCTTTTACTGTTGATCAGAGTTAAAATTTACTTCCATAACATGTTGTACTGATCATTTTGGAGTAAAACAGAAAAGCAGAGAAGAGATGGAGCTTATTTTGACTCCTGGACATATTTTCCCAAACTCCTAGTGGTAGATTTTTACTATTTTATTTTATTTTATTTTATTTTATTTTATTTTATTTTATTTTATTTTATTCAATGTAGCAGTTAAGGCAAGCTATACAATGTTCTAGAAATTTCAAAATGTGAAGCTGGTAATCAAACAAATAACAAAAGACAAGCCTTTCAATGCAGCTAAATCTAACATTTGAAATGCCAGCAAGTGTTTGGAGCTGAGCGTGACCTCATAAATTAGCTCTGAATCCAGTTTTTCATACATGGATTTACAGTATTACAATAGTGTCTTAATTTTTTCCCATTCCATAGCGGCCAACTCTCACTATATAATTGCCACCTAAAATAGGGTTTGTCTGTCTTTTGCTCCCCTTTCTGTTAATTTCTTTATAAAGTTATTCTACATACACATCCTATATATTAAAAATATAGGCACAATGAGAATCCTATAAGATCAGTAAATTTATCCTGCTGTAGCTTAATTGTAAAAGCATGGTAAATGAACATAATACAAATGAAAAATAATTTATTTATCTTTTCTACAGAGAAAGAAAACCTTGTAGATTCGGTTACCTCAGTGATGAAACTGTTTGCGCAAAATGTATGAAAACTCAAGATATTTTTTAAAAATTCAATTGATTAACATAATTGATAGCATGGTCTTCACTTGTAGATTTTTGTCAGAGACGCTGAATAGGAAATATGACTGGTTCTGAAAAGCATAGAGGTTTATAAATTATTCTCGTTAGGAAATCAGTACTCATAATGTTAACTGTATTTAAGAAGGAAAAGAAGGAAAGAGTCAAAGCTGATTATTGATGGACTGACTTGAAATGATTGTGAATGACATATTACATGCAGCTAAGTCAAAATGAGTGTCTCAAAATTGCAGTGAGCAGCTGGAGTCTTGCCTCTTCCCTTTCCGGACTTTGTTTTATTTAGCTTTGTGGCTTACACATTTTATTTTTCCTGCTCTCTGTCTTTACTTAACCTTATTTTGTGTAGCTTTGTATCCTGATTTTTCTTCAGTTAATTCCCTAGATACACAAGGCAGTATAAATCACCTACATCAACTGCTCTTTAGAAGATGGCAGTAGCAAGAGAAAAGGAGTTTAGTGAAAAATTGAAAAATTCTGTTCTTTTACCCAAAGAACACCTATTGTGCATATATGTGGAAAATATCTTAGTACCAGTCATTTGCATATTACTATGAGACTTTTCATAGAAGGTAACAAGAAAACCTCATTGATATGTATTATTAAAATGGATTGTTTTACATGGGTAAACAAAAGTATAGAACATTTAAGAGGCTTCTCCAGGACTACTAATTGGTACAATCATCAAATGTAGGTGATAAATTGTAACAAAATCTTAACAGCATTTCCTATCTTTTTTCTCTAACAGAAAGAAAACACACAAGAAATGTTATCATGAGCATGAGCGAATTGCTGGAGAAAGAGAAAATTAGACAAAAAAACAGAGCCTAACAGAAGTTATGGTATTACAGAGGCTTGCTTGAGATGAGAGACAGTTAGGACTTCCAGGATGGTTGGTATGTACAGAATCTACTTCTCCATGATTCCCTTGGCAACATAATCTGCCCTCCTAATACACACTAATAAGAGTAAATGAAGAGCAGAGCAGAATGGAGACACCATGGCCTTTTCTTTTTTTTTTTTTTGGCTTTCCTGAGGAGGTGGCAATCTGATGGTACCCTGCAGCTAATGAGTGAATGGAGGGTGGAGTAAACTGTTGTACTCCCTGCAGAGGTGGCAACCTGGTCATAACACACAGCTGATAAGCCACATAGTGGTGGCCAGCAATAGGACTAAAGGAGATGGCCAAAAATTGAGGCATCAAAAGTTCCACAGGAATTAAGAAAGAATTTCTTGACAGTGAGGGTGACAGAGCACTGGAACAGGCTGCCCAGAGAGGTGGTGGAGTCTCCTTCTCTGGAGATCTTCAAAACCCGCCTGGACATCACCCTGTGCCACATGCTCTAGGAGACCCTGCTTGTGCAGGGGGGTTGGACTAGATGACCTCTAGAGGTCCCTTCCAACCTTAAGCATTCTATGATTGCCATCCCAACCGGGGCAAAAATACATTTACTGTGATTGAAACCGCAGCCTAAGAATTCCTCTTCTCAGGTGCTGGGAGTGAATTTGCAAGTGCAGGCGCTTGTGGCTCATCCTGAGCTCCCCGTAAAGCCCTGCTGCCATTAAAGAAGGAGAAAACACGACTCTGTAGTTCACTAAATTGTCTTTTGCTCATTAGGTGTGTGTATGTTTCCTGCTTTGCCTTTCACTCCCTCTCCTCTTGGATGATTTTTCAGGGTGTAGTGAGCATGAGACTTCAAGCACGCACCTGAGGCAGATGTTTTTGCCTCTAATATACTGAGATTATCCTTATCTGTGTATCCTTATCTCCTCAAGAGAGTGCTAAGCTGCTCAGATTCTCTTGTAAAAAGACAGTTAGTACCTAAAATAATACTTGGGTAGAATTATATATATATAATTTACTAAATGTTGTCTTACTATATACTAAAAAGGTGACAAATTTGAGTTAATACGATTCATGTATTTAGTTACCTTAGGCAGTTGTAAGAGCAAAAGTTATCAAAGTGTCTAAAAGTGCTGGAATCTTAAGACTCGATGGTTACTGTGCTGTAATAATTTTCACATCAAACATTCTCAAGTAAAAAGAGAAAAAGCTTATTTTGTTGCTAATGCTCTTATGCACCCTGCAAACTCAGGGTCTCTCTAAACTGAAGCTGTGCTCTGCATATCAGCTACTCCAGTATCAATAGTAAAGGTTCTGAAGGACAAGTTGTGCCCTTGGGAACATAGGCACAAGCGAAGATGTCTCTTCTACAACTACTGCAAGTTCCTTTCCAGATCCGTGTTGTGCAGTACATGATGATGTTACAATACAGGAAACTCCATGTCCATGTGAGTAAGAACTTCTTTCCTGTGAGGATGACGGAGCCCTGAAACAGGCTGTCCAGAGAGGTTGTGGAGTCTCCTTCTCTCTGGAGATCTTCCAAACCCCCCTGGATGCCACCCTGTGCCATGTGCTCTAGGGGTCCCTGCTGGAGCAGGGGTTTGGACTAGATGATCTTTAGAGGTCCCTTTCAATCTCAACCATTCTGTGAATCTGTGAATCTGTGAGTTAATCTGATCCTTCATATGACTATGGTTTAAAAGATTTTAGAGGAAATGTATCAAGCCATAACTGTTCATCCCATTACTAATTCTACAATTCATATGTATCTGGAACATTTCTTCAAGTTTTTTATTTCAAACATATTCTAAAGAGCTGCTAAATTGTAAAGATAAAGGTTAGAAAATGCACATTACGCAGTGATGCTACAGATGATTTTGAAAATTTCCCTAATATTTACTAACTGCTAGGTGAAATAATGCTGACCCCTTGATTATGCTCATTACAAAATATTAGAGCTGAATCCTCACTTCCTATTGAAAATTTCCAATTTTCAAAAAGTAAAGGTGTGGGTTTTTTTTAAAGAAAAAGGTAATAATTATCCTTTCTGCATTTGTGTATCCAAACCTTCCTTAACTCCTTAGTGTAACTGTAGATTCTCTATCATTTAATGGATAAGATTATATAAAAAATGAGTTTTAAAGGGAATAATCCCCTTAACTGACTCTTTTGAGAGCTCTCTGGCTTGTCGGAATGTAGATCTTGACAGCTAAGCTCCAAGTGCATCAATTTTTCTGTCGTGCTAAGCTGAGCAAAAACAGCCTCAGAGATAAGTTTGTATTTAAGTTTCATTCTATATTTTTTTTTCCTAGAATTAAAGTGGGACCAGGACCATATCAAACCAATTAAAATTCATACATCAGCATCCACATCAATTACTCGGGTCTACAGAAATATTTGGACAAGGAGTCAATGAAGAACATGGTTACAAGATTAAGTTTTAAGGTAAACTGTACTGCTAAAAAAAAAAAAAAGTATCATTTATATGTGTTACTATTCTGCATAACAAATCACCAAATTTTACTTTTGCTGTGTTTACTTTTGAAAATAAATTGAGACCTTAGCTTCCTGAATTATTTATGGTGTCATTCATTGTAGTCTTTGCCTGGTTGGTGTATGTAGCAAGTTACCTTTCTTGAGTCTTCAGTTTTCTTCATTATTTAGGAGAAGGAAGCCACTCATAGGTCACTAAAGCAAAATGGAGCACTCAGACAAACCTTTCTGTGAGGTATGATGCAAAAACTTATAGTGCTCTGAGTAACAAACATCATGTTAAATACTTTTTCCCTCCAGATAGGAATATAATGGAGGCTCTTTTCTATCTTCTTCTCTTTCGCTTTGTTCTAACTTCCTGTCCTTGAAAGCATTCAAAGGGTCATCAGATTGGCTTTTTAGATAAAAACTTTAAATTTAGAAGTAGATTTCAGAAATGAGGCTACTTATTCAGTAATGATGATGCTGAACTATTGAGCTGCAGAGAGCAAGAGATGATGATGTTGACTTTCATTGTGTCTGGTTCCCTAGCTCTAGTCAGTTTTTCTTAAAAATTCAGTAGTGGCAGGTTACAAAGAATAGGTCAAGGCAAATGAAGCACCACTGGCTTATTCTGTCCTGTGATTTGTCATGGAAGCTTGGTCATTCAAATGCAGATTATATTTTCAGCTTGAGAATAGTGAGGTGAGATGTAACCTGATTTAACATTTTGACCAGAAGGGATTGCTCTCTTCCTCTGCTGGCTGAGTATAAAGCTTTTGATGATAACCAATCATGATGGCAGAGTATTTAATGCATGAAGACACTGGGTGGTAGTGCTACTTCTAAAAAAGAAACCTACAGAGAGTTAAATCTGTGAGTTTAAATTTAGAATAGGCAAGTAATTTGTAATGAATTATTTATTGGGTTAAATTTCACCAACATTTTTTTCTGTTCACCAGTTGTCCACAAACATATGGCAGAATTCTTGGATTTATTCATTATCCAAAAAATATTCATTTATTTCTTCAGTGAATAAATTCTTGGCCTGGAGATTGCTCATGAACAGTTCATAGGGAATATTCAGAAGGTGCACTGTGTGTGTTAGTTTCCACGTCTGCTTTGATATACTGAGAATTAACACTATTATTATGACTAAAAGATCATATGAACAGATGCTGTGCTGACAGCAGTATTTCAGCTAGCCCTTTATTTAGTTCTCATTGGAATATAACATAGTATCCTAATGTACTTCAGATTTTACCTAGAATATATCACAGTTCTTGATAAATGATATATTACTTTTACTCAGGATTAGTTTGCCAGTTTACAGTGTGGTCCCAGCACTATACCAATGGACAGAGATTGCCAGTTCAGACAGGAATGAGTGTTTTACAAGACGAAGTCATTACACAAACATTATCATCAAACTCTATCTGATTGAATTCCTGGCTAAAGGAAGAAAAAAAAAAAACACACTAATATTCTTGATTTACTTTATGGTACAGGTACTTTGTCTCTGTGCAATGAACTGAGATTTCTTAGCCTTTACAAAAGTTAGGGTTTCTTTGTTCTGTTAGTAACTCACAGGCATGCACATTTTAAAGATAAGGCTTTGGGACCAGAATATATTAATAAAATTAATTAAATCAATTGAGACCTTCCCTGCTTGAAAATTAGACATTATTTACATAATGTCAGGTAGTGTGCAGTTCCCAGCTGTTAAGGATGCAATTCATTCCCTGATATAGAAGGTCAGGTTTGAAGGAACAAGTAGCAATAGCTGCACTAATATGTGGTTCTCATGTCTTTTCATTTCTGTCTTGTAACCAGTGAAGAGCAGTATTCAACTCCGCCCTGGTCTGTAAACTCTCACAGTACTTTCCTGCAATTCTCAGTCTGGCAGGGCAATTTCCTGGTTTTGCTCAGCAGAGCATGAACAATACATCTGGGAGTAGATCAGATGGGGCATCTTCTTATTTTCCCCAGAGAGTTAAGAGAACTGGAGAAAAGATTTTTTTTTTTCAGATATCCTAAGAATCTTTGCCAGAACTGTTTTCTAAGAGTCAATGGTGGCATAGAGCAGCTGCTACCTGAGAGTTCACTTATTGGGTACCACCTGGTCTAAATACTTCTTGTGCTGTAATAATGAAATTGAATGTATGTATGGTGGATGCGATAAACCAGTTGTGAAAAGATAAATGTGAAGAAGAAACACTCTTATATCTTATGGCATTTCAGTTCATTACAATGTTGCTGAAAAATCTTCAGCACATTATTAAATATCAGTTGAAAAGAATACGATATGAAGAAGAGAGATGATACTCTTTAAATTTGTTTGTATTTTTTCTTTTTAATGTGCACACTGCTTAAGAAATAAGGCAAAATCACCTGGGTACTTAGCTTTAATTTTATTACAACTGTGAAGAAACCCAGGAGACACTTGTTGAATGTCTAGGTTATCTGAGAAGCTGTAGACGATGATAACAAACTTTATCTAGGTCCTTGAATACTGCCACTTAACATGCCGAGAAGCACTGTCCTGCTCCCAGATGGACATTCAAACACATCTGCCCTACACAGCACCCTGCAGGTTACCTCGTGTAAGTAGCCTCTATTTGCACTGAACATGGACAGCAGTGAATTCTACTTAAAGCATTATGCCTTGAGCCACTTCCACTCAAAGAGCAATTTTAACTTTTGCCTTTTTTGTTTACAACAGTATAGCGATTAAAACCACTGCCCATAGAGTGAAGGACCTGGATTCAGTTCTATTGTCTGCTCAAAGAAGGCCCTCCAATCTTCTATGAGAATGCCTTAAACATTTTAGGTATAAGATTGGAGAAGAAAGGGATGTTTTTCTCTTTCATTAGATAGGAAATGTAGGGACTAGAGGAATTCCGGAATTCTTGGACTCACTGCCTCAAATGAAAATGCTGCAAAGACTTGTGCCAAGAAGCCTAATCCCATTTGAGATTGGACCCAAGTGATTTAATTATATCACATCCAAAGGCATTGTGATAACTTTCATGAGAGATTTCTAGTGTAGGCAACATAAATTCTAGCAACCAGTTTGTTTCATAAGAATAAATGTTGATTAAAAAATCCTACATATTAATATTATATTTCATTCCTCATACCTTCCAGATGCACTGATTATGCATCACAAATAGTTATACAAGTTATTCATAAATATAAATAACTATCTCATCTTGATAAAGAACAAGATTTTAACTTGATATTATCAGAACACTTCCTAGATTAAAGGAATTTACAATGTTTTAATCTCAAAAGTGAAACACTTTATAAATGAGAACTGTAGACTCAAGCAGAGATAATGGCAATAGTATTTAGCTATGTGCTTTTTGCTTTCTTTCAGTTATTATATTTGGTACAAATTTGATTTGCTAATAAAATTATCTCATTTTGTACATTAGCATCAACTTACTACCATTTACTTTCACTACAGTGCAAACTTTCAGAAATTGTATTACATTTTAAATGACAATGTAAGTCTTCAGCTTTTTTCAAAATACAGTTGCATTTGATAGATTTATCTACAAATTTTTATAGGCCCTGATTTCAAAAAGCTGAGGCGGTTATTTTTATGATGCATTATTTAGCCATTCATCAATTGATCTCTCTAAAACACATATTGTATTATAGATAATATAAAAAGCAGATAAAATTAGTAAAACTGAGATTTTAAGAAACCACTGGATTAAAAGCTCTTGGCAATTCATAGAAAAAATATTGCTGCTTCTAGTGAAAATAGTAAAAGCATGAAATGGTCTCAGACAGCATCTGAGATGAAGGTGGAATATTTTCCCTACAGCAATAAAAATGAAAGTGCAGAAATTTTTTGTAACCCACCCACTGTGCTGGCAGTGCCCAATATTCCCCAGTAACCTCTGTTTGACTTGTCACTTGGAAGACAAATTTGTTCATAGATCATGACTGTCACAGTTCCTTTTCTGCAAATGTATCAGTAATTAGCTATGCCTTGTTAGTGCTCAAGGCAAGTACATCTGTCACATTGAAATAAAGGGTTAGGTTTTTTTCTCTTTTTTAGATAACATGTTAACCTTTCAGTTTCATGGCATCAACAAAGATCCACAATCGACAAAACTGTGTCAATGACCTTTTTTTAAAATATATGTCTGTGCTACATTATACTGTGTTATAAAAATATTGGTGCTTTAAAAGTTTTAATATTTTCTTTTTAATAAGAATTAAGAATCTGAGTAAACTCAGAATTTTGGGAGAAAACAGCTTCTCTAAAGCTGCTTTTACGTTAGGAATTATCTTTAAGTCTGTTTGATCTCTTTGTGAGTTTCTGCCATGAGTTTGAATTGATTTTGATGTAGCTAGATCAATCCCCTGTTACTTAATTCTGTTATAGTTGTCTGTGTCTTTGGAAACAATTACAGAGATATCTATCAACCTAGCTGCACCAATAAAATGACCTTGTATAATTATAAGCAATAAAAATTAGTTTATGCACATTGATTACAGCTATCATGAGAGGGTGCCATTTATTAAATAATCTTACGAGCAGAATGGATTGAAAATATAATGAGGTGGATCTGTGCTATTATATGACATTATCAATCATAGGTACAGCAGCTCAGGTACCCTCCACTTAGACAGGCACAAAACAGGGGAAAAAAAAAAAAAAAAAGTGATGTACTCCGATTTACCCTTTCCCAGTCTAGCAGATCAGGGCACATAAAGTTAGATGTCAGTACAGACCGACACAGGGTTGTAGCACGTGCTCTGCTCATTATTGCAGTGCAGCCTGTCTTCATGCCAGCTGAGTCTTTTCATGTTCTGTCCTGAAATTAATGGACATAGTCGATGAGATGCCAGATTCCAGATTCCATCTCATCAGGGAATTCTCAATTCACTAGTTTCATTTTCAGTATCTCATGCTGCCCACGTGTTGCCAGTTACTGGAACAAGACCATATGCTCGGACAGACTCTGACTTAAGATTCATGCAACCATGACTGCATGCTCAAGAGCATCCTCAGTTATAACAATGATATAAAGTTTTTAAAGTTCATAAGCTACATAAGTCTTCCCTTGACTGCTCCATTAGTCTTTGAATGGACTCATACTTTAGGAATAGAACCTCTGCAGTAATGTTGTTAAGAGTAGTCTATTAGAACCAAATGTTTAGAACTCCTGTTTAAATCTTAGAATGCCTTTATGTTCTACCTGTGACATCGAAATAGATTTTCAGGAATTTTGAATGTCTGTGTCAGCTGTTAGCCTATGAAATATATACAAGTGATGTCTTTGATTTCTTTTACATTCAATGAGAGCATTTGGAGGGGTTAGTATTCTAGAACGAAATAGGAATAAATACATCATGACTCCTATTTTTCTTGTTTTGTTTACATTTATTTTTTCTTTAGGAAGCAAAGTGTGACTTTTCACTGAGCGGTATGTGATAAAGTTGACTGTAGTGTGACTTCACACTTCATTTCCCCTTCACTACTGTCTTGATGAAGTGACTATTTTAGACAGACTATTTTTTTTTTGCCTTTTTGATGTAAGAAGCATCTTGCTAATTCCAGTACTGAGTGGTAGCTTTATTGGTAGCTTTATTTATTTAGTATTGGTAAGATATTCTTAACTCTGCAGTTCTGGATACTGATAAATACCAAATTCTCTAATATAGGTGCTTCCAAATGTCTGCTCTTGATCCCATATCTCCTGGATCCTACTCATTTTTATCCTGTGTTTCTGTTTATATTGTGAAAGGGCACACTTTCAAGGCATGAAAGCACTTTGTAGCCTCATATTTTCTTATAAAAATTATATATGATGACTACTAAGAAAATGAGTCATATTAAAAAAATAAAACAAGAACTCATATCTATATTAACAAATATTGACTTCATTACATCTGAATAATTTTATTTAAACTTCATTTTTTTTCAAATCAGGCACCAAAATACTAGTAAGTGTCTAATGATATAGATCAAGTAAAAGTTCTTCACACAGGTAGGTGACACTATCAGGCATTCTCTAACTTAGAATATGACTTGTATATTTCTGCTCCTAATTTGTTTACCACGGCAAGCATAATGATGGAAGTATAATGAAAGTTTATAATAATAATAAAAAAACCTTTTGCATCTTTGGTTGTAAGAAGGTAATCTTAGATACGGAAGAAAATAGCTAACAAGTCTAAGTTAGCTTAGCATTTCCCCTGCTTTTGAATGCGACTGGTTGAAATTGTCATCACTATGAAAATTAGTAATACTTTTAGCAATTTAGTTCTGATTTTCATATGGATTTAACTCTCTATGTAGATATTCTTAAGGCTGGATAACAGTAACTGGTGACTCCTAGAATGCTGAGTTCAGATGCTTATCTCAAGTTTTTGTGAAAAATTCAAATCCGAGCAAATCCCTACCTCTTGCCAGGAAATTCGTATTGGTAGGCTTTTTGCTTTTGAGAATGACTGAAACTTGACCTGTGGGCCATTTGGATATCTACCTTGCTCAAAGGTCTTAAGAGCTTTGGAATCTTAAAAATTATGTCTGCACTTTAGTATAAATTTTAATAGTGGGTGAGGATGGAGAACAATGATTAAAATATTTTTATCAATCAAAACCGGTAAATAAATTACCTCACTTCCATTTGTAGCTGAATACAGCTATTTGCTTAGCTATGGTAGCCAACATATTACAGAGTTGGAAGTAAATCAACTTAATTCAAGACTGTCAAGTGTTCAGCAATGTATTAAAATAAGTGGGTGTCATTTTAAAAGCTGTTGTTCATTCACAGATCTATGGCATGAAAAATGCAATAAAGGAAACCTGGCAGTATAAGACAATTTACAGGAGTCTTCAGGTGTTTCAGAACAATTATTATGTTCTTTATCAGGGGCATGTAAAATGATCCCTTGACAAAATGTTACAGATTTGAATATTTTATCATTCTAGGTGTCATATGTATCAAAAAAGGGAAGATTTACAGTGCCTGGAGATAATAAATGAAATGTGTTTCCCACTTCAAAATTTTGAGACAATTGCAATGTTCATAAATCTCTCTCATATTTTTTTCTGTATGTCTGTAAATCAAAGAACCTTGAGTCAAACTAGGGATCACAAGGTAAAGCTTGATTTTGAGTATGTCATCCTCTCAGGCATCATAATTATATACAATGTCACAAAAAGGTTCCTATTACAGAGGGGAGTGACATGAGATTTGAAGGCTCTCCATGATAACCTTGCAAAAGATTCTTTAAAATCCCATAGCTAATGCCGAGGGAATTAATTCAAATGTAAGAGACAACAACAACAACAAATCACTTTTTCTAATCGGAGAAAAGAACTGAAGAGGGAGATGCATGTACCAGTGCTAGGGAGAGCTAGCCTAGAAAGCCACTGAGGCATATCAAAATGATGAAATTAAACATCTGGAGATTCAGACAGTAACCTGAGAGAGGTTGCTGTAGTGAACCACATCAGGACCACCCGCCAATTAGTAAAACAGCTCAGAGGAAATGAAAAGCAGAATTCATAAGTCAAAAGGAGACTGATAAGAGCAAAGTAAGTCCAAGTTAAAATTTATTGAAATAATGAGAATACCTTTTGTAATAGATTAGCAATCACAGTGCACAAATCCCAGGAAATAACTATCAAAATCAAACCTATTGCCTTTGCAACATCAAAAGCAGCAATCACATAAAAGACAAGCGAGATGGCAGAATGCATCACCAAAACAGGTGTACAAAACCTGGTATATCTGTGTTGAAAAGGTGTACTAGCAAAGATGCTTTTGGGTCTGAAGCTATCAGATCACAGCTATCAGAACTGGCAAGCTCTCACTGCTGATGATTTGTTAAAGCAAGAGCTTGATGTTAATTGTTACAAAGATTTACAGAGATATTCGTTTGAAGTGACTCCATGCACATTTTGATGCAAAAGATTAAAGAGAGAGCATGAAAAGGGGAAGTATATCAAGCACTTACATACATTCTTTACACTGAGCTGAATAACCTAGGGTCACTGTAACTTTCATATACTTTCAGGCAGACATACCACTTTGAGACTGTATAACATACTCAACATGATGTTTAAACAGCATATGAGGATTTTTTTCCAGATGCCTTATATAATTTTAAGTATTCTATTCCTATGTTATGCTTGTCACTTCAAATCAGATTTTGTCTTTATTATCATAAAAAAGACGCCATAGTTATGAATTTATGACCTTAGCAGCTAATGGGCTCACTCCAACATTTTTTTCATTTAAAGTTCTGGAATAACTGTATTTAGCTTTATTCAGCCAATCATGTTCACAGTGTAGCTTCCCATGTGGCCCGGAAAGGCCAGTCTGAGAGGTTTCACTTGAATACTTCTATAGATAATTTATGGAAGATATGGTGCTGATGCTTCTCCCCGTGCAACAGGTTAATATTTGAAGCATTCTCTGGGGATACAATTTTGATATTTAAATCATTTTCTTTTGAATATGTTTTTTAAAGAGTCAGTATAGAGCTGCTCTGTAATGGGACTCTCCTAAGCCCTTCTGGTCCCCTTCAAACAGAATCATTAAATGTGCAGTGACCCAATGAATGAAAGAATTAACAAATCTCTATAGCTTAACAGTTAACATGCTCAGTACAAAAAAGGAAAAGTCAGTTTAATATTGCACTTAAACATGTTTTATTTGTGCTAGAATTTGAAAACTAGGCCCATCTCCTTGATATGCTTAGTCAAATTGCTTGCCTAAGCTCATACAGTTCTGTCATAGCATTACTTCAACTTCATCTCTAGCAGAAAAACAAAACAAAACAGAAAACAAACAAACAAAATCCAAACCTCTATCTCTTTGTTCCCTGTTGTCCTAAGCCAAATAGTTAGAATTTATCCCTTCAAAAGCTACCCATGGTAGCTATCTGAGTGTGTATCAGGCTACCAAGTGGTCATGGCAAGGCTTTTCTGTAAAGCATTAAGATAAAATAGCTAGTAATATAGAATCAAAAAAATAATTACATAGTAATAGATAGAAAGAAGGGTGAAATCTTCTTTTTTTTTTTTTTTTTTTCCCTCCCTCTCAGTAATGAAGTGGTATTTGGAAAGAGAAGTCTAACACGGGATTGCCTCAAGTTTACAGCTTTACCTAAATTCTCTTGAAAATATGCCTCCTCTTTCATAACAAATTAATGTTTTCTAGTCTAAGGAAATAAGTTAGGACACCTTTCTGTTTCTCTTTCTGTTTCTCTTTCTGTTACCACTCAGTGCCTTTAGATTCCTTCTTAGAATTTTGAGAATGTGACCCATGTTGAGCACACATAAGAACATAGCTGTTTTAGGCTGATGCTCACTTTCAGTCAGAAAACTGAGTATGCTGACTGCTTAGAAACATGTTTTGCTCATATGGACTGGTCGACTCTGGGATGTTGTGCTAAATTTTGGTCTTGCTGGGCCAACAGAAAACTATGTTAATGGGAGAGGAATCAGTCATGGAACTTTCTATGCTTCAGGTCATTCTTAACCCTGCTTTCTGTCCTGCACAAAGGAAAACATGCTACACATTGCTATGTTGTTGGCATACTATTCCAGTTGTGTTTACTAATAATCCTGTTTAATCTATTAAGTGTATTTGGCTTTTTACTGTTGTTACTGCTATACTGAAATTTAATGTATTTGCAGTGAGTCTCTCGCTGTTCCCTATGATCTTGCAGGTAAGATATGCAGACTGACACAAGAAGGAAAGGATTGCTGAGCTAATACAGAAAAATGCCTTACCCATAAGAAAGGCTGGAGTGATCAGTTCTGCAAGGAAGTGCTGAGTTACATAACAGTTACAGAAACAGACTTTAAAAGAAGGATGCTTCTTTTGAAGGATATCTTTGATATTAGGGAGGAATCAATACACTAATAGTCACTTTCCATAAATACACCAATACCGTACAAAGGCATTCAAATATTCTTTTGAAGACTTCAAATGAATATTGCCTTTCTGGATAGGTATGTGATTCTGTGAATCTATAGGATTCATCTCCATCAGGGAGAAATCCTGAAAACTTCTTCACTAGATGGTGAAGGAGGTCTTACATAGATCTACATTTTATACAGATTTTGCTGGGTATATTCTCACCAAACAATGGAAAATTGCTTTATTTATTTAAAAATGTATATGTTCATTAAAGTCTTTCCTTTAAGCTGAAATTATTTTTAGTTAAACATACTGCTGCACTGTTTCATAAGGTCTCTCCTTGATTAAAATTTCAGAATCCAAAATCACTGTCTAACAGGAATTGAATTGGAAATTCCTGTCTCAAGAATACTTTGAAAGAAGATGCATTCCTTTCTATTAGGAGAAAAAGCACATGTGGGAGAAATAGAAAGTGAGCGGAAAATTGATGGAATTCAATTTACTTCTGATTATATAGTGCATTTGTGTTATTATTGTATTAACTCTGATGTTATACAAGAGATCTTGCTAATCCAATTGTGTGTTAGGTTTAGCCCTTTAATGGGCTCCTTGACAAGGATGAGATCATATAGGTTACCATCAACTTAAATTCACTCTTCCTAGGCAGCTACTCTCAGTATTATGTGAATCCGATATTGCAATGGCTCATTGCTCTTTCAGTACCGCTTAGCAGAAAGCATTTCCATGTGCATTCTACTCCCTACTTAATAAATGTGATGTAGATTTCAGCTCCTAGTTTTAGAAATAAGTTCTACTTTTGGAGAGGTACAGAGGCATGACTTAGAGTCCTCAGTGCATTTCTGTCCAAATGCATGGAAATAGAAAACATAAAACTGTTCCATGTAAGTAAAATGGATCCAGCCAATTCAAATCCGGCTGATTTGAAGAGTGAGCTACCTGTACTGACAAATCTACTTGCATAAACGTACAGCATTGAAACGTTCTTTGGCTGTGTGTCCCGCACTTCATAGCTAGGTCAATGTTTTGCTCCAAAACCAGATCCGTATGTTTCTCAATAAAATTTCTGCAAGGAATAATAACATACTGAATCACACTGTCATGATCAAGGCTGTGGATAAGATTCTCTCACTGCCCTCTTATCCTGGCTTCCATACCCCCATTCGGGCACTAAAAGTTGACTGACTGCCAGAAGACAACCTATTTTTTTTTTTTTTTTTCTAAATTGCACAAACTGGAAGGTTCTATTTTGGTCTATTATTTTACCTTCCTTCCTTCCTCAAGACATCATATATTATATAAATACTAGCATTTACTGTTTTTAATTTCTTTGCTGGCCCTTCCATTAGTCATGTTTCCCTTCAATAAGAATGTGCTTTCCCAGTAAAAGGCTATGGAGTTTTAGTGAAAAACAAACAATATCTGTCTGTGAGTTGGTTTTGATAAAACTTCTCTGACAATTTTCATTGCCTTTGCCTTGGTATCTTTACTTGTGACACCTTAAGGATGTCATTCTTGAACAATAAACACAAACTTATTTTCTTCCATTTTTTCTTTCTTTTTTTTCTGCCAGTGACATACCACTTAATGTCACCTTCTCCATAACATTATGATAAAAATATTTTTCTTTTGACACATATGAAAATGTTAAGCAATATTTTGTCTTAATTTGATAAGTCAAGCTGATTTTTTTTTTTTTTTAGCAGAACATTTCTAGTTCTGTTTTCCACCTAGAACTGGGACCCGAAGGACTAAGTTACCAAGAAAATGTTGCTTCAGACAGCTCCAAGTCATTCTGAGGAATTCTAGCTTTCTATGCCTGCTTTAAAATTTCAGCTCAGGAGCTAACTCTGTGCAGTGAGTGCTCACAGTGGCACTTGTAATAATTAGCTGTGCAATGCAGCTGTTTACCCATGTACATCCTCATAGGAACAGTTTCTTTAATGTTTTTTTTTTCCTTCCATATGGCAGGGATCTGTGCCTTTGCCAAGTGTGTATATTTCAACAGATTTTGATTTTGACTGAGTCAAAAATTATCATGCAACAAGTGACTGAAATGTAGGCTTTTGTTTTTCATATCTTTAGATAATTTGAAAATAGAAGAAATGACAGCCCCTTTTGACTTAGTCCAAGTATGCAGTGTGCCAGCAATATAAATTGGACTAAATTTATTGGTTTGAAGTAGAAGGTCGTTCATGGAATAATTTTTTTTTCTGCAATCTGAGAACTACTGGAAATAACAGAAGAGAAAAAAAAGTCCTTTCTACATTACATGATCACAGAATGACTCTGTGTTCTAATAAAGAAGAAAGCAATCTCAATTCTGAGAGATTTCAATGCTAGGAAATGTAGCAGACATGCTATTGTATTAGATCTTGCACATAAAAATTGAGTGGAGTAGCTAAGAACTGTATAGATAATAGGGAAAAGGAAAAACTTTCACTTCTTTAGATTGGTGAAATGGAAGCTGAAAAAGTATATACTTCTCCAAAAATATACAGAGTAGATTGATAGGGTGGGAAAACTAGGAATTCTCCTAGAGGAATGATACTGGTGAAGCAGTGAAGGATATAAACTGTGAATAAGTTTAAGCTAGAATTAAGATGATATAAATCTCTGAAATAATCTCTGGTAAAAACAGCAGAGAAAAACATATTTGTTTTCAAGACTGGGTTTGCCAAGATTAAAAGCATGATTAAAGGATGCTGCCCCTGTGATAAACATGACAAGCTCTAGGTGACCTTTATTGTTCTAGTTTATACATTGGTCAATGCAGCTGTGCTAATCCATAAACTTCATAATTTCCACAAACAATCTTACTTTTGCTGTGTCTTATTAAATATGTTTTTTCCATCTTTCACCTTGCCATGAAAAGAAACTGCACTATTGCCAGCAGTTTTCTCCACCTACATTGGCAGTGGCCCTGAAAGACAGCTTCTTTTCTTAGATGACAACTTCTTTGTAGTAAAGATTTTTTTGCACTGTTAAGTGTTGTTGGAAGTGCTTTACTGAAAGGTGGTATGAGAAGACAAATATAAAACATGATCTGTCCCTTATCTGCAAAATTTTGAGTTATATCACCACAGATTCAGATGTTGGTTAGCTCAAAACTACCGGCATTCTCGGCCATATTGCTCACTCTAGTATCATTTATGTGCATGATGTGATGACAATCCTTGTTGCTTTATTTTTAATCCACAAAGCTTTTCTAGTTCATTGCTATTTTTAAAATGCCTACATTGGTAGAAAGCTATTTCTAAAGGCAATGTAAATTCATATACACTGGATAATAAAAATCTGCTGTTGTGAATAAGAACAGCATAAGACCTTTGACTGAACTGTACCATAGTTTTGTTTGCATAAGGCAGGAGTAATTTTAAATTGTTTGAACAAGGTCCAGTAGAGAATATCTTTATGTCAGCTGTTACAAATTGCACTAATGATAGAACAGAGTTTCTCAAATAAGGCTTTTTCTTCCAGTACAAAGTATTTTATTACAATATGGAGTTATCTGTTTCCTGTGAACTTGCAGCTACTGATTTTCTGCAGAGAGCACCTGTGAGAAGGTCTGTGCTCACTCTACAGAGAAACAGAACACATTTGCATATACTACATATCACTGGATTCAAGGTTGAACTTGAAACTTCTGCCCCTTTTCTTTGAAATTCCCTCTTTTTTTAATCATAGAAATATTTTTTTTTCAAATTATCATGATAACTGCTTTGAATTCACAGCAACATTAACAAAACAGTTAATATTTTTTTTCCTTATTTCCAATTCTCACTTGCAGACATATTTATTCTTAAGTGCTTGTATGCCCTTATGCCCTTCCCACATATGTATAATACAAGCACATAAATGTGCTTGTATCTTCTCAAAATCAGGGCTCTAGACAATTTTATCAGGTAACAACACAGCATGAGCTTAATTTAAAACATAAAATTGAGCTGCAGTACCCACCTTGATCCTGCAATAGCTTTAGTGCAGACTTCATCAAAGAACTACTAAAATTAATAGGAATCTTTCTTCTTACTTTGATGGGGCTTAGATTAATCTCCTGATGTTCAGAAGAAGCTATTATTTTTCTGTGTCCCATCTCAGCTGAACGACTCCTGCTTCTCGAATCAACCAAAATCACTCTGCCACATCAGAAACCTGCTAACTGCGCTCTGAATACACCACTTCCCTAGGCTACTTACTGCTTAAGCCTGACCAGGCCTACTTCTGTTAAAATTAGTGAACTTTTGAAGAAAAAAATAGAATAAACAGAGAACAAAATATCTGATAACAAATGATGAGACAAAAGATGCTGCACATGTTTAGATATTGAGAAAAGGTTTAGCAATAAGTGACCAGAATCATATGAGAATAAATTTTCCATTTTGGAGACATGAGGAAAGGCAGGATACTTGATCAATGAGCATTGTTTGAGCCCCGAAATTTTCTGATTGTCTTTGAAATCAGTGGTTTGAGTATTTAAGAAGCTTCCTTTCGAGGATTTTCTTTTGCTGTCGATGATGCTAACATATCACATATATGTTGATTCTGGCAACAATTTCTCACCTACTTTGTAACTAGTGCGTGTACGAACACTTTATGTTCTTCCTTTTTCTTGTTTTCTTTGTGAGATAGGAGACTTCTGGATGGGATGCACCCAAGGCTGCTGAGGGAACTGGAGGGGCTTGTTGCTGAACCACTCTCCATCATCTTTGAGAGGTTGTGAAGAGTGGGGAGGTACTGGAGGCCTGGAAGAGAGCTAACATCCCTCCAGTCTTCAAAAAGGGCAAGAGAGAGGAGCTGGGAAACTACAGGCCTGTCAGCCTCACCTCTGTCCTTGGAAAGATGATGGAACAACTCATCCTAGAGATCATCTCTAGGCATATCAAGGAAAAGAAGGTCATCAGGACTAGTCAACGTGAATTCAGTAAGGGGAAGTCGTGTTTGAGAAACCTGATAGCCTTCTACGATGGGGTGACTAGCTGTCTGGGTGATGGGAAAGCCATGGATCTTGTCTATCTTGACTTCAGCAAGGCTTTTGACAGTCTCCCACAATATCCCTACAGGAAAGCTCCAGAACTGTGGATTGGATGAGTGGAGAGTGAGGTGGATCGAGGACTGGCTGGATGGCAGAGCCCAGAGGGTTTTGATAAATGGAGCTGAGTCTAGTTGGAGGCCTGTGGCCAGTGGTGTCCCCCAGGGGTCAGTGCTGGGCCAACTGATGTTCAACTTGTTCATCGACGACTTGGATGAGGGCACAGAGTGCACCCTGAGCAAGTTCGCTGATGACACCAAACTGGGTGGAGTGGCTGACACTCCAGAGGGCTGTGCTGCCATTCAGAGGAATCTGGACAGGTTGGAGAGTTGGGCAGAGAGGAACCTCATGAGGTTCAACAAGGACAAGTACAGGGTCCTGCACCCGGGCAGGAAAAAACCCAGAAACCAGGACAGATTAGGAGAAAGCAGCTCCGTGGAGAGGTACTTAGGAGTTCTGGTTGACAACAAGTTGACCATGAGGCAGCAATATGCCTTTGTGCCCAAGAAGGCTAATGGGATCCTGGCTTGCATCAGGAGGAATGTTTCCAGCAGGTTCAAGGAGCAGATCCTAACCCTCTCCTCAGCCCTGGTGAGGCCGCACCTGGAGTACTGGGTGCAGTTCTGGGCTCCCCAGTACAGGAGGGACATGAAGCTCCTAGAGAGGATTCAGAGATGAGAGACCGAGATGATCAAAGGACTGGAGCACTTACCATATGAGGAAAGCTTAAATGAGCTGGGCCTGTTTCGCTTAGAGAAGAAAAGGATGAGATGGATCTAATCAACATCTATTAATTCCTGAGGTATGATTGTAGGGAGGAGGGGGCTAAACTGTTCTCCGTAGTGGCTGGTGATAAGACAAGGGGCAATGGTTTTAAGCTGAGGCATAGGAGGTTTCATCTCCGGGTGAAGAGGAACTTCTTTCCTGTGAGGGTGATGGAGCCCTGGAACAGGCTGCCCAAAGATATTGTGGAATCTAGCCTTTGTTTTGAGTTTTGGATACTCAAAATGATATTAGAGAAAAATCTGGAAGACTGCAGATTACAGTGAATCTACACACCAAAATCTAGACAAGCGCTGTAGCTTCGTATCAACTGACTATTCTGCCTTTAGTCTGGGGACACTCCCAACAATAATTACATTAATTAAACAAAATGTAAAAGTGTTCTTCTTCTGTTTTTAGGTAGCGCTTGCTGGGGTTCTTTGGGACAGTCTTTTCCCAGAACTGAAAAAATTAATTTCAGACTTCAATTTATTTCTTTCATCATACTGTTTTTAATTATCTAGACATACTTTTTAAATTTAATTTAATTTAATTTTATTTTATTTTTAGTTGAGTTCTTGCTCAAACTATTTTTTAAATGGTAGCATTAGGAGAGTCGTTTTCTTGGTCTCACCTTTTGAACACATAGTCACAATAACTTTTTTTTTTTTTCCCAGAAACTTAGAGACTTCTCAACCAATTATAAAGAAGTTCTTTTTTTTTTTTGCTTTTATTTTAATAGGTGAACATCTTACTTCAGTTCACTAACATATCATTCAACTTCTGGTATCTTTGAAACATGTTAGAGCAAGGCAGGCCTGATTTTCAGTGTGTTTTGGCTCTGCAAAGGTGACAGAGATGACAAAAGATGTTCTTGCCCTAAGCGGGTTTCCAAAACTGCAATTGGCAGAAAGGCAACATGACTTCTCTATCTTGAAAGCTATAGAGAAAAGGAGGCAAAGAATACTTCTAAGAGGCTGCTCCTTATAAATCTTATATAATATAAATATGACTAATAGATTAGATCTAGCCTAGAATTTATATAAAACGACTCTCATAATCATGAAGCCAGGAGTGCTCTGCTTTCATCTCTCTCCAGTATCTGGGTAGACTTCACATGAAGATGAGGCAGTGCTCTTAGGAACCCAATCACTAAACTCATTCATTTCTTCTTTAACAGTTATCTATCTCAGGAATTCACATATCTGTGGAATGTAAATCTCAGATGATTTAACCAAAATACATTTCTAAATCTAACCACTTGCTGTTTTATTCCTTGAGTTAAAATTTGCTAAATATATCTTTCAAAGTGTCATGCGACCAGTAAATTCCCAATCTTTCTTATAAAAATAAAAGACAAAATGTATAGAAACTGATTTAGAGAAACTGATTTACTGTTTCCTTGACAATTCACATTGACTAAAAGATCGAGTGTTTATCCCTGTACTATTCTTTCTAAGAATCTGTATATAGAAATGATTTTGAAGAAACGTTTTGAGAGTGGAAGCACAAGGTCTCCAGTGAATTATAAAAAAAAAAAAAAAAAAAGATTTTAATTTAATAGTTTGTACCATTTTGCACATATGACACAACCTATGAATAAATGAGCACCAAAAATGGTTCTAGAAACTGTGGTACATCCATACAATATGGTATGTGTTACTGTTTTAAAAGACATTCTGGAGTAGAGCTTCTATGTAGGACAACAGTGTTCTATTAAATACCAGCTGACTTTCAGAACTGAATACAAATATTCATTTTTAAGCATTTATGTATTCTGATAAGCACAGAGACATAGAAATGGTGAATTTAAAAGAAAGACATTAGTTTATTGATTGTTTGGTTATAAATGAAAACCATTGCTGCAACCCTGAACAAAAAATATTTGTGTATTTTAGGAAAAGTTAATATCTTCTTTATTTTAGAAAAGTTTGAAAAATAATTATTTAGAGTCTGAAAAGTAAATGTTTAGATTTTACAATAAATGCCAGTTGCCTGAGGGAAGTTGTTTCCAGTAGGTATTTTTAATTAATATGGCAATAATATTAATGTGTAAATATTTTTAAAAATGTGCTGAATCCCTGCTGTCTAAAAGAAATTTTGGCACTTTGTGATGCTTAAAAAATTCATGATGGAGAAAATGAAAAAATAGCTTTACAAAGTAAATAATTTTCTAAAAATTGCCTTTTGTCTTTCCTCCGTTTAACTCTCCCTGTACAGTCGTGCATAAATTGCTTTTCATCATTATTCATTCTTTACTTGAAAAGTATGTTTGGATGAAGGAGTCATTCATTCTAAAAGACTAAACTGAAGAAAGTTTTGCATTGCATTTTTATTGTAATGGATTTTTTGTGTGTTGTTTTATATAATTCAGTTTTCTTCTAGATAGCACAATCGTAATCAGCTTAAGTATATACTTAAATTAATTTAAAATTATTGCTTCTGTAGTTTTCTCCATGAAGGAAGAACAGGTTCAGAAATGCTATAATTCTCCAGACAGCTAATCTGTTCTTGTAACATCCATGTGTAAGGTTAAATATCTCTGACAGAGATTCTTTAGTAATGGGCTCTCATTTGGATAGAATTCTAACTAATGATCTATCTCCTGACATGTAAACATAGTTTTTCTTGATCTGCAGGTAGAGACATGAGGAACAATTTTAGATCATGCAAAAATAAATAAATAAATAAATAAATAACACCTTAAAACAATTCTTTTTTTTTTTTTCCTGCCTTCCTTCATGCATTTTTGTCCTTCTGTATGGACAGTTTCTGTTTTTCTTTTTTCTTTTTTTTTTTTTTAATATCCCTGAATGCAAGCTTGGAAGGAAACTCAGGTGCAATGATCATAAAACAAATAGTTACTTCCAAGTAGCTCTCTGATTTTGAAATAAGTTGTTCAGTTCATATGTATAATTCACAGGATGTTGCAGTGATTTCTGAAGGTAAACAACTTACTAGCATATTCTACTAATACTATACAGTAAGAAAATGTCTTATTTGAGTTTTGAAGGATTTATTTACTAGGCTTCCTATAGGAGTTTCTGAAGGTCAAACTGAAATGAGGTTAGACAGGACAAACATCAGTACGATTTTACTCTTACTCAAAAGGGCTTGTCTTTTTTGGCCTGTACACTTGGCAAGATTCTTACAGTTTTCTGACTGTATATCAAGCTTTTATTCTTTCAAATTTTCAGGTTTGGGACCAAAAAGTAAAATTTGATGGAAAGTGAATGACATTAAACAAAGTGACTGAGTATATTTCCATACTGAAGGAATATATAATATAAGAATAGCTAATGGTATTCTGGAACGCAGTGACTTTGAAGAAGGGTCAGAAGACTAGAGACTGATATTTGCTCTCAATGAGACGATGTGAAAGGGACTAATGAGGATATTGGATACATGAAGTGGGATAAGGTGAGGCCAAGATAATACAATAGGATACAATACATTTTGTATTTTTCATTAGTGAGGTAGGTAGACTCTCTTTATCTTTTTAGTTAAAATCCTGATGTTCATCTTTTAAAAAGGATATTAAAAGTTGAAAGAAAATAAATTAATTAAGTATTTAATACTAAAGGAAATATTCTACAGTCAGAGATACATCTAATGAGCTTAAATCACCAAAAAATTACAAAGTAATTTATGTGCAGAATATATATACTTTCAAAAAATAGAACCAGTAATATGACTGGAGACTAGAGCACCTATAAATTTAGGGAAGATAATGAGAATTTCAAAGTCGTAATCACATGACTAGTAGAAGGGGAAAAAAAAAAAAAAAAAAAGTTCGCTTTAAAATGAGGTAAACTCTTACCTGCTGGAATAGGCTACTGAACAAGGAAGTTGGTTTTCCACCTTTTAATGGCTTTAAATCAAGGTGACAGGCCTTTCTGCAAGAGATGCTTTAGGTAAACACAAGCTATGCTTCACCCAAAGACAAGTTATTGATCTCAGAAGAGATGTAGATAGATGAAAAGGAATAACCTATGATAGGAAGGAACAATCTAATAGTTCCCTGGCCTTAAAGTCTATGAATTTATGTAGCTGAAAAAAAAAGAAGTATCTTTGGTATATTTTACAAAATGCATTTAGTATGGCTATTTCTCTTATAATTCATGTTTTAATCTTTCTATATATAATACCTGCATCCTGTGGAGACTGATTTGGGAGTCCTTGTTGAAACCAAGTTAATCATAAAGCAGCAATGTACCTTTGTGCCAAGAAGGCCAATGGGATCCTGACCTTCATCAGGAGGAGCGTTGCCAGCAGGTGGAGGAAGGGAATCCTGCCCCTCTAGCTCTGGTGAGGCCACACTGGGAATACCGTGTGCAGTTCTGGGCTCCCCAGTACAAGCCAGACATGGAACCAGTAGTTCCAGAGGGAATCATAGAAGCATAGAATGGTTAAGCTTGGAAGGGACTTCTAAAGCTCTAGACCATCTAGTCCAACCCACAGCTCAAGCAAGTGATCTCTAGAGCACATGGCACAGGGTGGCATCCAGGTGGGTGTGGAAGATCTCCAGAGAAGGAGACTCCACAGCTTCTCCAGGCAGCCTGTTCCAGGGCTCTCTAACCCTCATAGGAAAGAAGTTCTTCCTCACATGGAGATGGAACTTCCTGTGTTTCAATTTGTACCCATTACCCCTGGTCCTATCACTGACCACTACTGAGAACAGATTTGCCCCTTCCTCCAGTCATTCCTCAGGTACTTGTACATATTGATTAGATCCCCTCTCAACCTTCTGTTCTCTAAGCTAAACAGGCCCAGCTCGTTTTACCTCTCCTCATATGGTAGGTGCCCTTAATCATCTTTGCTGTTGGTCTCTGGACCCTCTCCAGGAGTTCCATGTCCCTCCTGTACTGGGGAGCCCAGAAATGCACATAATACTCTAGGTGCAGCCTCACGAGAGTCAAGTAGAGAGTCAGGATCTGCTCCCTCGACCTGCTGGCAACTCTCTTCCTCATATAGGCCTAGATCCCATTGGCTGATTTAAACTGATTTAAATGGAAGGATTTGAGGAGGAATTTAAGGAGGGAAACAAACATAGAGCTAAGCTTCCTTCAGAAAAACTGCAAAACTGTGAAAAATCTCTCTGCTAATCTTTACTTCAGAATTGAAGTTTTCATACCTGTGTTTAGGATCAAAAGCAATACTAAGACCTTCAAGGAAGAACGGGGAGCCATCAGCTCTGAGCTGTTCTGGAGCTGAGCCTCTGAAAGAGAAATGCTACCTGAGCCCTTGGGACACCAACATTGATGAAATGGTTAGGAGAGGCCTATGTATTAGACATTTATTCTAGGAGAATTCATATCAGGGAAAGAAGAACCTGCTGAAATTTATCTCCATGGGAGTCTACAGGAGAGACCTTGAGTCTCTTTGAGAATGTCTGAACATTTTCTGTGCTGGAACAGTATACCAGATCTACAACTGATTCAGTTTCATGGAATCACTAACTATACTTATCCCAGTGTAGTCTGCCATTGTTTTTGCTTTTCTCGTATCCATATTCTTCTCTGAAGAGAAAAGGTCTTGCATTTTAACAAGGAAAATACAAGCCTGGTATTTCTGTTTTCATAGCACGGCTACTGGGGTGAGAGTATCCCGAACATGAGAGTGTCTACTCTATTGTCTAGTGTGAATACAGACTGTTGCCTACAAGTGATTTGCCATTTTTTATTTTGTCCACGTTTTCTTTTGGCTTTCTTTCCCCTAAATGGTAACTGATGCTGGTTTCTTTGGCCTTGTGCTCACACCCCAACCAGTCAATCAATCATAATAGGAAAAAAAAAAGAGATAATAAAGTCAGTAAATAGAGCCAAGCCATGTCACTGGCTACTGCTTATGTAGGCAAAGCAAAATGAAAGCAATCACTCTAAGCTCCCTTCCTTGCTATGGCAATGACACTATTTAATCAGTATAATATTTTCCCAAAGAATAACAATTCAATCAACCCATGAAAATGCATTCATACTAAACACTGAAGCCTAAGCTCATTTATTTTTTCCTGTTTGGTTAATTAGTGATTAGAGGAGTGAAGCACTACTGTGAGCATACAGAGAGCATTAGATTATGATACTTAATCAATAGACTTAAGCAGGTGAAATGTGTAGCCCACTCCGGAAAGAAAGGGTTGTGAAAGATTCTTCTACAGAGCTCCTGTCTGCTGAAGGACTGAAAATATGCTCTGTATCATAGTGGAGTTTTATGAACCCAGTTTCCTGACACTTTCCATCTGCACTGCCCTGGTGATAGTGGAGGTTGCAGTCTCTGGAGATGGCATCACATATACACTTAGGAAAAAGTGAAAAAAAAAAAAAATCCTTACAATCTACCCAAAGTGGCTTGCTAAAACTTGCCTTAACTTGGCAAGTTAACTTAACTTGGTCTTAGAAGAGGATATACAGGGGAATCTGAAATTGTCTCCATGAAATGACAATGGCTTGAGAAGGTGTGCAAACCAGATTAGTAAAGATGTTAAATGAATGTAAAGTGCATAGATCTAAAAGTTCTCCTAAAAACAACTAATTGATATTAATTCTTTTCACATTGATCTGTGACTTGCATGCTTCTACAGAGTTCCTATGATAACATGAAACAGTACACTGTGAGTACCTCAATCAAGAAGTCAGTGTATTTGGGAGAGGACAGGACTGATGTGTATGAGAAAAATTAAAGCAAATAGACAAACAAAAATGGTTATTTTCATCAGTTAATTTTCCACAGTCAACAGTATCTTTTTAAGAAATTGAACCAATGTAAGGTTAAATCACAGCAATATAAAATTATGCCAAGTGGAAGCAACCAAATGCTCAATTACAGCAAAAAACAAGTAAAAACAAAAATAGAATCGGTAAGTCTCTCTTTTCCAGATGAAGTTTATAAAAAATTTAAACTGTGTATAAGTCATATCTCATTAGCGTGCTATTAATGAAATGGAAATGATAACACAATCAACAGTATGCTATTTGTCACTGTAAACATGCTTGCAGTTAGTTGAGTTCAGGTTAATGCACAATTTACCCCACAAATGTCAGTCAGGAGGGCTATGGAGAAAGTAACACTAAAATATCACTGACAGTATGAACACTGGAGAGTTCTAGTGAGAAAAGACACTGAAAATAAAAGATTAATGTGGACAAGGGCATGAAGATAAACATGCAAAGGAAATATAGTGCAAATAAACAGCAATGGGTTTTTTTAATAAGAGAGTGAGGGTTTTTTTTTTTTTTGATGATGATGATGATGAAATTGGGAGGCATTAAAATTAAGAGAAAGGTTGATTGTGCAGCCTTTTCTAATTACAACAAAAAGGACAAGGAAATCTCTGCAGAAAGCTTTCACATCAGCATCCTAACATCAAGTAAAACAAGGCCATTTATGTTTCACATATACAGTCATATACCAATTATAGATGCTACAGGTTTTTCCCTAAAGTTACTGAAAGTAATCAAATTTACTGACTATCTTCTGGCAAATTTAATTTCTATCATTGTATGTAGCTCAATTGCCTCTCATCTATCCTCAGCCATAGGCTAAATTACATTTTTGTATATACACAAAATAAATAAGAAAAAATTATAAATTAAATTTTGTAAATTATTAAATTATTTATACACAGATTGGATACAAGGAGTTCCCAATTTTACTTCATAGTAAAACTTTTACTTCAGATTTACACCTGAGTAGGGCTTATTTTTTTAGATTCATAATAATTCAGATGATAAAGACACAGTTTCTTTTACTCTTACCTGAGTAATTGAGTTTTGTCTGTGAGAAATATTAGGGAATGCAAACCTAAAAGTTACATTTCTCAACTACTTACCAGTATAAAATTTTGTATTCCAGGAATTAAAATTTCATGCTTTGTAAGCCTGCATATTACTTCAAATAGGAGTAGAAATGATTGTATCATAATTCTCTAATTAAACAGAAGCAAGCAGGACTAGCAAGCAGGGCTAGCAAGCTAAAATATGCTACTTTAGCATATTCATATTTAATTTATAAAATACAAAGTTCAAAATATATGTAACTGGATACAATAAAATAAATAGCAGGCTTCTAAGGATCACAACATGCTCAAAATATTTCATGATTAGATTAAAATATAGTGTTAATTGAATCACAGTTAAGCTTGCAAGAGGTGTCTGGAGACTAATTCAACTGCCCTACTCAAGTAGAGTCACATAGATGTTGCCCAGGACCATGTCCAGTTGAGTTTTGAATATCTATAGTCATAGATACTCCACAATTACTCTGACCAGCCTTCGGCGTTTAACCACACTGTAAAACAGATTTTTCTGATATTTAAACTGATTTTCCAGGAATTTGGTTGTGCCCGTTGTCTCTTATTCCCATCCACTGGGCATCACTGAGAGGAGTCTAGCTCCATTTTATTTACTTGCCTCTCCTATAAGGTTGATAAGATCCCCTGGACCTTCTTTACTGCAGACTCAGAAGTCCCAGCTTTCTCAGGTTCTACATGTAGATATGGTATTCCAAAGCCTTTATAGCTTTTGTGGCCCTTTGCTGGACTCTTTCCTGTATTCACATGTCTCTCTAGTATTGAGAATCCCAGAATTGGAAAGAATATCAGATGTATCTCACCAGGTTTAAACAGATGGGAAGGATCAAATACTTCACCTGTTCTTCCTAATGCTGCTCAGGAGGTCATTGGCTGCCTTTGCTCATGGAAAACCTGGTATTCACCAGGATACTTAGGGCCTTATCTACAAAGACGATCAGAGATGCTCTCCAGATGGCCAGCCTCCCATCTGTACTGGTGCATGGTGTTTTTCCTGGTACTAGAAGCTGTCACTTCACTTCCTTGAACTTCATGACTTTCCTCTCTGCCCACTACTCTTGCCTATTGAGGTCCATCTGAATGGTAATGCAGTCCATGTGGTGTATCAGCCCCTAGTTTTGCATCATCTGCAAACTTGCTGAAGTGCATTCTGTCCCTTCATTCAGGCCATTTATGAAGATTCTTATCCATATTGGCCACAGTATCAACCACTGTGGGACACTACTAATGACTGGTTTCCAGATGGACTTTGAGCTACTGATCACAACCCTTTCAACCCAGTTTTCAATCTGTTTCACCATTTATCTTTCTGTGCTCACATCAGTTTTGTTGATAAGAATTTTATGTGAGACTGTTGAAAGTCTTTCAAAAGTCAACAACTTCTGCAGATTTCCCGTCATCCATAAAATAAACCCACTCATTATACAAATATGTTGGATTGATAAAGTATGATTTTACCTTCATGAATACATGTTGACTACTTATTACTTTATGTTCGGAAGTGTTTTCCAGGATTATTTACTCTATCATCTTCCCAGGAATTTAGGTGAGGCTGACAGACCTGTAGTTCTCTGGGTCCTCCTTCTTGATATTCTTAAAGATGAATGACATTTGCTTTTTTCCAGCCCTCAGGAACTTCTCCTTACTGTCATGACTTTTCAGAGATAACCAAGAATGGCTTCACAGTGATAGAGACCAGCTCCCTCAGAAGTCCTGGATTCATTCCATCAGGTCTCATGGGCTTGTATGTGTTAAGTTTGTTTAGATATTCCCTAACCTGATCCTTTATAGTACATTAAGCACTAATTATGTACATTAAGTACATCATTAACTACATTAAGTAACCATTATAGTACATACAACATTAGCATAATTTTAAAAATGACTGTTACAAATTATTATAGAATATAAAGATCTTATATACTTGTTTCTGGAGCCTTTCTATGGAATGCACTGTTTTCTACAGAAAATAAAACCTAATTTACAGATTTTACAGACAATTTTCTGTTCATATAGCTAAATGAAGATCTGACTGTTGAATTAATAAAATGTGTCCAAAGCGGCTGCTTATTTACCTCATTTCTCAATAATAAGAGATGATACATTATATAATTATGAGGATAACAGATGCATTGCTGAGTCAACAGCAAGCCACAATATTGTGACTTTTGCTGTGTGTGGGATGCATTTCTGTTTGCGTATCAAATACTTTTAAGTGTAATAACACAAAGAACATGAGATTCGGATTCATGTCACCTAATTTTAGATTTCAACTATGCTGGCACCTTTATTTGAATAGACATTTATACTCCCTTCACAGTCATTAAAAAGAAATGTGTACGTATAGAGCACAATTCATCTGACATGTACTAAGTTTCCACTAGGATGATAGGTTTCATGAGAAAAAAATACTGATTTTTATGATTTTAATAATATTGTTTTAAATCCAAATTTGTTCTGACATAAAAAAGATAATTTTATACTATTACAGTGAGATCATGTGTCTTTAAATAAATATGCATATTATATAAAAGAAAGTTATAGTTATATTAGTTATATATATATATTAGTTATAATTAGGAGATAAAAATATCGGAAACAATAAGCTCCTTATTTTTTTCTCCCTTATTCCATTCCTGCTTAACAATGAGGATAAGACCACATGCTGCCTTTTCAGTTTGTCTGTTTTCTGGGATATAGTTCATAAGCTAACTTGTCTTTGACTGTTATCTATAGTGAATAAGGTTAGCCTAATATGGCTAGTGACAAAACCTGTAGTAATAAAGCAAATTACATATATTCTAGGTCCTAGCTCATAATTTAAGCTATTTCCTTAAAAGGACTGTGTATCTGTGGGATTTCCCACCATTCTCTTTGCTTGCTGCTTTTTTTCCAGAGAAATCAACTTGCAAATGTGGGAAAGCAAGTAGTCCTGCATCATGAAGAAGGAAAGTAGAATAAAAATGTCAGGAAAGAACAATGTTAAATACTAAGATAAAATTTTGAGAAATCTGTTCTATAAATTTCAGAAGAAGAAAAAAAGGGGTGAGAAGAACATGATTCTTGGAGATCCATGAGAAAATGTACATTAGGAACTAGCTTGTTTTTTCAAATTATCCCAGAGAAACACAGAAGTTACTGACAGCAATATATCCTATCAATAAATATACATATATAGATATATATGCATATATATATATCATCTGTTTTGCAATACAGTGAAAACTAGGGCTAGTATCAGTCAAGAAGCTATGTGGGGATGTTTAATGTGTGTGCATATTTATAACTGTATATATCTCAGAGCAGTTGTTTTTCCTCTTCAATATTCTTATAATTTGCTTCATCTTAGACCAAACACTCTTATGCTTATAAAAGGCTAAGAACGCTACAAGAGAGAAAATGGGAGTCAGAGGAAATCATATGCAATCTATCTATGATGTCCAGATAGCATGTCCTTCATGACCTCTGAACTCTATGTGATAGCAAATGAAGTTTATTTTAAGGGTTTTTAGAATAGCTATTGGTGAAAATATATGAATATATGAAAGTAGTTCAGAGTGTATCAGGGAAGCGGAACCACATCTTCAATGGAAAATTGTCGTAACCATTTGAAAATTTGAATATTACACAGTAGATATTTTATTTTTTATATAATGATTTAATAATAGCATAATAATAATAATAGAAACAAAAGCAATAAACAATCCTTGTTTTGTTATAAAATTCATTTAGGAAATACATTACTAATCTTGTTATCATTGACCATGGAATAAGCTCACTAATTTGAGCTCAGAAAGGAAAAAAAAATATTGTTTTGTATTCACTTTGTGTTCTTCACGTATTTAAGATAAACATAATATAAAGCTGATAATTTCACCCATAAATGTTCAAAATTCTTAGTGATATCTAAGTGTTTCTATGTTGCTCCTCTCCTGGTAGTCCTCTCTTTGTGCATTCTAGAAACGTCACTCAAATAAAAGTCTGAACACTGCAATCCAAGTCTGTACATGAAATCCAAGGAGTGGCTAATATTAAATCATACATTCCATGTCAATTTCCTTAATGGTTCTGAAATGTAAAATAACATTCTGCCATCTCTCCATTTGCTCCTCTCTTGATAAATTTGTTCACATACTGGCTGCTCAAGGTAGCTGCAAGATAAAATACAATTTCCTTGAAGCACAAATGATAACCTTTTGAAGTAAGAAAATATTTCTTAGAACATTTTTCTTGGTGTTGAAAGAGCTAGATACAGTGGTGCATAAGGCCTTGTCCCTTTATCTTGAAACTGCCTGAAGTCCATTCAGCGGAGATATATAAGGGAGAATTAGAATTCAGTAGATGTATTTCTAATGTACCTCTCAACACTGATATCTAATTAATGTCCAGTAGTGCATAAGTGCACATTTCCAATTGCAGATATCTAAGAGATAGGACCGGATATGAGCCTAATGCAACTATTATGCTATTTAACAAGACATATGAATAACTGAAACCCTTTTTCTAACTCTGACACATTTCAGAGCTTTAGCTCATCCATTTTTAAATGAATCTTTTGATGATCCGTCTAAGGCTCATCTTACAGTTTGAGGGTGTCTCAAGTATTCAGACACTGCACTTCATTATAACTTTGTGTGCAACACATACTTGTGCCTTTTGAAGAATTGTTTATGTATGTATCTATATATGTGTATGTATATATATATATATCTTTAGTTATTAGCATTTCCTGGCTGCATAGATAGCAGTCTGTTTTTAGAGAAGTTGCTATACCCTGTTGCAGGTGAGTCATACATGCAATATGTCTTTTGGAGGAGTTTCTACTCTTACACTGATGTGATGGTTTTTGAATGTAAATTGAAGTAACTTTTAGTGCTGTGTGTGCTTGGACTGTGAGACTCTTCTTACTTTCTCCGGTTCCCATTTCTATACCCAGATTTTGTTCTGCACCCTTTCTGTTCCCATGAGTGTTCCATAGCAGGAACATTTTAGATACAAAGAGGCATCCTCATTTCATATATATTTTTTTTTTAATTGTAAATGCATGCTGTAGCTGAATTCCATGCAGACAGTGACAAGTCATCTCTCTTGAGTTTGGGGGAAAGTTACATTGTTAATGTAATATTAAAGGCAATGCAATCTGCTAGTGATAAGACATTACAACAACTAACATATAAGATAAGAGTCAACAGCTAGCAGCAGTCAACTAAATTATGCTGTAGTCTATTCATTAGTTAATGTTTAAAATACAGTCATTGTCATTATACTGTACTGGGTGCTATAAGACTTCTGTTTTCAATTAATTGCTTTTAATTAACAGTAAAATCAACCACACTCATGTAGATCTCTTGCTTTTCATTGGCAGTTGTGGGAATTTGGTAATTGCTACTGACAGCAAAAAGGGTTTCTATTGCCTTGTTACTATTATTCAGGACACAATCTAATGCTTTTTATGGGATATTTTTAATATTAATATGTATTATGCAGTAATATCAGTGTTCAAGCTCTTTTTCAGAGCAAAGCCAGCTGAATAATGAAAGAAAATATTTAGCATTATTTGACTGCACTCCAAATAGCATTTCAGTTTCACAGTATTCATTCTCTTTATAATTAAAAGATTTTCATTCACATAATATTCACATTTTTTTCAACGTGCACATTTTATTAATTTTTTTTTGCTTGTTGGGTATTGTTCTATACAGTGTGTTTTGTTTGTTTTTCCAAATGAACACAGTAAAAAGTCAAACCAGTGTAATTAATATGAGTAATCATGTATTAGGAATGGTTACTGGCAGTGACGATAAAAATATTGATAAAATAATATGCTGAACTTCCCCTTTCATGAGGATTACAAGCAGAAATACCTTTCAATTTTCCAGTAATATTTTCAGATACATTTTTTTTCTTGGAAAACTTATTTGTCAAAATGAGGAAGGATTTAAGCTATTTATATTTAATAACTCAACTCTAAAGATATAGTTAAGTTACTTAGTATACATGAAAAACTAATTCTCAGTAATGAAGAGTGGTATGGGAGAAATTGTGGTGGTATTTGTGGGAGACGAACATAAGGCGAAGAGAGTCTGACTGCCAGATGGTAAGACATTAGCATATTCCACTGGCTTTTCATATCATAATGTGAGTCTAGGAACCTTAACACCCATCTTAATTCTACTTCGTACAGTTTATTTCATTACATTATTTCATTAGATTCTAATCCCACTGTAAGTGCTGTAGAGCGTTGCATATGGGATATCACCTAACAGTGTCCCAGTAGTAACGCTATTGCTATTTTTTTCCTAAAAGAATGATCTTTCTTATAGAGTGCTAACAAAGAGACATGTTTGAACAAGCATAAGCAGATTTTCTAAGTTGACTGAGTTCTATGGATTTTCCAAATTTAACCCAGGGGAGATATTGTCTGTAACCTTTCCCAGCTTTTTAACTTACAGTACACTGTACATCCCTATTTATTACAGCTACTTTTTCCCTAGCAGTTAAGATCTAAAAAAAATTATTAGAGTCTGCTCAAAAAAGTCTAAAAAGTGTAAGCCTCTATAGGGAAATATATATTTGTGTGTATATTTTGTTCTATTGTGTCACAAATTGCTAGTTTTCTTAATGAACATACTACGCTTTCAAAGAGTAATTATGTATTTGTCACCATCTCCTTCCATTGTCAATCACTATAAAGCGTTCCCCATAGGCCCATTGAACATGGTCTATCTATGAAATGAAGCATTGCAGTCAGGCAGTTTGAAAAAAAATATTACCGCCCTAGCAGATGGAACATCAGTAATTTAGTACTAATCAGCTCAACTGGTTTTACAGAGTTTCTGTCTTTAATGTTCTGTGTCTTCCTTGTGTGTGATTTACATCTGACTTGAACATAGCTTCAGAGGCTGGCAGCTCTCACTAGCCGGCTGATAATATCTCTAGATCCACCTTGCAAAGCAACCCAAAAATTAGGTGACTAGGAAGATGCAAATTATTCTGCACTCTGTAAGCTCTGTAAAATGAGTTTTCTTATGTTATTCTGACTTGCAACTGGTTAGATAAGGGGCAGGGTACACTGCAGACCACCGAGCACACACAGGGTTAGGCTGTCAGCATGCAGGGCTGAGAAGACAGATGAAGACAAATGGTATATCCTGAAGCACCTCTGCCCAGGCAGAGATGAATGAAATGTCAGTTAGGTTCTTCCTTGGACTACAACTGCTGTCTTTTCATCAGTGCATCAGTTAGTACAACAATTTAGATAACGATTAATATCTCTGGACTTTTCTTCCAAAGCTATTTAAAATTGCCCTTCATATTAGGCTGCAAATAGCATACATGCATATAGCATAAAAGACAATCTTAAATTTGTTGAAATCACTTTCCTTAAGATTTTTTTTTTCCACTGCAGTTTTACTAAATATATGCAACTGTATTACTACTAAATATGATTGATAAAATTGATATTTTATCAATTAAAACCCTTATCTTTAACAAATGAGTATATTTGTTAGGTTACACTTACCACGTATAAGGCATACACCTGTCACGTACCATGACAATCATGCACCTGTCATTGTAGTAACTATGCCTTGTTACTACAATATATTGTCTCCTTGTAAGAAGAGTGCCACTTTTTTAGCTATTGTCTTCCTCATATAGTGAACACCTGCAAAATGAATATGGATATTTGTGCATATGTGTGCATATTTGTGCATATGTACATACACACACACACACACACACTACATCTATCTATCTGTCTATCTATCTATCTATCTATCTATCTATCTATCTGTCTGTCTGTCTAAAATAATATAAGGTTATTTTCATTGGTACGTAAGTCTTGAATAACAAGACTTAGTATTTTTACATCTGAGAGATGGACCTACTATATCTAAGTTAGGCACTTGGACCTATATTTCTAAATGTCAGCTGAAATAGTAAATGAAAAAAGAAAGATGTGTTTGAAGGTCTCCAGAGAGAACTTCTGAGTCCAAACATAGATGCTTTCAAAGGCTGAAAATGAACTTTTTGGTGCTCTGTGTGTTGGTTGTTGTTTCATTTCATTTTGTTTTTAACTCATATAAGGGTAAGACAAATTTACTTGATTCACATTGACTATGGATCTACATTTCAAGCAGTGCTCTTGGTAATGGTGTGATTGAACTTGTTAGCCTGAGAAAGGATATCAGTCTGAGTGAGTCTGGTATTGTCTCCCTTCTTAAATTCAATCTAAATCACTTCAGAAGTTCCCTCTAGCTTCACTGGGACTAGGATGTGGCCTTTGACTCAAAATTCTTAATATACCTTTTTGTAGAACTGAACTTATAATTTTATTGAACTTATAATTTATAATGTATTTCAAAAATAGGACTTTAGGTCTTTTTGGCATAGCCACTAAGGCTTTACAAAAAGAAAGGCATGAGAAAGATGCTAATAAAATGTTTAGATGAATATTTTGCAAGGAATTCCAGGAAAAGAAAAGGCAGAATGCTTGCCTAAGGAGAAATAAGGAATCCTTTCTCTGCAAAGTTTGAAAACTGAGAGTTGAAGCCAAATCAAATACTAAAAGGCTATGGAACTGAATATCAACTTTGATATCCATCTGCCTTATATCCTTTCACTTGCTGTGTTTGACACAAAATTATATTATTAGTACAGAAAAGAAAAGGCATAAACTTTCCCTGCCCTTTGGGGAACAATCTGAGTTTTGACTTCTTCATGAAGCAATTTGTATTCTGAGAAACTAAACAAACATCTATTCAATGGAATATAAATTTGTCAATATGGCATCCGTGCCTCATGGTGGGGAAATATGACTTTGGAAAGCAAACTGCCTGCTGTTAGGTGCTTTCCGGAATGGGGAGGAATGTTTTCTACAAGGCTGCATTTAGCAGGCAGAGTGCATGTTGCAGCCATGTGTCAGATGGAATTAAGAAGCTAATTAAATCAGCAATTTTCAAATGTGCAGGATAAATGTGGTAAGATTCCTATAAGAAAGGTAGGAAAGTAAAAAGCATTTTTAGGGGTGACCATCCCTGTTATTTCACTGACTTCATAGAGGATAGGAATTATTTTTCTTTCTTTCTTTCTTTCTTCCTCAGTAGAACTGTTCTTATTAAATCAGTCAAGTAGGAAAACTATAAGAGACATTGAGCTTGAGTCCTTACCAACTCCTCATATTTTACTGCTGTTTTGCTATGCAAGGACAATCTTTTTTTCTTAAAAAAAAATCTAGATAACTTTACTAATTCAGCAGAGAAGAGCAGAACAAACACTCCTTTTGGCCTACATCATCAGAAATTTTTTCAAGTGCCCATTCCAACCAAGGAGCGGCTACTTTTTACAAATACACAACAGGCCAGATGTGCCTGAAATTAAAATTTGAATAAAATTTCTGTGCTTCTGAAACTTCCTGTCTGAAAAAGAAGATCAGCAGTCTTAAATCAGAAATTGCTTGTTGTGCACAGATAACATATGGTAGCAAGAACTTTTCCACTTTAAGATATCAATATACATTAGTCATTTTGACTTTTTGTAAGAGCACTGAGTACTGTGGTACTTCCTCAGCCAAGCAGTGTGCCTATGCATATGATGTCCATTCTGTGGAAACTCCAAGGCCTTCTGAGGTGAAAAATTGTCTAGGAAAATGCCTGAAAAGAGCAGAATTCCATACAATGAGCAGGTTGTTCTGCAGAACATGATAATTCATTTCATACAGTACAAAAACATGAAAGAACCCTTTTTGATAACTTCAACTCGATACTATCAGATTAAATTTGAAATGTAAGTGAACCATATCCTGTTATCTAACTTTCTCCTGTGTCTCCTGGCATTTCCTGCCACGTGTGTTTTTGCCTATGTGTGAACATAATGACTAATATAGGAAAAACGAAAAGTGGTCCAGTAATTTATTGAGGAGAAAACTGCATAAGAAAAATCTCTTATAAACTGAGAAGTGCACAAAGAAGTAAAGTGATTTTAGCATTTATATTGAATATTTTATATTTATTTTATTACTGAGTGTACCATATTATTCCTAAAATCTCAGATTTGCTCAGTAAGTCAATGGTACAATGGTATCAGAGAAATCCCTGGGAAATTAGGATGCCTTGCAGACATTTTAAAAATAATAATAATAGAAGAAAAATGTTGTGATGCAGAGGGAAAAAAAGGGTAACAGCTGCCTGGATGAGACCCTATACAACATCCTCTAGGTGTCCCTGCTGGAGCAGGGGATTGTGCTAGATGATATCTAGAGGTCCCTTTCAACCTCAACCATTTTGTGATTCTGTGATTCTGTGATTATTGGTAATGTTTGACAGTAATGCTAGTGACTGGCTATGGAAAAAGCTAGAGCATTACACACAGAAAGCAGATAAAAGTTTAGAAGAGACAGATTACTAAAGAGAATTTCTGTTTAGCACTTGATACTTTACCTACAAGAAGTTATAAGCCAAATAAAGATGTAGCTATGAGATATTTTTATTTTGTTTATTTTCTTATTTCATTATAGGAAAATACTTGTCCATTCACACACTGGTGCTTACAAAAAGTCACAGTCAATGAAGACAGAGTTTTCAAAACTGTTCCACAATGCCTTGATCAGCTCTATTTTGAAGTAAAGGATAAAACTCTTACAAAATCCAAAGGAGGCTGAGTAGGTCAAGGGTGAGTGACCTAAAGAATCTGGCACATTTCTACAATACACTATAGCTGTAAAAAGGTTCAAATACCACTCAAATTTGATTTTAATTTTAATGTTTTTGTACCCGGAAGACAAACCATACTTACATGGTATTGCTATGCTTATTTGAAAATAGATAGTTATTTTGGGTCTAGAACAGTCTTACAACCTCACAGCCCTGTAATTCATGGCATACACTAGCCACTATGGCTAGCTCCAAGGTCAATGTCCCCTGTTGGAAAAGGTGAGTTAAGAAAACCTGCAAAAAGTAATTAGGAAATGTCAAGGGTAAGTGTCCCTGACACACAAATAGTCTGATTCTCCTGCTGTGAAAGATATTGTTGTGGAATCCAATGAACAGCCTCATTAATGTTGCTAATTATTTCCTGCTGTTTTGAAATGTGCATTAATTTTAAGTTTGTTTAGTTAGTAATATGTCAGAAGTCACTAACAGCACTACAAACAAGGTCAGAAAATAGATGCAGTACCCTATGTTACCGTGAAGGCATGTGAAAGTACCATAATGTTCCAAATCCCATTCCCATTTATAACCAAATATAACTGCATCTAAATCAGCATCGGTTATTGACTTTATTTCTAATGGTTATCTATTCTAATTTACCAAAGATGTGCAATTTCATCAAAGCAGACTTTTGAATATTTAACACTCATTTTTTTTTCAGTAAGATGTTGGCAGCTCAGGTGGAGGAAATCTAAAGTAGCTCAGAAAATATAGAGATAAGAAAAACTGATCATTTGGGTTTGAGCTGAATTAAACTCCAAAATATACTAAATGATTATTAAAAATAAGGTCAACAATTTGTACTTATGGCCCTGGAAAAGTGATAGACTTTGAAAGACAGAAATTTTCTACTGAATGTCAAAATTTCAGTAAAAATTTTAAAGTTTGTAGTTTTACACTTTTTTAATGGGATTTTATGGATTAATACAAAAAGTAGCTTTATTGCATATCTGAAAATACTGATTCTATCAAAGATATTTATAGCGCACAGTCACTATAGTAATACATTTAGATACTGCAAATGTTCTGAGATTAAAAACATAAAATCAACACAAAAAAGCAAATAGTATTTCTTGTTTTTCAGTGATTTCTTCTGAATACACAGGGACTCCTTGTGAGAAGTAGCAACACTATTCAGTAAAGAAGGGCACAGGTAGAAGGATGCTTTGCAGAGAGCTGGGTTTTTTTGTTTGCTTGTTTTACTTATTTTGGCATGGAAATTCAGCAGTCTTGCTCACCTCACTGCTTATTTGGAGACTGATATATGTGGAGCATTGTGCTTCTAAGAGATACTTAAGTCTGACTTTTGCCTAGCTCTTAGGCAATGGAGCTGAGGGGAAGATTGTCAGATTGTGTCATTTTATTTTATAGCTCTGTGACAGTCTAGACAAGTATATGTAAGACAGGTTTAGACAAATGAGAGGTCTTGCCCCAAATCAGTGTACAGTGTACTCAAAATACAAATTATATACAAAGATAGGCAAGAGATGAAAAAATTGCTCCTACCAAGCAATGTAGTATTGGTCATCATATTTCAACATAAGCCCAAATTTTGAAAGGAGGAATGGCATAATATCATCTGCATTTTGTAAAATGTGAAGGCAAAGCAACTCATTTCAAAGAGCGTTGGCTATGCAGAAAGGAATAAAAGGAGCCAATCTTTCTCCCTAACTGCCCACTGAATGAGGAAGAAGTGTGTTTTCTCCCTAAAAAAAAAGATGTTTCTCCCTTCCTAGTTAGCTCCAAAGGGCTCCAGTATGAAAACTAGGAACTTAAAAGAGTGAAAGAATAGTATTTTTTTACAGTCAAATGATATTTGCACTTCTAGTAAACCTCAGATGGATTTTTGCCTTTCCCAAAACCCACTGTCTGGAATGTATGGCTGAGAGTGAAAGAAAACAGCAAAATATGCTATTTCACCAAACAGCATTCCCAAAAACCAATAGTTTCCATTTAAGCAACATGTTGAGCTAGAAAGAATAAAAAGAAATATATTTTGGTACCACAAAGAGGCAGACAATCACTAGGAGTATTTTCTAAAGCAACTTTACTGTTCATACACTCATATACTGAATGAAAGCTATGATATATATATGAGGGGAAGGTCTGAATCAGCCAAGAAGCAGACACATGTATTTCTAGTCCCACTTGTTTTTCTGCATGGGAATGGTACCGTAGCAATGGTCATTAAATCTCTTTCATGGTAATCATAACATTTACATTTTTTTTTCCATTGTTAAAATTTAGACAACATATTCCAGATTTTCGATTTTCCTGCATTGATAGTCATGCTATTGTGCTTTTCTAAAAAATATGAACTTGGAAATGCTAATGTCCTTAGTGAAGTCGTTGATGAACAAGTTGAATAGCGCTGGGCCCAGCACTGACCCCTGGGGGACACCACTGGCCACAGGCCTCCAACTAGACTCAGCCACGTTTATCACAACCCTCTGAGCTCTACCATCCAGACAGTTTTCAATCCATCCCACCGTCCACACGTCCAATCCACACTTCTGGAGCTTTCCCATAAGGATGTTATGGGAGATTGTGTCGAAAGCCTTGCTGAAGTCAAGATAGACAACATCCACGGCTTTCTCCTCATCCATCCATCCAGTTACCCCATTGTAGAAGGCTATCAGGTTTGTCAAACACGACTTCCCCTTAGTGAATCCATGCTGGCTAGTCCTGATCTTTTTTCTTGATATGCCTAGAGAGGGCCTCTAGGATGAGCTGCTCCATCACCTTTCCAAGGATGGAGGCAGGACTTCAAAAAGGCTTGGCCTTTTTGAATTTTGGACTGATATTGGCTTTCTTCCAGTCCTTCAGCACCACCCCGCTCTCCATGACCTCTCGAAGATGATGGAGAGCGGTTGAGCAATAAGCCCCTCCAGTTCCCTCAGCACTATTGGGTGCTTCCTATCCAGGTCCATAGATGTATGTGGGTTCAATTTGCCTAAATAAACCCTAATCCAATCCTCCTCAACCAGCAGAAAGTCTTCCTCTCTCCTACTTATCCCTCTTTACATCCGGCCTCTGTAGTTCATGGGGACCAGCCTTAGCTGTAAAGACAGAAGCAAAGGCATTTAGTAACTCTGCCTTCTCTGTATCCTCTGTCTCCAAGGCACTATTCAGCAAAGGACTAACATTTTCCCTAATCTTGCTGCTGATGTATTTACAGAAGCCCTTTCTGTTGTCCTTGACATCTCTCACTAACTTTAATTCCAAACGGGCCTTGGCCTTCCTCATTGCATCCCTTCATTCCTTAACAATGTTTTTATATTCTTCCCATGTGGCCTGGATCTTCTTCCACATTAGGTATCTGCTCTTTTTCTCATTATGTTTACCCAGCAGCTCCTTGCCCATCCATGCAGGTCTCCCACCCCTGCTGCTCAGCTTTATTTGAAGTAGGAATGCACTGATCCTGAGGTTGGAGAATGTGGTGTTTCAATATTAGCCCGCTCTCCCAGACTCCCTTTCCTTCTAGGACCCTGACACAGAAGAATCCTCTAAGGGGCTCCCTGAAGAGGTCAAAGTTGGCTCTCCTGAAGTTCAGGGTTGCAATCCTACTTCTTGCCCAGCTTCCTTCTCACAAGTTAGTGAATTCTAACATCCAGTGGTCACTGCTGCCAAGACTTCCTCCAACCCTCACATTTCCCACTAGACCATCTCTGTTGGTTAGTATTAGGTCTAGGAGCGCCCCTCCTCTTGTTGGCTCTTCAACCATCTGCATCAGAAAGTTATCCACAATGTTCTGCAGGAACCTCCTGGACTGTCCGCTCTCAGCTGTGTGATTATCCCAGCAAACATCAGGGTGGTGGAAGTGCCCAATAAGGACCAGGGAGGGCCTGTGATCAGGAGGCTTCTTGCAGCTGCCTGTAGAAGCCTCATCCACTACCTCATCCTGGTCAGGAGACCTGTAGTAACTTCCACAACTGTGTTGCCCCTGTTGGCTTGCCCTTTAATCCTCACCCAGAGGCTCTCGACCCGCGCTCCTTACCCTGTTATGCTGAGCTCCATACGTTCCAGTTGCCCTCTCATGTAAAGAGCAACTCCACCAAGACATTGTGAAGATAATGGCAAATGGAAACCTACATGATTTCTGTGGATTTTTTTCCAGATTTGACTAACCTGAGGAATGGTTATGCATAATTCAAGTACTTTGAACTGAAATTTTAGAGGAAATGTAAGTCAGAATCTTTGTGTTCCTCTCTACATCAGCAGTGAAGCCAAGTAGTGTGTCTGTGAGGAGCTAGGAGGTGAGACGAATCTCAAGTCTTTAGATTTATTATGACAATTAAATTTAATTGCCGGTTAATAGTAGTACACTATCCAACTGTTAGTGATTTTTGCCACAAATACTGCATCATTCACAATTATTTGTGACTTAAATCTTGAAATTATGCACCTAGCTATTTTACATAATTATGAACTATGAAAGTTTTATCCTCCTTCTTTCATACTATTTATTATATTATCTGTTATTTTGTTATAAAGAGAAAACCTTTTAAGTTTGTTGTTTTCTCTTACTATCGTAGTTTCTATATTGTTCAGAACAATGGGCTCACAAGTTAGACTTTTGCACACTAGTGATAAAGGCTGATGCCAGAATATTCCAGATAGCTGGTCAGACATTGTATCTTGTGATGTTGATAGATACATAAGCTACCTTCTCTTCCAGGTTTTCACTGATGCTCTGCTTGTACAGTTTAACCTTCAATTTAAATATAGTGTGTAATCCCAAATGCATTACTATGTATAATTGACAGGATCTCTTTATATATTTTGCATATACAAATATGTATAAATGCAGCCATCTCTGCCAGACATTTGAATTCTATTCATAATTTGAATTTTCTCTGACTCAGTCAGGTTTCTATATATGATTTTTCTTGCATTTAAAATCCAGCTTAATCAACCCACTCAGGATTTTCCTTTGAGACTTTTTATTTAAAACAAGAGCAAATTCTCCACCCACACAAATGTGTGTTCTAACTCCTAAGAATTATGATTAATTTATTTGTCAAGATCAGGTGAATCAGAAGTAAATGGCACAAAGAATATGTGAAAGAATGAAAGCATCGTCATTATCTATTCAGAAAGCTCTAGAACCATTAGAAATAGCTGGATCACTCAATCCTTGAACAGTATTGTTCACTATGTGCAATCCTGCTAATGACTTGTCTAAAAATACCCGTTGTTTTCTGAAGAAGATACAAATTTTCTATTATGCAATATTTAGCTCTTTTGTATGATATTCTTATGAGGAATAAGGTAAAAAAGGATTGTGAAAGGAAAAAAATATCACCAGCAATATAATTTTTTTACTGCTCGGCCCGTAACTGAGCATTTCTCTGTCCCTAGATTAGTCTTTAAGTCATCTTTTGAGTTTGGCTCCTAACTACTTAAATGATTTTTTTGACATATATTTTTTAAGACAAATCTGAAGGGATTGAGCCCCTTTTATGAAAGTATGCAGCTTTGGAGTATGTAGTAGTTTTCTCTGTTAAAGCTGAATTAAATCACTCCAGGAATGGCTGAATAAGGTGAAGTTACACCAATGGCTCCCAATGGTCAATCAGTAGAGATCTTTCCTAAGGGAGCTGTCTTCTGCAGCAGGCCTGCAAATACAGACTGTGGATGGAAGAATTGTAAATGACTTACTTAATAATTGGATAACAATGCTATGAATCAAAATGTATCTGTCACAGATTTTCTAGGTGGAGTTTCTGGGCAGACCCAGAGCTGGCACTAATCAGAGAATCTATAAATGATTGTTAAGGCATTAGAAGGTAATGAGAGGAATTTGGGAAGCCAAATGGGAGGAAGGAAGACAAATTCGAAGATAATGACTGTTAAATGGTATAAAAAAAATCCTTTGGACTTGGAATAAAGATGCAATGAAAATTTAGGTCTAGGAGCTTTACGCAAAACAAAATACATTAGACTGTTATGTAATGCCTGAAGCCTAGTGATGGCTATTTTACATGCTCACAGTCTTTCTCTAAAAAACAAAGATCCTACAACTGGCAACTAACTGTCATATGCTGTTGTTTAATGTGCAGATGACACAAAATTTTCCCTTAAAAACCTTTGCACAAATAAATTGATTTTTTTTCTGAAATTCTTGGTGGAATGTAGTTCACATACAAACTCTTTTTTTGTTGTTGTTGAGGTAAGGGGGTATATAAATTATTTTTCTCCAATTCAAATCTTTTTAGGTGAAATGTGTATAATGTTATAAGACAGACGAGGAGGCAAGAAAAAAAAAAGCAAAAATAAGAAAATAGAAAGTAAAGGATGACTCTCAAATGGTCAAACTGACAGAAACCTGTATCCCAGACTTTTGATATTTGCTAGTCAGAATTAAGCATAGCTTTATAGTGATAAGATTTTCCATGGTACATTTACTATCTTTGTACAATGATGTGAAGAAAAAGGAAAAAAAAATAAGAAAAATGGAGCTTTTTTTATGTGGCATTTTATTTCACCATTAACTTTGATGGAATCCTTCCCAACCATCATGTAGTATGGAATTTATTTTCAGCAGTCTTTTCCCTTACCTGTCAATGAAGTTGTTGAAGCATTTCTGAGAGCAAAACTTGTCACAAGTCCTACAAAATGTGTTGCTGTTCTAAAAAAGATTAGTACAAAGATTGGTACCACAAAGATTAATAAATATTTCAGCCATGCAGGCCATGATTTTGAGCAGTTTGAGTAGGGAATTCAGTTATACTACTTTTTGGGAAACAAAGACTTAAGTTTTTGAAAATGCCCAAATGCTCTGTAAACAAGTTGATTGAGTGTGAATGTGTTTTGTAGATTTTTTTTTTTTTTAAAATCCTGTCCTTAAATAAATATCCTGTTGTGCATTCTAAACTGTCATCCTGAAGTGTCAACTGTGCATTAGCTAAATTGAAGCTGTTAGATGCTCAGCAAATTCGGAAATCACATTTCTTAACAGCTTCTTTGTACAGACAAATTATTCTGGATAAAGGTAAGAATTTAAAATATTACCTTTGTCTGGTTAATTCTATGAGAAAATAAATCCTTATATATGGTACTTAGCATTAAAATATTATTTTAACTTTATAAATATAACTATACAAAACTTATTAAATTGAATCAATGCTGGGTTTATTCATCATTGAATGAAAAAATAAATAAATCCTCCCCAAATTTATTTTTTTTTCAGATTTACTCAAAAATATATTTTAGGACTTTTTAAGTTGATAGAGAAGCCTGTTTCTGAAAATCTGTATTTGTGTTCTGTCTTTTCTCATAGTTTTTTTTAGACATTAAATATTGCTGGCAATGATAATACACTAATTAAAAACTCTCTTATTATATTAAGCATGATGGAAACTAGCAATGTGTAATCTTTTGAGGAGGTACTAATCAACAATATCATATGACATTGCAGTGAAGAGTTAGTGGATAGCTAGTGCATTAAGAGTTCGAGAAATTCGGATCGCAATTGCTTGGATAATTAAATGTGAAGTACCACTTAAGACTCAAGTATTGTAAATGCTTAGTAGAAAAACTATTTCCAATTTCTATTTGGTTGGCCCATTTGGCAGAGATGGGTCAGATGTGTCTGACAGTTTAGAATGACCGTCTCGATGTCATTTCCCCCAAGTGCTTTTTGCAGCTCTAGGGCAATTTTGCTGTAGTCAACATGTCAGGCTATACTTACTTTTGATATTCTATGCTCTGAAGCCAACTAAACACCAAGCATGGAAAGGCAGCAAGGCAAGCTGACTTCTCATTTTATCACTGTGGTTTACAGATAGGAGGTTTTTTAAAAGTCTATTTACAACAACTACAAATTGCTAGAGAGCAGAAAGTACTTTGATTCATTATTTAAAATTTATGATCCCAAGTTATCATTTATACCTTGAAATCTGGATTATACAGATGTTCTGTGGATTCAGTGCTTATAGATAGTTAATCCTAAAGTCAGACATTCAGGAAACAGTATTCCTTGGCAAAAATAATGGCATTAATATATCTCTATTTAAGCTAGCAATATTTAAACCCTATTTCTGTTTCTTTGAGATAGGTATAGTAATATTTGACATTTCCATTTTAAACATTACTCCAGTAATGTTTGCTGTCATATATAAAAACAGATGTAGTGGGGCCGAAATTTGGTTTACTTGTTCTCTAACTGACTTTATTACATTTACTGTTGAGTAGTTTCTCAGTTATAAGGTCATTAAGGTACACCTCTGAATGTGATGTATAAAGAAAATTTCTGTATCTATGTGGGAGGATCAAGTTTTTAAATACTATGTTACACAGCTGAAAAGAATAAAAAGCAGAGAAAGGAAAAAAAACAGCACACAGCTGAAAAAGAAAATCATAATGATTGAGTATGTGCTAAAAGAAAAGTATGTGTTAAGAAAGATAGCATTGATCATATAAAATATCAAAATCAAAGTCAAAGCTTTCAGTTTCTTCCAGATATTACGCCTAGGATTACGCCTAGGATAAAATTTCTTTTTCTCCCCTGTAGACATTTTTTCTGTTGTTTTCTTTGAAAGTAGGACTTCCCATTGATGTTTTAACTGGCACTTGCCTGTCTCCTACAGAGTCCAGTATCCTTTCTTCTTTGATGAGTGTATTTTTTCTGTGACTTGCCATCATGTTAAAAATACAGGTTTTATACAGCCTGTAATTTCTGCTGCAGAAGTCCTTCAAATCCACAGCTAGTTTATTACTAAAATATTACTTGGGAATTATAGAGATTATTAGAAGTCCTACTTTTAATTTACTGGTAAAATTAATTTACTGATAAAAGTGTCACTTTCATTTTCAGACACACATAGCTAATCTATAACATTCCACTTACTGCCAATGTGATATGTGACTACCTCTGATTTTGTGTCTATTTTTTCTTACAGATAAATATTTAAGTATTTAACTGAATAAAGAATAATTCGATATTTTAAAGAGAATCTATCACTTTCCTTAGTTTTTCAACATAATGTATCGTTTGCCAAAAGAACATTTTTTAAATAAAAATTGAACACAAATCTTCTATGTGATTAGAAGAGTGTATGCATGTTTCCATTCTATAGAAAAAAAAAAGTAGAAAAAATATACTTTTTCCTAAAAATGAATGGTCTAAAATTAATGAAAGTTGTATACTGGGGACTCCATTGGTCTGTTTATTCTTTACAGTCAAATTTTCTCACCAACTCCATAACTCCTACCATGCATAATATCTGCAGTATTCTGACGCAAAAAAAAATGCAGAGACTTGACAAGAATAAAAGTCAAGACATATATTTATCATGGAGCTGTTGCCTATTCTGGAAGTCTGACCGTTACAGAGGACTATGTTTTAAAGCTATACTTCTTGAGCATTGAGCATCTCAAGATTGAACATATCTCCAAAATGAATGGAAAGTGTTTATTTGTCTTCCCTGTTGGAGGTATGAGTGCAAGCCTTTGCATTTTTATTGTGCCTCTTCTATGCCATATTTACAAAGCTTGTATTAGCACTTAGTCTGACCCTAGCTCAGAGCAAGTGTCAGTGCTGGTTTGTCAGTTCGTGTTTATGTAAGGAAACAGATGTGTCTAAGTAAAAGTAATTTCTACATACAGTAGTTTTTTTGGCTAACAAAAGAATGCAGGTGCCAGAATATAATTCTACTGCCTCTTTAAAATTGTGTCAGAAAGCATAGCAGGAAAGCTGATAAACATTTTTAAATGTTTAAAGCAGAGGTTTTACAGGAAGTGTTGACAGTAATGTCTGAGACAGTGAGTGCGATTCTACCGACGACTCATTTAGATAGGTTAGATATCCTAGGTTCTTGCCTTAATTTAATGGTGGGCCCAAACCTCTCTTAGAGGATGCTCCAAATAGCATGACAGGTCAGAGCAGAGGTCTCTCTATCCTTTTTGCAAAATAAATGTCCCATGTGAATATGCTGTTAGTGTCAGACTATGGCAGGAAGAGTTTGAACCTTTGGGACGGAGAGGATCATTGTACAAGGCCTCCTTCTTCTTCAGGCCTTGCTCTTAGTGCTTTGTTGGTCAGTGCTAGTAACCCCAGCCACGGAGGATGAAGGAAAGTGGGAACTGTACTGAGCTCTTGGGATGGTGCAGGCTGCTACCGCCAGGGGATAATCTCAGGATTTATAACTTTAGGGTGTGCAAGTGCAACAAAGTTGCTGAAACTGTCACGCTCAACTTTCTATCAGCTGGCCTCCAGCTGGCACCCCATCAGAGCCCAATATCCCTTTCATTCGGCAGAAGGCATATCGATTTCCCCATGACCAAGCAGCTCACACATGTTTCTGGAATGCATTTTGACCAGGTGGCTGAGAATTAGTTTTTGCAGAACCTAAGCTGTAGCTTCTTCTTTTCTTTTTCTTCTTTTCTTTTCTTTCCTTTTTTTTTTTTTTTTCTTTTTTNCATTTAATCATATTGTAAAAAAAAAAAAAAGCACTGTTCTAAAATGCAATTCTATAATTTATTGTCTCTAGGGAGCAATTTAGATTTTAACTGCTGCAAAGTGTAAAGCTTGTTTTACTGACTTTCTAGTCTCTGGACTTTTCTGTGATCAAATAAAAGTACCAGCAGGCAGCTCCAGGTGGCAATAAAATATAAATGCTCAAAATTTAGGAAATAAGTTCAAGGACTAAAGACTAGTAAGTATTATAAGGATGATGAAGTTAACTATTTTTGAGGAAGCATCATAGTAAGAGAATTAGCTTGTGCAATTGTAAAATTTCCATTTAACAGAGACAGAGAAAGGAATGATATAGGAAGATTCTTTTCAAAGATTACTGACTTGTAACAGGTAAAGAAAAAGTAGTGATTTCAGCATATTATCCAGTCTTGTCTATTCTCATTGTTTTAGCAGAAGACTCCAAGTTCCTTGTCCTGAAGAAAAAGTAGTGATTTCAGCATATTATCCAGTCTTGTCTATTCTCATTGTTTTAGCAGAAGACTCCAAGTTCCTTGTCCTGAAGTTCATTGATTATATAAGAATCTGCATTCAGTTCCACGAAAAAAAAATGGCCATGAAGTCTTATGGCTATGGCAAAAGAGGCATAAATATAACCAGAAGCCTAGTGTCTCAAAATCCAGTACAGTACTATAAACGAGCTGGACTTTCCAGCTTTAAAAATAATTCCTTAAAAATATCACAAAACATGGTCTTATAGTACTTCAGTGCTTATGTGGAACTTTTAGAGCATACTTAATCCATTTTATAATATACCTCATACCTCATTGTTCTAAAACCTTGTTGTCAGCAATCAATATGTTTGCCTAATTACAAGTTTGGGAATATTTTCACACTCCTGAATTTGTATCCAAACACTCCGAACTATAGGCGCAACACAACAGTGGGAGGTAAAAGTTCTGTGTTATGCAAACTTGAAGTAAATGCTAAAAACTTTAAAAGAAAGAAAGAAAAATGGGTCCTTTTTTGTACGCTTGCAAAGAAGAAAATTCTTAATTCTGAAGGACTCATTTTTTCCCATTTTTTTTTAACAGATACCTTTGTTTATATTCTAGTAAATTTAAAGAAACTGAAATGGAGAAGGAATAGCTTTCTCTATTTTATTTCTAAAAAATTTCTAAAAATTATACTTCATGTAGGGAGTATGTAATGTGGAGTGGATTGTAAGACGTGAGAGTAGATCAATAAAGAGGAAAATCCCCGCCTCTGTTACTGTGAAAACCTTATCCTTTGTCTTTTCCTGGTATCTATTTCCAGGATTACTACTAAAAACATTGGAAGCAACATCAACACAATAAATTTCTTTCTTACTTTTTTTGGACAGCAGAAATCTGATGTAAAAAGGCTCATAAAATTGCCAGTGGATAATATTAATGTATTTTCATGTTTACATAGAGCTGAGCAATATCAAGTTAGACATAATAAGAGCACTAAAAATACTTTAGCTCAGTCCCAAATTGCCTAAACATGGTTCAGATTTCATTCCAGTTAGCAGAATATTGTGTTAAGTTTGGCAGGAGTTTGAACTGGTCTTGCAAATCTTGAGGGATTTACTTTGTCCATAGAAGCTTATTTTGGTTTCTGTGAATTTCTACAATAGTTATTATGATGCTGTTTGCTAGATTTTCAAGGACTAACCCAGGTTTGGTTGAGTGTGTCAGAAAGGAAGTGACAAGATATTTCTCTTTTGTTCCTGATCAATTGCAGCAATCACCTGTAATTATGATGCTCAACTGAACGCAAACAAGCTTCTGGCTCCCCTGGGTTGAGGATAGCTGCATTTTCTTTGTGCTTTTTCAGTCTGTTAGAAAAATAATTGTGCTGTGAATGTGCCTGTAAGGATCTAATGACCCAACAATTTATTTACTTTTTATTTTGTTGGATTTTAAAACTGTGGGGATCTAAGAATACAGGAATAGAATAGAGAGAATATCCTTCTCTTTTGGTTTGGATTTCTTAGTCCCTGCTGGACAGAGGAGGCAAGGAACACCATTTGGAAAGATATAATTTGGTTGCATGATGCTTTTTGCTCAGACATCATGTAGACTCTCTTCTGAAAACCATATGCCATTTAGTTTCTGAGGCTTTGTCTGATCACGTAGTCCATATCCTCTTTATACAAGGGCATCAGGCTTTGCTGATGACTTTATAACTGAATTCCGTCCGTCTGATTAAAAGATGTTGTACATCTAAGGCTGTTTGAGATAACCCTTTGGCAGAACATGTAGTGTGGCTAGTGGAATAAGGAGTTTTCGGTTATCAAGTTTATCAGTTAATTTAGTGCCTGTGTTTTAGGTGGGATAAAAGAGGCTGCCTTCGTCTTGCTCAGATTCTTAGTCAGAGCCGATTAAGTTTGTGATAATTATCTGGAATATCCTAGGAATCTTCTTTGTCTGAGTCGTCCTGGATTTGATTTAGCATTTTATGATGGACATGGTCAGTCATATGCCTCAGGACCCAAGGCAAATACTAAATACTAAAGTGTAATTGAAACTTAGCAAAGCTCCCCAAACACTATTGTTACCTTATTGCACTTGGCGTTAATGCACAGCCTATGTAGATCTAAACCACGCAGAGGAGGATGCGTGGGCATTTCAGGCATTTAGCCTTTAAACCCTCAAAGCACCTTAACACAGATTTCATGTGCAATCTTATAAAGTGAAATTTTATCCGTGAATAGAAGTCCGTGTGAGATGGACACTTTTCTGTGGTTTATGAACCTTCATCATTGCCTCAGAGATCTCTGCTTGCTGCTGGAGCTGTGGGTGGGATCGTGGTCATTGCTAGGGCCTGGTCTCCAGGAGCTGAGGACCAAGGTCTGTCAAGGGGCTCCACTGGTATTTGCCGGGTTGACAGGGAGGCCCTGGCCTTGGGAGCATGAAATTTCAGACTTAAGCAGTTTGACTATGCTCAGGAACTGTTTCTATATCTGTCAACAACAAAAAACTCTATTCCCTTCTCTCTCTCTCTCTGAGCTCCTTTTCATGGTCCTTATGTCCAAGTGCACATGAATTCTTTAAAACAAAACAATCACATCGAAGAACCCTTTTCACATTTCTCCTTCTTTTCAGTGGAAAGTGCCTTTGAATCCCACACTGAAAGCTGATGTACGCAGCGACTGCCCAGGCTGATACAGAGAAATTTATCCCTCTTAAACTGATGCTTGTTCTTAAACACTGCATAAGAAATGATCATGTATATTCTCCTTGAAACTCTTTAATAAGAAATAGTCTCGTATATCCATATTATTAGGGGTGATTTTTATTAATATAGTAGTGCTACTAGTAACACACAGTAAGCAGTTAAATATTATGAGTACATAGCCAGAAACATTTTTCCCCCAAGGCAAAAATGTGAATCAATTAAAATACTGGCAAACCTTCCTTCTTATTTTATATATATTTAACACAAATTATTTTATTCTTAAATATGATCACTAAAGATTTGGCAATAATATGAGTGTGTTTGCATGAAATCTTTTCAGAAACCTTTTCAGAGTGAAATAAATTTAGGTCATGATAATTAGTAGGAGACTTTCATTGATATGATTAAGCATTACTTTCCAGCTTGATTAGTTCCCACTCACTTGTCATGAAGATACAGTGCACAGAAAAGACCTGTATACCTTTAAGATGTCCTTAGTGACAGAGTGAAAACTGAATACATGAGATGCAGCAGTTAGTTAGGAAATGGCTTTAGTTGTACATACACTTGATTAGGAAAAAAAAAATGTGAGGAAAGGTCAAAGAAAATTAGAAACATCACGATTAACATTTTTGTCTAACTATGCTATAAAGTATTTTAACTATTAATCCTCTGAAATGTACTTTTGTGAAAAATGTTTAGATCTGTTCAGCAAATTGTAAAGTCTGATAATAGCAGAGTTATATTTCAAATATTTTTAGAAAATACTGACTTTTTTTTAGAAAATATATATATTTTAAAGCAATCCAGACTGAAATGTGTTTGACTAACATATTTTGGTTTTGAGTGAAAGTGGGTAGAAGTTAAAGAACATATCTCCATTATTGCCCATGCAGCTGGATCAGTCTTTGTTGACCTCTTGAAGTAATTTATTTATAAAATCTGAAATCTATTTGCTGGTAATGAATTAAATTATTCATTGTTATTGCATACATCTGGTAACTATTTCAGTTGTTTACTAAATAAACAGAATATGCACTTGCTGCATTTATTGATACTTTATGGTATACATTACTTTGCATTAATGCACATACACCAGTAGCAATCATCAATATAAAAAAAACCACATTATTATATTTTTATGTAACTTACATATATATTTATTTAAAAAGTAGCTTCTTTTCTGAGATATGAAAAGTCTTATCAATGCTGTTAATTTTATAGGCTGATAACCCAAATATTTTAACATAGAGTTTGAGATTGTTTTGGTAGAGAAAACCAAACCAAACAAACAACCTACAGAACCTCCAGATCTGGATTTTTTCAATTTATGTCATTTAGAGTCAAATGTTATATGTAATTTTCTCTAAGTATTTGAAAGCACATTATCAGCATTCATGATATATATAAAAAAAAGCTTAATAAATGTTTTTTACACAGAGAAGGCACAAGTGGGTAAAACCTTGACAACTGCAAACTGATTAGTGATTAAGATAGTTTGCTAAATAGGTCTTGTTAATTTAGTCAAGTGGGTTTCATTTTCAAAACACCTGCTTTGAGAAAACGAAGCTTGAAGTTCAGCATAGTTGAAAGTAAGTCTGGAACTAGTGAGTGGCTATTTACATGCTGAATATTGCCACATATTTCATTTCTGCACAACAAACACTGTATGTTTTAAGTTAATGGAACACTGTCATTTCAAAATTGCTGTTAAAAATAGTTTATAGATTACATAGATTATATGAAAGTGATGTGTATTTGGTCATATGACAAGTGTTACCTAGTGAATCTTTTTACTTGAAAAGCACAGGGAGAAGGCATACACAGATCTGATCACCCATTTTGTGTATTGTTCAAGCTGATCAAATAGCCATCAAAAGAGGCGACCAAAGGCATTAGTAATGAAAATCATGATGATTTGGAGATGGGCAGAAGAAATCAATCATTCAACATTTCTCATAAACCAAGAGACTGTGACCACTTGATACAATTAGGACATTTTTAAAGCGCAAAGAAGGATGTTTCAAAGCACAAGTTTTTTGGGGGGGCCCAACTACAGTGCTCAGAGTATAAGTCTAATTTCAAACAATTATTCCTTGGCAACGGTACTGCAATGTTCATGTGGTGGTGCTGATGATTTGAACCATAACATATGCTGCATAAAAAAACCAGGTTGTGTTCTGCTATTTAACCAGTGATACTCAATGAGACTGTTTTATGGTGCAATTATATAATACATGTCTATGATTCATATGAGTACTACACCTTTCACCAAAAGAGTTAAATATTAATGGCTTCATAAAACACATTCCTTAGAGCCATGCAGTACAAATTCATGCTTTGGGCCTTCTGTGCTGCCTTTTTTTTTTCTAATTTCTTAAAACTATATTTTTCAATTTCTCCTGTAACTCTGTGCATTTCTCTTTTTTTCTGAGCTGTTAATTCATAGCAAGAACTTTGGAGACATTTTATGAAGCAGGAAACACTTGCACAGAAAGTTGTTTCTGTCCTTCATTGTTTTCTCTTATGTTCCTAGTGAGCAAAGGAGATAGAGGTGCCGACAGAGTTTATTGCAGTGGGTGAGCTCTCACTGGTGCTTTCTTTCAAATGAGACAATTTGATATATTTTTTCTATGGTGGAATGACAGTACAAGTGGAAAGAACAGCTAATAGCAGCACTTGAAGAGCAGAGGAACAGAAGAGTTAGTGAGCAATTGGGGATTTGTGATTTAGTCAGCTAGGACTTCTGAAAAGCTCAGATCTTATTTGAGCATCAAAGTTAATGGTCTCAGGAGCTCACTTTGCTAGGTTTGGGTCCTACGAAAAACTTGCTCTTTTGAGACATACTGGAGCTGCTACGTTATGAGTGCACCTGGATGCTTAAACTGTTACTTTGGTGCCCAAGAAGAAGCTAAGCTGTCTTGAAAATCCTGTGTCTACTGTGCAACAGCAAGCAGCGTGGCTGGTGGGAGGGCATGGGGATTGAGCTGGGAAGGAGAATGGGGCGAGGAACTGGGGAGTTTCCCTATGATGCTACAGAAACTGATGTACTCCCACAGTCAAAACTTCTCCCAGTGTTACTAGTGGCTTTTTATAACACCTAGGCTTGTCTTAGTAAAACAGAACTGAAAAATCTTTTCTACAAGAAGTAAGAAGCCTGTCCTTTTTTAACTTCAGCAAAAAATATTAAATAATATTAACATGCAGATATGTCTTTAAAAATAGAGTCTCTTCTTGCTCAACTTTTTGCAGGCTAGAGAAGACCTCTAAAACTCTACTATAAGATATTACAGTAATTGCAAAAGGAAAATAAGAAAAAAAAAAAAAGAGTTCTTGATGTACGAAGAGTTCTTGGGGATGGATTGCAGAACCTGCTGAAATTTCCTCCACCTTCCTGGCACTTTGGCATGGTGCAGTATGTCTTGTGCTTTGCATACAGGGGTCTCCTACCACACTGGTCACAAGGACTAAGAGCTTTTTTATCATTTTAAAGGTGGGCTAATTTTTAGATAATACATATAGACAAGTGAAGATGTAAGTGCTTTAGGAAAAGCAAGTTCATAAATCAGGTCCTGACACAGAATGTTCTGTGTAGCTGTAGTGCAGCAGGGTGGCAGTGATGGAACATCACCACTTGCTATGGAAGAATGCTCAACATGGACCTCGCAGGGGGTCATCAGCCTGTGTTTACAAGGCTTAAAAACAGTGCTATGCACTATTCCTGTAAAGGCTACAGACTAAAGAATATAATATCCAAGTTTCATCAGACAACTAAATGATTCTGCTTGCAAATTGACAATCATTCCTTTTAGAACTTTTGTTTGTTTTTGTTGTATATCTGATATTTTTGCTGACATTTTCTTGTTGATCTTTCTGTAATTTATATGAAACAGTACATTAATAAGCAAAATTATAACAATTCACATTGATTCATTGAAATATGTAATACTGTTCCTTGTTTCCGTTTTATTACTTATCTATTTCTTGGAAGTGATTAGATTTCAGAAATTTTGGTAACTGTAGATATAAACCTTGCATAGTTTCTAAGAAATCAATGTTCCAAAAACTACAGGATTGTGAAATGCAATTTCTCTCTGCTTTGGATAGTTAGTGTCATAGAAGATGATGTTTCCATGATGGCCTTAGATAAGATCTAATAGAAAAGTGTCATCTTTTATAGTCCAAATGAGACAGCAGGAAAAAATGGAAAAGCTTTCAGCTTTGTAAGAATTTCTTCTTGTATGAATATCCTTTTCTTCAAATATATTACTTGCTGTAATGAAAGACACCAGCTTCTCTGTACAGGTCCTACCTATTGCTTTGCTAAGGTATCCTAGTTATTTTCCTTTAGGTTAAGTCTCTCATAAGAGTAAGCTAAGCTTTTAGGAGCCTGTTAAAAATGAGTAAAAATAAACAAAATAAAAATCATAATAAACAAATAAAATAATAATAAATAAAATAAATAAAAATTAAAATAAAAGAATAATAATAAAAATAAACAAATAAACAAAAATGGAGAAACTGAGATCAGGAATACACGATAATTTTCAAGATGGAAGAAAGTAATTTGTGATCTTTGGTGAGCTTATTATTATTATTATTCCATTTTTAACACATATTCCACATATTCCTCTGCAAAACAAAAAGAGGTTAAAAATGAATTATCAAGGTTGTTGAATGCTCAAAATTTTTTCAGAGTAATCAAATCTGAGCCTGACTCTGAGCAGTCTCAGAAGGGTCTAGGCAGAGACACTTGGTAATTAAAAAGTGAGATGAAATTAAATGGCAGTGTATCCAAAATAGTGGAAGGAGAAGGACTAATAATTTTGTATATTCTAAAATGGGTTTTCAGGAAAAAGTTACACTTGATGTCTGAATATATCATATCAGTATTGAACACTGGTTGAAACTGTACTTAGAATTTTAGGATTTTTTTTAGGAAAGCCACAGTGTATAAATTAGAAAACAAACGAAGTTGTATTTACATGTAGTGAAACCCAGCTCAGGAAATCCCTAAGCCACTTAATCCCAGAGGCTAAAAATGTGCCTTAAATTTCTGTCTACATGCTTGTTCTGTTTTGCTATGTAACTTCCACTGACCACTGCAAGAGACAAGTAGACTAAAAAAATTTCACTTGTCTGATTACAGAAACTTTTATGTTGTATGAAATGCAAAATTTATATGAAATTGAAATTTTACAAGTTTTTATTCCTCCTAAATTATAGAACTTACATATCTGGTTATATGGTTGGGAGGAGGAATGTAGCTACAACTAAATTGTATGTTTAGTGTAGTTCATATGACTGCAGTATGTTATTTCTTCATGTGTTCCAATCCCGGGTACCAGTCATGACTTGTTTCTGGATCAAAGATTAAACCAGTAACTGAGTTTTGACTATAGGATCATGGAGGGGGAAGGAGACCAAGGTATTGTGTTGCAAATTCACATATGTGGAAGTTTCACAAATCTGTCAGAATTTGAAGGGCAGGGTGCTCTATTGTATGCTTTTGCTATGCATGCTTTTTCTTCCTTTTTGACAGCAGAATTCACCAAGATGCAAGAATTGTGCTGCTATGGTATAGCTATTACTACGATTAATATTAAGCTTTCCATGGGTTTTGCAAAGTCATTTAATGCATTCTCAGGAGATGAGCTTTTGCATGACTTAACTCAAAAATCTGCTTCCTACGGTCTCAGATAAAAAACTTTTTGGCAACCCAAGCCATGACACATGCAGTATGAGAGCAAGATTTCAGTGCTTCTGTACTACTTCAGTACTGTTCTGTGTATAGGTGTTCAGGGTACTGCTGGAACATTCCATTGCACAGTGTGTAACCTCTGGTTAGTACAAGTACTCTTCTTGTTGTCTTAGAGCAGCCTGGCTCCAAGGTGATACAGCTGAGTAAGGCAGTGAGGCAAATTGACTGGAAGCTGATGTGTAAGTTTAGTTTCCTCCTTCATTTTTTCCATCCTTGGGAATTGTGTTTACTACATGCCTTCTAGTACACTACAATTTACTTCCCCTCCATGAGCTCAGGCAACATTCCTTTGAAACTTCATCTGTAAATGTATGTAAGATGAAAATGCATCGTAGGTCTATCTCATTTCTGGCAGGACAAGAAGAGGGAGAAATAGGGACACATCTGAAGCATTCTGGCTACTTACAAGATTGTGAAATACATTAAATTAATGTTAAAAATGTTTTGTATTGAAGTGGAACTTTAATTTCCAAGAATTTGGCATTGTTTGATTGGAAAAAAAATATAAAAATATACTCATAAAAATGGAATATATTGAACATAATCTAAATAACCAAATTATATTTTTAAACAAATTATGAAACTTTATGTGAATGATCAGTGATATACAATAGTACTTGCTAATCTTCATTTTTACTTTTTGATAATTATTTCTTATTTTCATACTTTAGCTTAGTATCCATATGCAATGACAAGTCAGCTATAAGAACAATAAATAGGAAAAGTGAACATATTGCATAAAGTCTTCCTTCTTTTTCCACTAGTATAAAAATACTTGCCTCCATAATGCTGCATAATGCTATTTTTTGATTGATCAGGATGAAAAAAAATGGTTCTGCTATGTAAGTAACATAGGTAGTATATTTGACAACAGGGAAACACAAAGCACATTCCACATTATAATTTAACTTGAAAGCATTTTTCAGGCAAATTGATTAGAATCTTTGGAAATTGAGGAATCCAGTTATAAAAAATACTAATGCAGGTCAGTACCTCCAAACAGAATCCAGTTTGAGTATTGGTGTGTGATTTAATTTATACTTTGACTTTCAATAACCAGTATAATTGCACACAGCATTGTTGGCATTGTTTTTTGCTAATTTGCATTAGGCGAATACTACCACCAGATACTGTTTTGCTCATCAAGGGATAATTATTCAGACCAGCAAATCTGTCTCTTGTGCTCTTAGAATGCCCCAGAGTGGAAATTCCTGATGAGAATTGTACAGTTGCTCAATGAGAGGAAAATCAGAACCATACTCCATATTTTTGGAAGTAGGCCAAACTATTTATGTTCATCTGAACTGGGACCAAGATTACTGGTGCTGCTGTACAAGTATTCACTCAGAGGGTGGTTTATATATAATATACAGCATAATTTCTGAGCTATTGCTGCCAAATGGGGAGTCTTCCAAAGAATTATATCTCAAATAGTGAATTATATTTGAATGGGATGCTTTTCTCTCTTATTTCCCAATACATCCATTTTCCTTCTTGCCTTTTTAATTAGTGAATATATTGACTGCGTATGTATTACTATAATTGCCTCTGCCAGCCTGCATGCTTTTAATTGTGTATAAATTTATTCCATCATCTCTCCCTAATTGTAGAAGACCATGTTTGTTGCAATTGCTACTGACTGATGGAAAATGATCTGCCTACTCCTGAGTCCTAACCTCTTTCATACATATGGTTGTGATATTGTTGGATTATTCCCTATTCTTTCCACCTTGTCTCTGATTCAGATTTTGGTCTTTTTGTTAATGGCTGCAGTGACTGCAATCAACTACAAGAGTTTGCTATGAAAATATATATGGTCCTTGGGCAAACTATTTTGTAATTTTTCATGTGTCTATTTTGGCTCTTGGTGATACAGAAAACATGGAGACCCATAGCAGTAATTATGTATGTGGCACTGAGTGATCCCATCTCACATCATCAAACAACAAAAATTTCTTTAATGGTAATTGCTTTCCCAAAGAAACTTCATAATTGAGGATGATTTTATGAACTTCTATGTTAGCAAGACTAAGTATTTCCGTTCATTTTGAAGATGTGAAAAATATCAAAAATTTTTATTTACCTAAAGCTTCACAAGCTAAATGTGATAGCTAAAAATGAAAATCAGTGCTTGTCAGTGTTCTACCACTGATCTCTACCTCATCTATGTATGATGTATGTACTTTTCAAGTACAGCTTGATTGTAATTTTGAAACTGTAGCCTTTTTAAGAATATTTTGTTCTCTGTTCCACATTTACATCACCAGAATGGATCGAAAAGAGGCTTATTACCATTTTAATACTGAGGTGATATTGCTCAGAGCTAGAAGCTAGCTGAGCGTCTGGTGAAAATGTCAGCATTCCAATTATATTCCTATTATTTCCCATTACTTTTCTAAACATCTTTGCTATGAGTTTTCACAATTTAAAGGGCAAGTTCTCAGTTAGAATGAATAACTTTCTTTTTTTCCTTTGGCTTGTTGATACTTTAGCTTGTTAGTGCTTCAAAACAAAGCTAAGTACAAGTTGCAAATTTCTTCTGCTGCTCTTCTTCTTTTCTTACCATCATTCATGGCAGTGAGTGTGGCAATTTGAAACAGTTATTGCTTACATACAGATCCAAATGGCAAGAGGTCAATGATGCAATCAGTGCCTAATCTTTATTTCTCAATATAATTTGGTCTTTATTGCCTTGGGCTGGGCAATTCATGCATAACCATTCCATGCTTCATAGTTACTCATAATTTATCATTTTTAATCCTGTGTTAAAAGCTGCAGCTTCGTTTGGATTATACTGGTATAGTTGTGGGAATGACCAAAAATCGTGTGGAGGATGCATTCTTAAAATATTCATTGGCCCTAAAAAATAGAAAAAGACAGTTGAAGATAGAGATGTCCACGCCTTCCCTATGATCTTCAAAATTTTGTCTTTATTGGATAATCAATGCAAACTAAAGATTAATTTCATATGTGTGTGTGTATATATATGTCCATTTTGCATTTTTATTAATCTTTGAGATGACTGTATTCGTTTTGAAAAAAGATCTTGGAAGTTGTTTAAAAAAACTTTTTTTGAAAATGCATTTTTTACATCTAATTCCAAATCATCTTTTTATATGAAATATATATGCAAAATATACTTTAGTATATATATTTAATTATAGTTTGACATTAAAGTATTTGAATGTTCTCAGAATGCTGTGCAAAGATTATTCAACTTTTTTTTTATTTACTCAGGAATTTTTTTTTTTGTTAAAAATGGAATCAAATACAACATTTTAAATCTGTGCTTTCAATGAACAATTGCACTATTAAATCATTTGTGGAAAACAGTATAGATGGAGTTTAGAAGTTTTAAAAATGTCATCAACCTAAGGATTTTCTTTTTCAGGTAGCTATTCTGTCATGTAAAAAGATTTAATATCTTAAAAATATTTGCAGTCGGCTGTTATGAGAATCAGAATTTCCTGGTTAATTTCTCTCAATTATCTTTTTTCTTAATCTTTAAACATAGATGAAATATTTAGTCATGTATAGTAAAAGGCTGTATTGTAAGCTGTTCAGCTAATTCTGCACAAATTGCAGTTGTTTTCTAATAGCTGAGAACCCTTCAGGGAAATATCATAGATTTATTGGTTATCTCTATATTTTCCATTTTGAGTGTTCATCGTATGAAAAAGATGTTACTGTCACCTTAGAAGGGGCAAACCAGCTTGCTTTGTTCTTTCAATCACCTCTGCCCAGCAGATTTTATCTTAAGGAAGAGATGATTTTTCTACAGGAATAGAAACTTTTAGCAAAAATATGCCAGATTTAACATTAGCTTCTTAAAGAAATTCCACAGTGTGGGGATTTCTGCATATTTTATGTGACCTTTTAGCCTTTTGAGTAGATCCTTCTCGGGCCTTTGCAGAAGAGGGTAAAACTTGGACTCTCTGTTATTTGATTTTTTTTTTTGTTGCTTTCTTTGCGGTCTTTAATCCCTTCTGTGTTTCCTGAACCTCCAGATTTGGCAACATATTTCTCAGCTAACCTAAAACCACATCTTTTCCTTAAAATGACATTTTTTTTCTATTAATTATGAGCTAAGTAGCTCACAAAATGGAAAAGAAAAAAAAAAAGGACAAAATACTGACAGTGCACTTTTGAAATAAATACCAAGACAGAAGTCTGTAGTATGAGATGCTAGTTAGAGGGAGGAATTCTCCACAAGATTAATAAAAACAGAAAACAGAGTAGGGCACTAAGTTTACAAATTGCAGCAAAAAAGAATAACAACAGAAAGTACAATTTGATATTAGTATCACCTCATCAGCCCCCGAGGTCTTTTGTGAAAAATTCAGATGGAAGAACTGAAGCACAAGTGGTTCCCTGTAGCTCCTCTTCAACTGACAGTTTCTAACTAGATCTTATTTTCAGTCATTGCACAACTGAAATGATCTTGAGGGGAAAACAACCACCTTGGCAATCCTAGTTTTTATATTCAATTTAAAATAAAGTCAAACTAAAAATACTGTTTATCTGTGTATAATAATACTACAACAGGGGTGGTAATGACAGGTGTAACTGGATTCTTGATTTATTTTTCTAACAAACTGCACTCAGAAAGTTTATTTATCTGCTTTCTTTATTTACCTTAGTTATGCAGAGGGAAAAAAAAGTGCATAGTTTAGACTAATTTGACATAGAATTTTTAGCTGATATATGAATAAAGTCTCCAGACTGATAGCTTTGGACAAAGTATTGTCAAAATTGCAGAAAATATAATCTGTTCATTTATATTCTGCCCATGAAACTGTTACCATGAATGAAAGCACATTCTCATGCTCCTCAGTGTCCTGTTCAAACTTGAAAAGAATTATTATTTTTTAAGAATTCTTTTTAAAGTGAATGAGAAAAAGATTAAGGAACTTTATTAAAAGGCAAATATTTCTTGAACTCCCAGGGCTGTTGGTGTATTAAAATGCTAAAAATGACAATATTGTTCCTTTGTCTCTCTCTGATGAGTATTCAGCTTTCTATCCTGATTGGCACTTGCTTACTCTAAGTCTGTGTGGCAAACCCATCCCAGAGCTGAAGAGTATTTAACTCGTTAAAGGTCTCTCCTTTAGGATTGTGAATTCAGTTTATCACATGGGCTCAGTTTTGGCCTTGAAAACACATTCCTTCAAGTGCAAATAAAACTGATCTTTTGTTGATATCCATGTGCAATATTTCACATGTCTGTTTTCACCAGCTAAAATGTAGATGAGAGTGAATGAAAAAACAGACTGTGGAATTTTCTGTGTGTGGTCAGAGTGTTTTCACAGCCTTTAGTATGTGGCCAAGGAGTTACTTTCAAGATTTAATGTTGCTCAGAATTGAGAAGGTAAGAGAATATTAACTCAGAGAGCTTCATATTTGCTCTAAGAGTTTCTTGAACAACTCTGCTCTTGCGAGCTGCCGTCCAAAGGGCAGGTGAAATTAGCAATAAAAAGTCACCTATCTCTGAAGTGTCTTTCTGGGGGTCGTTAGGAAATCTTTAAATAATCTATGACTGTTTTCTCTGAAAGTATCTGCAAGTAAAATTGAGTAAGGGAATTCTGAAAGGGTAAAATTAGAGGGCGCACAATCCCTGTCCTCAGCCCCTTTCCTCCCTCTGGAAAAAAAGGGACCTGAAGACTTTATGGCTCCTCCATAGATTTAATTTAGTAATTGAAAAAATTATACACTTTTCCCGTCTTTACATTCCCACTGAGTTCTACACGCTGCATAAAACATACATGCAAAAGGACTGAGGCTGCTGCTCTCTTTTTCCTGCCCACTCCAGCCCATTGCCCCATTAAAGTCTGACCTTGTCTAATTAACAGACATTGTTTCCTGGATTTACAGCCCGAGCTAGTTAATCCACGCTTGGTTTATCTGTATGTCTGAGCATCTCAAGTATTTAAACTGTAACCTATCTCATAGTCTGCATTTGCCCATGGATTTGTAAATCTGAATAAAAACGGACTTTGCAGACAGACTTGGATTAACCAGGACTCAATTAATATAGTTTGGTGGTGTCCTCTTTCTAATTGGGATGAATTTAAGTAGCTGTTCTCCCTTGCTGCCCTTTCTCTGTGGTAGCTGATAAGACCACAGCCAAGGCAAACGTCTTTCCCAGTGTCAGACATCTCTCATGACACAATCAGTGCATTTCATGGTGTGTTTAGCTCAGACAATGTTCAGTTATTAGTGTGAAAAGGAGAAAAGATGGACTAATCTAAAACGGTTTCTACATCAAATAGAAGAATGCTGCTGACAAAACCTTCCGCTTGACATAGTTCACTTTATTGTCTCTGCTACGTGTTTACATATTTCTGTTTTGAAGTTAGGATCTTCTTTTTATCTATTTTATTTTTTCTTTTTTTTTAATGCTTTCCCTGCTGAATAGCTATTTGTCTTCATAACATTTGAAAAACAATTAAATCTGAGCTGCGTTGTTGTTCTTTGTTTCTTTTTTTCTTCTTTGAAGTCAACATTGTATCACAATAGTGATGCTTAATGGGTATATAAACAGCTCAACAATTGGACCTGTGTTTCAACAGTATGGTGGGAAAAAGTCTCCGTAAAGAAAGCCATAGTTGTGTGCAGTTTAGTGAAAACAAAAGTGTAATGGCTTCATAAATTGTCTCTGTTGGAGGCCACAGTAATGATAGAGAAGATTGAAGGGATCAGTCCCTCTTATCTGCACTATCAAGACGTGTGATTATATGCTAATGATGACTATAAAGCACATCCTGCTTGAATCAGTGGGGTGATGCTCTGTACTGTGTCTATGGCTAAGACCTAATGTTGAAAGGAAGGCCAGCATTTATCTTGCAGCACAAAAGCCATAAGAGGTAGTACTTGTGAAAACTTTGTCCTTTTAAGTATTTAGTGTACAAAATCTACGGTACTTAAAATCTTCAGGTTAATTTAAGATATACTGCAATCTATGGACGCTATAAGTGTACCACAGTGCATATTTTAATATTTAGTGTTTTTTTCTTTTTTTTGGTGTTCATCTTGAGGGAAAAAAAAAAAAGTTGAGCAGTTCTAATATGTAAATATTACCATCGTTTATTTTGTATTGTGTATTCTCTTCAGTACCTCATACATTGGCAGCAGTGCACAGGAAAAGACTGCTTAAGTGTTTATCTTCTGTAAAGCCAGGTGTGTTTATATACATTTCCTGTAACAACTGGACTCTTTCTTGTAGGATACATTGCTCTGTACTCCACTGAGGGAATAAACTTCAGAAATAGTTTCTTTCTAGTCATGAAAAAGGTTTCAAAATATAATGGAAAACCTGAAGTTTAGAAGTAAATATTTTTAAAGAGCAATGATATTGACAGAAGTTCTATTCTTGGAAAAAAACTCCTTATAGGACAAAAGAGAGAATCATGGTGAAAAAGTAAGAACACAGATGAGGGTCTGAAATGAAATGCAGAAAATAGAACATGGATACAGGCACAATCACTGACTATAGACTAGTCACCATGAAAATCATCATCTGTATAAAGAAAATTTGAATTCATTTTAACAGTTCTGGTCCTCTGTGTCTGTGGACATAAAATTTCTGGTGATATTTTCTGTAGATCTGTATGTATATATGTATATATTTTGCTGCAATCTTGTGACAAAAATTGACAGTCAGTAAAGAATTGGATCTTAAATGGCATTTGAAGAGTTTAAATTGATAAAAGATAAATGAAACCAAGGCACTACCAATTGGATTAATTCAACTCAATTACCATTAGTAGCTAGAGTCATGAACTAGGCTTGGACTGCTATTTCATTGCCTAGGAACACAGGGTGACAAGAGACTTCCTGGGCCATCAACTTTTGCTCCCAGCAGTCGTTCACTGTCAGACATTTAAGAAATAAACCAATAATACCCCTTCATATTATTTTACCTACTGTTTATTTGACTAGGGGGATATTCCTTTCCTCTCCTGTGACTAAAACTTCCAAATATCTCCCTAAATGGATTTATGTTCACTTCATAAAAACCTGCTCTTATTCTGTCCCTTAATAATTTTCATTCTCTGAAATTTAACGGATTTGGAGAAAGCCACCATATTGCTGTTAGCCCTTGTTTTGCTAGTCCATAGTAATGGAACTTCTAATTAGTTTTTTTTTTCCTGCTCCTCCTTCTAGTAGGATTTGGAGGTTCAGCATTTCACAGACCTAATGTTAGAGATATACACCAGGGCTACTTCTTTTCTACTCAGTGTGCCTGGTTGGGTATTGGAAGGAAATTCGGGTCTTCCGTGCACTGCCTTAAGAGCAGTGGGGAAGAAAGCAGGTAGAATGATTTTGCAGGTTAGATTGCCTTGTGTGATCAGTCTAAAGGGTCTTCACTGACCTGTCCGTGTTGATAAATGATATCAAATCAGTCAGTTCTGCATGGACAAAGTGTGGTCTGAGCAATGCTGACCAAGAACCTTTATTAACATTAACTATGGTGTAACTAGGTGTCTTCCAGACTGAACCTGGTCTGTATAGGACACCGTGGAGTCCTGTGTGGGAAATCCATTATCTTACCCTGTGAGAGTATCCTGTTGCTCTCTAGATAATTCTTGACATTTTCTGTTTTACTGTAATAGGCTAAAAAATGCTCTATTTTTCAATTATGACCTCAGATATTCATGTAAACATTTTGCATAAGTAGCAGGAATTAATCATAAACAAAACAAATTGGCAAGAATTTTTGTAATATTAATTCTTTTCACTAATTGTAATATGAAGCACTGCCCCTTGAAGAGCATCAGAAACAATAAAATTATTTAAAATGCTTTGAAGAATAACTAGTTACTGACCAGTTATTTGTATGTTTAATTTATGGTCAATATGGTCAAATATCACCACTTTGCTGACAGATTTGATGAGGTTCATCTTGTCTGTAAGCACTAGTAAAAACTATTGCATTTGGTCTCATTCCAAAATAAAAATGAATTCCTTTGCTTCATCTATGCCTGAAAAGCCAGTGAATATGTATTTTTAATATAAGAAAGTTCCAGGTACTTTCATTTGTTCCTGAGTCCTGAATTTTCTGGACATCATGGTGGTCAGATGAAAGGACAGGGAAAGAGCTTACAGAGCTTTATGAGGAACAAAACCCGTACAGAGAATAAAATACATTTTGAAATATTGTTCTCAATAAGCTGTTGCTGTCCTTTAACCTAAGTAAAAGAGAATATCCCTACAGGATAACTATGTCATTTCCAAAATGGCATTTTTTTTTCCTCTGACACTTTGACACGCTAGTGCTGTATTTCTTCTTTTACCCTTTAAGTGCCCTTAGCTTAATTTAACCTTGAAAGTAGTATTGGCATAGCAACTATTTTAAAGAAAGCATCAAAGTTTCCAGTCTTTCTGCAGTTTAAAGGTTAATTATGCACACTGCCAATTTCTGCAAGCAGCCAGGCTTTGTACACCCATCTAGTATAAAGCTGAAAAGTGCTATTGGAGCCATATATACGTTATAAAATAAAACTTGTGAAGTTCCCTTTTTCCATTCAAACAGCCTGAACTGTCAGTTTAGCTAACCTTTGTTTGCCTGTCACTGTGTTCCCATGATTAAATGTGAAGATTATAATCATTAACCGTGCCGGGGGTTCACTGTGGGTGGAATTTTGATGTGTGGATGACATTCTGTTTATACTATGAAGTCAAAATCAGACTTCATCTTTTCCAGCTCAACACCCGGAGGTCTCTAGGTTAGCTACCAAGGCCTAGCTGCATTTGTGTCACCTGACTTTAATATTAAATACTACATCATGGCAGATTGGAAAGTATTTCGCTATACACTTTAATCTATTCCTTTCCTTTTAACTGGAATAATCTACTGGACATAAATGAACTTGAATTGACCTCGTCATGAACCAGTAAAAAAATAAAAAAAAAAAAAAAA